>JAIUCV010000546.1:0-560734 GCA_026724425.1 Erythrophleum ivorense
CAATGAGCAGGTTAGGCATCTTACCGAGTTGCATTTCTTTCTATGAACCATCTTGTTACAATCTCAAGTGATGGTATGCGCGCAGGTTCTTCTGTGGGACTGGAGAAACTCAAAGCAAGTTGCTTGTTTAGAGGAATCCCACATGGACGACGTCACTCAGGTGTGATGTCTCTGCTCAGACTTGTATATCTCTCTCAAGGGTCAAACTAATTGCGTCTCTGTTGTTAATCACAGGTACACTTTGCTCCTCACAATCGGAACAAACTTCTGTCAGCTTCTGTGGATGGATTGATCTGTTTATTCAACACTGAAGGTGCTATCAGTGATGATGATCATCTGGAATCTGTGAGTTCCATATTTTAGATCATCAACCCCCCGCTGCAATGATAATTAGATGGAGAGTACTAAACCCCTGACCTCTCTTTAGGTGATCAATGTGGGAACATCGATTGGGAAAATAGGCTTCCTTGGAGACTGCTATCAGAAACTCTGGTGTCTCACACACATAGAAACTCTAAGGTACTCTTTCACGCACTTGTATTGTATCCATCAGCAGTGCTGTCTCTAATTTGTTTCCACCTTTGTAGTATTTGGAATTGGCAAGATGGAAGCTGTCAAGTGAACCTAGAGAATGCTCGGGAACTCGCATCTGATAGTTGGAGTCAAGATAATGTAAAAATCTCCTTCCGCATTGACAACACTCACGAGAAACCTAATGGTTACTAAAAGACTCAAATCTTTGCCATGGCTCTAGTGCAGGTTGATTATTTTGTTGATTGCCATTCTCCAGGAGGTGAAGACTTATGGGTGATTGGTGGAACCTGCGCAGGTACCATTGGGTATTTCCCGGTGGACTATAAACGGCCTGGATCAATGGGTTCCGCTGAAGCTATTCTTGGTGGAGGTCATGTAGATGTAGTAAGGAGCGTTCTGCAGATGCCATGTGAGTATGGAGGAGCTGCTGGGTTATTCGGATGGACCGGCGGTGAAGATGGGCGGTTGTGCTGCTGGAGGTCCGATGAGAACTCTGCCGAGAATAACCAGTCTTGGACTTCAAGCGAATTGGTCGTTAAGACGCCAAAGAACCGCAAGAAAAACAGACACTCTCCTTACTGAGCACACACTTGTTCGCACACACTTGTTCTCTGCGTCTTTTGTCTTTATATAACAGTGAAGAGGACAGTTCCTTTACATGTCGTAAATGCTCATGTTATTAAAAGGCAAATCCGTTTTTAATGAAACAAAGATCGCATCTAATAGATTCGCTAAACAAAGTGATTTGTGAAATGGTTTTATCTTTCTTATCTGTGCATAAACGGTAACAAGAGATATATATACACTCCCAATTTGATAATGCTAACATTTCTGTAAATTTCGATTGGGACTGTTTATAGATAAAGAAAATAAGGGACAGTAGGAGTGTAAAGAGGCTTAAGCGTTGCAGCATTTGAGCTAGAGCTGGTGGGTCACACTATCTCTCTCCTGTATTGTCTTCCCAAAGAGAAAGAGCTTTCATTTTTAGCAATTCAAGAAGTTGTTTTTCTTTGGTACCAATCTTTGGTCTTGGTGGGTATTATCTATTGGTTCTCTCATCCTCTCTGTCACTCTGTGTAACAACTCGGGTCAAAATACCCGGAAACTCTCAACCAGGGGAAGAAAGTGCATAGGCTTCTTCTTCTTCTTTGTCTTTGCCTACACAGAGTTGGTAAGCTCGATCAGTTCGCTCGGTCTCCACGCTCGATCAGCTCGCTCAATCACATCGCTCGGTCTACTCGCTCGGTCTTCACGATCGGACAGGTCGCTCGGACAGCTCGCTCGGCCCAAGACGCTTGGACAGCTCGCTCGGCCCAAGACGCTCGGACAGCTCGCTCGGCCCATGACGCTCGATCAGCTCCCTCGGTCTTCATGATCTCCAGCTCGCTCGGCCAAAGACGCTCGATCACCTCGCTCGGTATTCACGGTCGGACAGCTCGCTCGGCCCAAGACGCTCAGTCTCCACGCTCGGAGTACGATGAGAAGAACAGTAGTCGCTCACACTCCCCAGAACCGCCCTGCAAATAGAGATCACCAAACATACTAAATATTGTTAATGTAATGAATGAATCAGATTAAATGAGAGATGGAGTTATATACATTCTAAGATAGAATAAAATGAGTAAATGACCTTTTAATAGCTCCGTATCGATAACGGGAATTGAGGCAACATGTTTGTCGACAGCATCGCATAGAACTTGTCACGGGTCTCCTTCAGCCACTTGGAATGTTACATCCTTCACCTACAATTTTTAATTAATTAAACACCATCAGTCCATCACCATATATACGACCAGGTCTATATTACTATATATATGAACTGGTTGTATTTTGTGTATTAATGGCAAAAATACCCCTAATCTCTTTTCTCCCATCTCACTCTATCGTTTACATCGTTCTACATCTTCTCCCAATTTAATACAACACAAAATCGTATTTGAAAAACAGATTTAAAGGACAAACAATATGAGTGTTGTGCGGTTTTGGGCCTTGGTTTAATTTCACAAATCCAGTTCTAGGTTTTCTAAATTTTGTACTTTGTTCTAGCTTACCAAATCGTTACCATGTTTGGGTTTATATCTTTAGAAGTTTGTTTTAGATTGTCTATAATGGGATTGTACAATGATACTTCAATCACTTCTATTGGTTGATGTTTCTTCGTCTAATTTGCATAGTGTATAATTGGAATAAAAAGAAAATTATGCAGTGAGATGTTGGTGTTCTATTATTTTTCTCGGAACTGGTATTTATCCTATATGAACATGTGATATCTATGTTTTTCTTAACAAGGTTATTTTCGTCCAATAAAATTAATTTTGGTTACTCAATTTGTATTGGTTTCTCTATGGCCATATTCTTAATTTGCTCTATTCCAATATGGTTATTTGGCAAATTCACTCTTAAATTTAGATACAATTGGTTTTATGTTCAAACGTAAATTATAAATCCAAACGCAGAACAAAAACGAACAAGATGATGACACAGCCTTTTCTATTGGGCCCAAATATTAATCCACAATTAAGAGGCTTTAAGCAAAATCCATAACACTCTTACTGATTTAGAAGGTTTCGTGGGGCCCATTATGACCTTCTGAAAGTTCCCTTCCCTCCGTCACCAATCATTCGGCCAAAAATATATTATTTTTTTCCTTTTATTTTATAAAATATTTTTTCGATCCCATTTTCTAAATCTTGCTTCTTCTCGTTTCTATATCCGTTTTCGATTTAGGGCACCAATCTTCTGAGAAAGAAAAAGATAAAATCAAAATCTCCGCTTTTCCCAATCAATCGAATCCCCAGAAATCTTCATCGTCCCCCTTCGGATTCTCAACCTTCTCTTGATTTACTTCCAGTGTTTACGAATTGGGTAGTGCTTCTTCCCTTCCCTCCTCCGTACGCACCTTTCTCCTTGTACTGTGAGTGTGAACAGAAAAACACTCGCGATTTTAGGGTTTTCGGAGTTCAATTTTGTCATTTGAGTATTGAAATTACATCGCGGTAGTTGAATTCAGAGTCTGGTGTTACTCAGTCGTCTTACCATAATAGCTTTGATTACAACAGTGGAAATTTCGCTTGGTGTTGATTGATTTTCTTTTTGGATCCTCGAGATTTTTCATAGTTTTACATTGTTTATTGTTCTGAATCCTTTCCCGGACTTTTGATTTCCTGCTAGAAGTTTAGTTCATGGTTCCTGATTAATTATCTCCCCGGGGATGTATTTATATGAATCTATATTCATGTATATAGCCAATTTTCTTCTTTCTGGATGGAAAATTTACTTGGTATAATCTTTCAGAGAACGAGAATCTCAGTCTTACTATGTATTTTTACAGCAAACTTCTTCTGATGCTGGACCATGTTTATTAAGATTTATGCTAAGTATTGTTTCCTGAGTTAGTTTATTTAGGTATGATTTCTATCAGCTTTGTTATTAACTCATTTGCTTTTTTTATATTTCCTCTCAGATCGCAGGCGCCGAATGATATTTTGTCTTCCGTGATTGTCAGTTCGTGCAATGTCAAACCTTCATGTATAGTAACCTTCTTTTCTCCCCTAATCATTTATATAGTTTTTGAACATTACCATTTGTTTGTAAAGAATATGTCAGTATCTTTTGCTGAATTATCTGTGCCATCTCTTTTGCCTTTCAACTCTTCTGTTCTTGCCTTTTCAGTCATCTCTCAATGGTTCAGCTTCGAATCTACAAGACGGGTCGGGCAGATCTTTTGCCGCATCGTATTCTGGACAATCTGGTGCACCTTCTCCCGCTTTCCATCATACTGGTGGGTGTGATACTTCATCTTGACGCCCTTGTATTGTTTGCTCCGTTCTCAGCTTATGCAGCATTTATGTTTTTCTTCATGCAGGAAATCTTCAGGGACTTCATAATCTTCATGGGAGTTATAATGTCGGGAACATGCAAGGTACACTTACATCAAGAAACTCAAGTATGAATAGTATACCATCTGCTGGGGTTCAACAAGCTAATGGGAGTTTTTCCAGTGGAAGATTTGCTTCAAATAATCTACCTGTTGCTCTCTCTCAGGTGCATGTGTTTTTTGATTTTTTTTTTTAAAACAACTGCTCTTGTTCTTAATCTGTGTCTAATATCATAGGATGATTGTTTTGTAGTTGTCTCATGGTAGCTCTCATGGGCATTCAGGAATCCCAAATAGAGGAGGTCTTAATGTTGTCGGCAACCCCGGGTTTAGTAGTAACTCAAATGGAGTTGGTGGTTCTATTCCTGGAATTCTCTCCACATCTGCAGGACTCAGTAATCGGAATAGTGTTCCAGGGATGGGAATATCCCAATTGTTGGGCAATGCAGGTCCTCGGATAACAAATTCAATGGGAAACATGGTTGGTGGAGGTAACTTGGGGAGGAATATTAGCTCAGGCGGATTGTCTATTCCGGGTCTTTCTTCGAGACTAAATTTGGCAGCTAATAGCGGATCAGGATTAAATGTTCAGGGGCAGAACCGAATGCTGGGTGGAGTACTTCCTCAAGGTATATATGATTTATTTAGTTCCTTCCATTTTCTGTCTTTGGTTCCTTTGCACATAAGTCGTTACAAATGAGCCTTGTTTATCTTGTTGTTATATCGTTGTCAACAAAACAGAATATAAAGTGTGCTCCGTGGAAGAAACCTTTTGAATTTTATGATTATGGGACTTTTGAATAGTAACTAAGAAATGCTTCTAGAATTAAGCAAGGAAAATACTTTTCTCAATATCAACTGAAAATAGGCAGTTAGTTAAGGAAGGAATTCTATCAACAGTTGAACTTGTTTTGCTGTTGTAGTCTGTACATCTCCAGACTCATGTCAGTACGATAAAAGGTAGAGAAAGCAGACTTTGTTTTCAGCTCACATACTCTGGGATTTTATGGAGTACGAGCTTGTTTACTTTATACTTGACAATCTTATTAGCGTAAACATGCAATAAGTTAGCAGCTGCTGTATGTGGATGTAGAAGTAAAAATTTGATTGAAAAATTGTATGGTACAGGATCTCAGGTCATGTCTATGTTAGGGAACTCCTATCATACTGGTGGCGGCCCACTTTCACAGAACCATGTTCAGTCAGTTAACAATATGATGCTCAGTGATCACTCTAACGACAGCTCTCTTTTTGACATCAACAACGATTTTCCCCAGCTGACAAGCCGTCCTGGTTCTGCTGGTGGCACTCAAGGACAACTGGGTAGTCAGTTTATCTTAAGATCTTTTGAAATTCATATACTCAATTTAAAAGTAGTATTTGGAAAAATATTTCCTTATCTGTTTTCCCTCGTACTCTTGTGGTGGTCTTTCTAGGCTCTTTGAGGAAACAAGGTTTAGGAGTCCCAATTGTCCAACAAAACCAGGAGTTCAGCATCCAAAATGAAGATTTTCCTGCCCTACCTGGATATAAAGGTGCTGGTCCTTTATTGTCTATAACTTTGTATTGTCTTGTGCATGAAATTGGTTATTGCATATGTTAAGTCGGAGAGTGAATAATATTTTCGTTAGTGCCACCTATTATGAAATGTTTCCCCTTATGCTTTCTCCAAAATCTCATGAAATTGCGTTTCTAGATGTTCACAATCTTCTTAACTGCCTTCATATCATAGTTTATTGCATCAGAAAGATTATCAGATGTTCCCACATGTGTTTCTAAATGCTATAAGCTAAACCTGCTGGATCATTCACAAGCGTAGTAGATTTTTTGCAGGTGGTAATTCTGATTATCCGATGGATTTGCATCAGAAAGATCAACTCCATGACAATGCTATGTCAATGATGCACTCTCAAAATTTTTCTGTAAGCTTTAGACTGTTCGGAAACTAAGAAGATGTTTTCGTGCCATTTTCTTCTATTGATATGGTTACTGATGGGTAATGTACGTTTGGATATTGCAAACTTGCAGATGGCTAGATCTGGTGGTTTCAACTTGGGAGGAACATATTCGTCACATCGTCCACAACAACAGCCACCACATACTTCATCTGTGAGTGGCAGTCTCTCATATCCTTATCTGAATTCAGTTTAGGACTTTCCTCAGTTTGCATATCTGAGATGTATAACTATCATTAATTTTTATTTTGATACCAGACTGGTGGACTACAGGGTCTTGGCTTGAGACCTCTAAGCTCGCCCAATACAGTTTCCAGTAACGGTTATGACCAGCTTGTTCAGCAGTATCAACAACATCAAAATCAGTCCCAGTTTCCTGTGCAGCAAATGTCATCGATCAACCAATTTAGAGATTCTGAGTTGAAATCGTCACAGTCGGAAGCAGATCCTTTTTGCTTGCTTGGCTTGTTAGACGTACTAAACAGAAGCAACCCTGAATTGACCTCTCTTGCTCTTGGCATCGACTTGACGACGCTAGGATTAGATTTGAATTCAACTGGAAATCTCTACAAGACATTTGCTTCCCCTTGGACCAATGAACCAGCAAAGACCGAGGTCGAGTTCACAGTACCAAATTGTTACTACGCCACACCACCTCCGCCTCTAACTGTAAGTATTCCTCTGATCTTGTGAGTAGCACCAACAATGTGTTCTCTCATTCCTTTTTTTTTCGATTTTGTTAACAAACGTGTTATCATTTCCGTTGGTTGCAGCGGGCAAGTTACAAAAGGTTCTCCTTTGAGTTATTGTTCTACACATTTTACAGGTATGTTAAGAGATGAGCATTTCAACATCTGATTTGCCTAGTCATGACTAATATCTTTTTTCCAGTTTTAACAATCTCTTCTTATTATTGTTCCAGTATGCCAAAAGACGAAGCACAGCTAAACGCAGCAGATGAGCTGTATGTTTATTATTCTGAGCCATAAATCTTTGATTATTTGTTTATTCTGGCCTCTTGGGCTGAGGGTTTAGAGTTTGATTTGATATCTTGCAGTTACGAAAGAGGTTGGTTTTACCACAAGGTACTCAGATTATGGTTCTTCAGAGTTGGGGAACCTTTGGTCAGGACAGCTGAATATGAAAGAGGAACATACGACTGCCTCGATCCAAACTTGTTCAAAACAGTCCGAAAGGTAATTCAACGATTATTACAGCAATATATATATATAGATTTATTCCTTGATACAATTGAATTCACTGTATGTTTTTTGGGACTATTATTGCAGGAAAATTTTCTTGTTCAGTACGAGCACATGGAAAAGAGACAAAGCTTGCTGCAGCATTGACTACATGTAGGTTTGTTCAATTAGTAGCATCTTTACAGTGTAAAGCTTTTTCTTTTTGTTTCTCTCTTTCTTCGTGCAAGTTCCATTGTTTAGAAACCAAACCATCTCACATTTTCAATTTTTAACCCCAAATTTCATACCCCTCATAAAATGTATCTACAGTCATTTTTCTCTTTTGATAAATGATCTTTACTTCTGGTCCAAGCATGTCAAGAGCGGGGTAATAACTTGAAATTAGGCCCGATTGATTGGGTCATACAGTGATTGGTATCTGTATTTGGCTATTTGTAGCCCAATCCTAATATGTTACCATCATTTCAAATCTGATCTAAATATATAAAGCAAATCGATGAAAAATCATCAAAATGGGCCTTTCTTAAGGAAGATTATAACAAACAACAAAAACAGCACATCGTTTATGTGTCAACCGAGGACTGCACGTCGTCTTGTTTCAATAACCGAAACTTCCTGAAATGCCAAGAAAAATCTGGTCACTGCACCTGTAATCAATAAAGTCTAAAGACTCTAGACGACAAACGAAGGTTTTAGAAAAAAATACACTTTTTCTTTTCAAGAAACTGGAAGAACGTTCTCTCCTTCACCCACTACTTCCTTATATATATGGACCTCTTGTGACTTGTACAATCAGATCAAAGCAGCAAGAAAATCAAGAATCAAAGCGAAACAAAGTTTGTCACTGTGTAACGATGTCTCTAATTCCAAGCATTGTCGGAGGACGAAGATCAAACGTTTTCGATCCGTTCTCACTTGACGCATGGGATCCACTGGAAGGATTCTTCACGCCCTCTTCCGCGTTGGCAAATACATCCGCTACAACCGCTCGTGACGTGGCAGCGTTCACAAACGCAAGAGTGGATTGGAAGGAGACGCCGGAGGCACACGTGTTCAAAGCGGATTTGCCGGGGCTGAAGAAGGAAGAAGTGAAAGTTGAGGTTGAAGACAAGAACATACTTCAGATCAGCGGAGAGAGGAGCAAGGAGAACGAAGAGAAGGACGACAAGTGGCACCGTGTGGAGAGAGCCAGTGGTAAGTTTGTGAGGAGGTTTAGGTTGCCGGAGAATGCCAAGATGGAAGAAGTGAAGGCAACAATGGAGAACGGTGTTCTAACGGTTATGGTACCAAAAGCGCCGGAGAAGAAGCCTGAAGTCAAGTCTATTGATATCTCCGGCTAAAGTCATTGTCGATGAAGATTAAGTTTGGTGTGTGAAAATAAAAAGCTTATGTGCTTAAGTTTGTGGTGTCTTGGTTTGGTGTGTTTGTGAAATTGTCGCTTTTTCTAAAATCGTGAATGTAGTAAGATTTCAATTTCAATATAATGATTAATGAATAAACGAATGTTTCTATAAACAACCAATCACGGATCTTTGAACTCTCATGCAATTTCAGTTTGATATCTCATAAATCAAGAGAAACGATTATGGAACAAGCTTAAGTTAAGATATGGGCTCGTAAAGTAGAGTATGCTGTTGGGTTACTAAGGCTAAAGGACCCAACAAAATTCCGTGGGCCTCCTACTAATTTTCCATAATACAACGTCTGTTCATTTCTAAAGAAAAGAGTCGGTAGAATTTAAGATATGGGTCCATAATAATCACAAGATAAATAGTTTTAAAATGGCACACCATGAGGAGATTAACGTTTGCTTAGAATTATAACGTGAGAATGCGTATCAGTCGCCTAACAAAAGCATTAATGAGAGTGTACATGATAAGATTCGCTATCCTTGTCAACCTTTCTGTTTGTTATAAAATTTATTACTATAACGCGCATTAAGCGTCCTTATTTTTATTGTTATTGTACCTTAATTGTGTGAACTCGTATCCACTTGGAGTAACAAACCACCAAAATCATATTTAGTCAAAAGACTCATTAACATAGATCCAAATTAAAATTGGCCATGAGTGATAGACTGATAGCTACTTGTAAATTGTCTACTGTGTAGTAATATGTCTTTATGCTAACTAAATCTTCAAGCGACGGAAAGAATAATTGTATTTTCTTTTGTCGTTTTTATTATCACAAAGTTCCAAAAAAAAATCGAATGATTCTTATAAAATAAGGGATAATTTAATTAATAATTTAACATATATGTACACGTAACTGAAAAAGATAGGACCGATACGATCATAAATCACTGTAAGCAGCTGCTTAACCGCACACCACAAAAAAAATATAAAAGAAAATATCGCTAAACATTAAGCAAAATATCACGAGATTCTCATCTAATGGCTACGTCCACCCCGAGATATACCCGTAGTCGACGAACCGGTTCCGGATCCGGACCCGGATCCTTTTGTCGAGACGGTCCCTGAGCCTCTGCTTCCAAAGTAAAGATCCGAGAGGTAATTTCCGATGTCTTCAGGGGTATATCTGACAACAGACCCATTAACCGAGTCTCCAACCTTGTAGAACTCGGTGTCCCGGTTTCTCTTGTAGAACTCGGTGCAAACCAGCAACAGTTTCTGACCCAGCGAGATTTTGATCTGATCCCTAAGTTTCGGGTCGGGTATGACCCACGATATCTGTCTCCGGTACGACGCCTCGAACTCGTCGTTGAATCTGGTGTATATTTCTGTAGCCTCCTCCGGCGACATTTCCTCCGCCGGATTCCCCGGTAATGAGGTCAGCACTTTCCCCCATGCGAGCTTCTCGAACTTATCTGCGTACTGTTTCACCTTCGCCTCGTGCCTCACCAGCCAATCGTCGCCGAGAAGGAGCCTCAGGTTCGACGATCCGACTTTAGCGACGACGTATTGGAGATTGTTGGCGAGGAAGAGGTAAGATAGAGCGACGTCTTTGTACGGCTGAGCTTTGCCGTCGATTTTGCAGAGCGTGAGGAGAATCACCCAGGCGATTCGTACGGACACCGGGGATGAGTACAAGTCCTGCGGATGAGCCTCGTCGCCAGATAAGGATTCCGGCAAGGGCAAAGGAGTCGACTCGCTTAGCTTCCAGTTTTCGAAGATGGCGGCGATCGATTCGCTGTAATCGGCGAGGAAGGAGAGGTAATTCATGACGTAACGAGTGAGAGGATGGACGCCACCGCCGATAACCGGCGTTTTGGAGGTTTCCTTCTGAATCGCCAATTCGAAATCCGTCATCATCGACCTCACGGCATCGCCGAGCCTGGCTAGAGAGTTGATCACCTGAGACCTAACGGCGGCGGCTGAGTCGAAGTAGAAAATCGATTCCACCTCCACGTAGAGATTGGCTAGAGCTTCGTACATATCGAGGTATCGGAACATTTTCTCCGGGGATAATTTCTTGATCTTCGCCGCATTTTCCGGGAAAGCAAAGAGGGTTAAAGCTCCTTCTTGCGTGATATCGGTGAAAGAGGATTCGACTATGTTAGTGGAGGAGGAGAAGACATGGTCAGCGAGAATCCTCTCGCCGAAGAACAGAGACCGAACCGCTAATTTCACGGCTCTTAGCCACGATCTGATCTTCGAATCCAGAATCTCCCAATCCATCTTCTGAATCTGATGCAGAGTGAATCGCTCCACCGACAGATTATGCAGCGTCTCGTCCACGATCGATCTCCGTACGGTTTTGTACACCCTAACGCATTCCTTAGCGTATCCCGTGGAAATCATGCAATCCGCAATCATCTTCAGGTCATCCATGGCGTCGGAATCTCCGCCGGAGAATCTGTGATCGTCGGGGTTCTCCTCGTAAGTGCTTTCGTCTTCGGAATCGGAGACACTAACGGTAGTCGAAGTGCTGAATCTGGAAGATCTGCAAGACCGTACAGAGACGGATTCCGGATCCAGATACTCTCGATTCTCGTTCAAGACACGTTTAAACTCCGATTCGAGAAGCTTCATCGCCGATTGCATCAGATTCTGTGCGTAGATCAGCTTCTCCGAGGAAGGATTGACTGAAACCAAACGGTGCATGGTGCTCTGCAAATGCTTTACGGCGCTCGCAAACTCCTCCGCCTCACGGCGGCTGTTGGTGGAGAAGAGGAATTCGTCAGAAGAAGAAGTCCATTTGGATATGACGGTGGTGATGTTGCTCATACACTCCTGGACAGCTGCTTCGGCGAGGGACGTGTGAGCTGGCTGTTTCTCCGTCGGGGAAGATGGTCGGAACAAGTGCTTCCCCATTTTAGTTTTCTCCAAACTCTGTTTTTTTCTTTCCTCTTTTGTAGTCTTTTATATCTGTGAAGAAGATACTTTACTTTCTTTCTTTTTTTGTTACTCAACAAAAATAATAACTTGTGGTTTGTGTGTTGGTTTCTAATCAAGTGAGGCAAATAAGAAGAGAGCAATGTATTTATAAATATGTTAGAAAGTATGTATAGTCAATGAAATGTAGACATATGTACATGTATATGTCTCTGTGTACGTATAGATATGTGGAGGAGAAATGTTCATTGGTCAAACGCGGTGGCAAATACGACATGACATTGATAAAGTCAAAGCAAAGGGTTAGTTTAGTCAATTCTGACGAAGTATTTACTATTTACATTTATGGCTTTCATCTGCAGCTGTGATTTTTCTGTAAAGTTACCGTTTCAAATAGGACTACGATAGTTGTTATTTTATCGTATTTAATGCACCACAAAGATCACCAAAATGCTTTTTTTATCAATTATTATTAACCAAAAATATTATTTATATACTAACGTTGCCTATCAATCTTAAATAGTTACATCATATGTCACGAAACTGCAAAAATTGGTGAGTTATATTATTTTACCAACTGTAATCCTCGGCCTTTTTGGTAAGTACGTCACCAAATATCTCTATAAAACAATAACAATTCTTTTGGGGGCTAGTTAGACCAGTAGTTGAACACAAAGATGAAACGTAAATAAAATTAGGTGTCGAATTTAACACTGCCAGCCTTAACAAAAATATCGGAAGTTATGAGTTTAAATTATTGGGCACTCTTGTGCACATATCAGAAAGGACAGCAAAACATCGTATGATACGAATTGAATATAATATTAATGTTGGTCCGTGTGTTACGGAATGTTTCGTATGTATTATTAACTCTCTTTTTTCAGATCTATAGGGGAAAAACGATTTATTTTAAAATAAAATGTATCTGTTGAATAGCTTTTAACAGTACATATTTTTGGTTAGTTAGCTTTCTATGAGTTTGATATTTTGGGAAACGAAGACTGTGAGGAAGGTTCTCTGCCTAAAAAGGTTTTTGCAACCTGCCGCCACATAAATGAAATCCACAGTTTTAAAAAATTGTTCAAAGATGCTAAATTGCCATAATACGACTACTAATTCATGGTTTTCTCCATCTATCTATAATGTGGGGGGCCAGGAGAGAAGACAATACAAATTTTCCATCTAAAACTATTTAAAAGAAAAAAAAATTTGTCATCAAGCGTCTAATACTCCAAAGGTTATACTCAATCAGACATTTAATATGAAACTAAGATTATCTACAAATACACACAAATAAAAACATAGAACTACCCCTTTCTCAACAAAAGATAAAACTTAAAATTTAAAACTACATCTTACATTTCTTTTTCTTTTTTACATCTTACATTTAATAATTAAAATCTTAAAATTTTGACATTTTCAAATATATGTCAAAGTTCGAATCTTCTTAATGTAATTTTCACTATGGTCTATGGTTAGTCATCATTAACTTTTCAAGAGACATTAACTGTTCAAAAATATTACATGATCTGAAAATTAATATGGACTTTGACACGGTATTTTTTGTAAGAAAACATTTTTGTTAACGTAGTTGAATCAGCTGTCTTAAAATTTTCTATATACAACCTAGATATAATTAATTAAGTAAAATGATATAGAATGACGGCACTAATCAACCGACAGTCGTTAACAAAATTCAACCGATAATCAAATGAAACGGAAGTTACAAAATTCAACGTGATGTAAATAATATAATCATATGCTCGAAGAATATTTGAAACTACTACTATTTTATACTCCACTATTTGGTTCTGAAGTTAGTTACCTAAATGAAAAACACAATAATTAGCTTTTCTTCTGTCGTGGAGAAAGTAGAATAATTCGAAAACAAGAAAAAGAGAGAGAATCTAAAGATGGTTGAAAAAGCAACACGTGAATCAAGTGGAACAACTTATTTACCGACGAGGATAAAGCTCTCATGCAATTCAAAATTTTACGTATGTGTATGGTCCTCATTCTCCCATGGCCCTACGGATTTGGATTAGACAAGCGCCGACCCACTTGCTTTCTTTCTTTTTTGAGCACTTAGTTTTTTTTTGTGTCCGATTAATAATATAAAATTGACCTAACAAAGTTTGACCGCTTATTTACGGGTCTATCCAAATAACCTGTTGAAGTTATTACTAGATAGTCCATCAAAGACTATTTGTTAACAGACATAATACCGTATATCTTTCCATTATCTGTTTGTTTAAGAGATCGTTAGTTCATTGCTAACGTTAGCAACAAATAATTAGTTCATAATCGGTTTTATTTGTGAGATTTTGGCCTAGCTCTCATGAACTGATATTATCAAAAGTTTTTGATATCATCATCGGTATTATCTGTAAAATTTTGGCTCTATCTCATGAACTAAGAGAGTGATCGATATATGTTGCATAGTTTTGATTTAATACCGATTCCAACTTTTGTAAAGTTTATCATTTATACTCACTTTAAGACCAAAATTTGTTTCGACTGGGACTAAATTGAATTTAGCCGCATGATCGTGTATACCGATTGTGAATGTTATGTGTGAATCTTGTGTGTTTAGTTTTCCTCTTTAAGCTGGCCTGAATCGACATTTTTAATAGTTATTAAAGAATTTGTGAAACAAAAACGAGTTTTTATGGATTCTATGTCTACCCCAATCCACATGTTTCATGGTCAACTTTCGAAGAGTCATTTATTCCATAGATCCTATTTTTAACTGATTCTTGGCATGCATCATGTAATATGCATATATGTCAACCATAAACCCACTGTTATTGTTTTTTCCTTTATTAAGATCAATTTGACAATTTGTCACCTTCGTCGTGACAACATATACAATATAATCAAGGAAAGTCCCGTGTACGTACGTATATATTAGTTATCTACTCCCACTATTTATTCATAACAATTTTGAATTACATTTATCGCGACTAGATGCAGTATGCACACATCCTACATGAATATTAATAACACAGGTGTAGCCATTTAGGTAATAGTTAAGTAGACCTTCCTTATATACGCCTCGTTTGACTTTGATTTAACAATTGTGAGTTATCACGCAAAATTGTTTTTTGTTTCGTTTTTTTTTTTGCTAAGGGGCATCACGCAAAATGTTGCTTATAGAAACTTTCCTTCGAATTATTTCATATTTTAAGACCAAATATATATATAACTCTTTCATATATAAAATTTATGAATATGATAGACGTACGATAGTATGAAATTATTTTAGAATATTTAATTTAGATCAAGGTGTGAATTTTGGACCTTTCGTTTTGACGTCGTCTTACGTTTACGAATTATATAATAGCTTCATCAAGAAATCGTCGTCGGTCCTTTCTTTTAGTGTTTTTGTTTCATTTTCGGTTACGATCAAATAAGATAATATTACCATATTCGATGGCTCTAAACTGACACAATCAAGGGAGGAACCATAAACCTAGAACGGAAAACTAATTATAAAAATGGGTTTTGTGCAAAAAAACCCGTGAAGTAAATTTTTTTTGCAAATTAAACCCTCAGGTTTATAACGTGCAAGTCAATGCCCCGAACTCTCAAGTCACCCGCAAAACGGCCCTTGGGTATATCGGCGACGTGGCCTAATTTGGGCCTTCCCTTTTCCGCGAGACGCTGCGTTTTGGTCATAAAAACGGGACGGAGTGTGGCTTTCGATCCCGTTTTTCGGAGATAACTAAAAACCCGAAACGGGAATATTTGATAAAATCGAATTGGGGGAAATAAGAGATTAGGGTTCTTGGCGATTTTCGTTGGCGAGATCGACGGCTATACTTGGCAAATCCGACCGATTTCCTTGTAAACTCCGGAGATGAGGTAAATTCGTGCAAACTCACTATCTTCTTCTTTCTCTCCTAGATTATATCTCTAATTTCCACTCTTCCAAAGTCCTTCAACTGTTTTGTGAAAGTTTCTAATTTGTCTATCTTTGCACTCCAGTTTCGAGTTGTTCGTGTTTATTGGCGGCTACTGGTCACCAGATGATAGATATCATGGTGGAGAGTCCTTCCGCGTGGCTAGCTTCACCGTGGAAGAGTTTAAGTTGTGGAAAGTTCTGCTGATACTTGGGAAACAGCTCGGGTATGAGGACAACATGAAAAAACTGTCATGGTTTCCACCGGAGACTCCAGACACGAAAGTAGATATCGAGGATGATGAGACAATGAAAAAAGTTGCTCACTATGGTGTTGGGGCTGGCGCTGTGAAAATGTATGTAGTTCGTGAAGACGATCCGTACATAGGTCGCCGGAGAGGTTGGAACTACTCATTGGACGACGATGAAGCTGTTTGGGATGTAGATGAAAATGAGGCTAATGTTGCTGAAGATGTTGAGAGCGGTGGTGAAAGTTCAGATGATGAAGCCGGAAACGTGACTGATGATGATGATAGCGAAAATGATGGCAGAAGAACTAGCGTGGATGAGGCGAGTTATAAGAAATTTGAGATAGGTCAGGAGTATTTGAGTATAGATAGCTTTAAGAGAGCTATTATCAAATATGCAGTGAAAAAGAGGAGGGATATCAAGTACAAGAAGTCTGATAGAACACGAGTTGTTGCTATTTGCTCAAATGGAAACTGTCCATGGAGAATATATGCCTCCATTAATAGCAGCTCCCCAAGGGTAGTTATCAGGTCGCTACAAGAACTGCATAACTGCACTTGGCAAGGTAAAGTTTCACTTCTAACTTCCTCAAGAATAAGTGAGATTTACATGGGGGAATTCAGGCTGAATCCCAATTTCTCGGCCTGTCAGCTACAAGAGAAACTCTTGTCAAGAAACATTAATGTCCCTTGGACTAAATGCGAGAGGACCAGATTGAAGTGCTTGAGGGAATTTGACAGAGAGCAAAATGAGCAATTTGCAAGGTTGTTTGACTACGTCGCTGAGTTGAAAAGAGCTAATAGCGGGTCGACAGTGGAACTGACGGTGAAGGGAACCGAGTTTGATAAATTTTATGTCTGTTTTGGGGCATTGAAATCAGGATGGAAAGATGCGTGTAGGAAGATAATTCATCTTGATGGGACTTTCTTGAAGTGGAGAATGAATGGTATGCTTCTAGTAGCTTGTGGGAGAGATCCAAATGATCAAATGTTTCCCATAGCGTGGGGAATAGTGGAGGTTGAGAATAAGCCAAATTGGCTTTGGTTTTTAGAACATTTAGTTAGTGATTTGGACTTAGATTCAGGCAATGGTCTGACCTTGGCGAGTGACCAGCAAAAGGGTTTGATTGCAGCCGTGAAAGATATCTTACCTTTCGCTGAACACCGAATGTGTGCTCGTCATGTGTATTCAAACTGGAAGAAAAGACACGCTGGCGCAGACTTAGAGGATCTGTTCTGGAGTGCAGCTGATTGCTATTATCCGCTTGAATTTGAAAGGAAGATGAAAGCATTGAAAGATTATGATCCTGTTGCACATGCTGACTTGAAGATTAATATTTGGTGTCCCTGGTCTAGGTAAGAATTGTTGTTTATATAGACCTTATTTTACTTAAATATGTCTCATTGTTTGACTGAGTTAGGGTGTTTGAATGTTTTTTTGCAGGGCTTTTTTTTCGGAGTTTTCAAAGTGTGATGCTGTGGAGAATAACTTGGGTGAGTCGTTTAATGCGGCCATAAGGATAGCTAGAACAAAACCTATAGTCGAGATGCTTGAGGAGATTAGGCGAAGGGTTTTGGTTTCTAATGACAAGAAGCGGTTAGAGGCTGATAAAGCTAAAGGTATCTACACTCCTAGAGCAGTTGCTCTTCTTGATCAACAAATTGAACTAGCTAAGGATTGTAGGCCATTATCTTGTGGTTTAGGTAAATATGAAGTTAGTCACTTCAATGATAGGTTTGTAGTGCACTTGAGAAACGAAACTAGTTGCTCCTGTAGATTGTATCTCATTAGCGGTATACCTTGCTGCCACATCGCATCAGCGCTTAGGCATGAGAGAGGAGCAGAACAAGACCCTAAGACTAAAATTAGTCAATGGTGGACAGTTGATAAGCTTAGGGCATGCTATAGTAGACCTTTAGGTCCTGTGAATGGAATGAATTTGTGGAGAGTGACCACTGATGTAAGGGTTACTCGACCTCCATTTAAAAGTCCTGGTGGGAGACCTCCTGGAAAGAACAGAACAAGGGAGAAAGGTGAGAAAAAAGCCCCATCAGAGAGTGGAAAATTGCCAAGATTAGGAACGACAATTGTAAGTTTTTTGACATTTTACTTTTGTTTACATCTTTGATGGTTAACAAACTAAATAACTATTTCTCTTTGGTGTAGCACTGTGGTAATTGTGGTGAAGCAGGGCATAACCGGACGAATTGCGAGAAGACGCCTAAGCCACAACCTCCTAAGAAGCCACCTGGTAGACCACGGACAAGACCGATTCCAGATGCTCCAGGCTGGAATGAAGGCCGCACAGAAGATCAACTACTGCTTGTTGATGATTGGGCGCCCTGGAATGCAGACGAAGCTGGAACTTCTTCTCAGCCTGCGAAACAAGGAGCAGCTTCCAAAAAGCCATATACTAGAGCACGCAAGAATCAGACACCACAAAGCTCTCAACCTGAAGTGGAGAATGCACCAAGCCTTTCCTCTGCACTCCCAAAGAGGAAGCGTGGTAGACCTCGCAAGAATGAAACAGAGACAAGATCCTACTCTCAGCCAGAACCTGTTACTCGCAGTAATGAGCCGATATATGATACAGGACCAAGGCATATCCCAAGAGTAAGCATCTCAGACATGTCTTATGCTGCGGTTTGTTGTGATGATCTATGTTCCTCATTCTGATTTTATTTTACAGGAGGGGTTTGGTGTTTTTACAAGTCCAGATTCAGGGGATGATTACATTCAACTTGGGAAGTCTGTGATCGATGCACGAGATAACACAGTCTTGCCAAGCAGTCTGTACAAGAAGAGGGACGCTCAGAGAGCTAAGAAAAGCAAAGGCACATTCGTGGAGAATTGGCTCTCTCAACCGTAATTTCCTGTTTTCAGTTTCATGGACTTCTGCTTTTGAATTGAGCTTGTTTATGCTCATGTTGTGCTTTTGTTATGTAATGGACTTGTGGTTATGCTTCTTGAGAAAAACTTGTGTTTTCAAGCTTCTCATGTTTTTTCTCCCTATGTAAGACTTCAATGTCAAATTTCTGAGACTTCAATGTTAATGTATGATATTTTGTTAAGGTTATGCTATCTACAATGCAAATTTCAAGCTACACTTTACTTCTCAAATCATAACAACTAAGTACCTCTTTAATATAAGCTCAATACCATACAAGAGTTTAACACTCCAAAATCATCTCATACAAGACATATGTTTTACAATACCATAGTCATAAAGCCGAACATAACTAATATTCTTACAAAATAACCCATACAGCCGAACATAAGTCATAGTCATAGAAACCAAGCTAAACTTCTTACAAAACACATAACCATAAACCCTTATCATGTTTTCCAAAAAATTAAGGGTGTTGAGACATACATATTCTCTACTTTAAGAAGGCAATGATCAAAGCCATGATTATCACCACAACACCAAACACCACAGCAATCTTGAACTCCAACCCCGCATTATTATCACGTTTTTTACTTGAATCTTTCAGCTTCTCAATGTCATCAAGAAGCTTGTCCATACGTCCGCAGTCCATCGCGATGTAGTAAAGCTGTGTGTCGTGGTCATCCTGTTTCCCCTTAAGCTGGGCAATCTCCTCCATAATTGCTTCATCCCACCACTGATTAACATGTGGTTCTCCATCCTACACCAAGTATAGTTCTCATAATAAGTCAATATTTGTAAAAAAGCTACAAATAAAGAGAAGAGGGCTATACTTACCATGGTATTTCCCTTACATATGTAATACCTTCTTCCTTGAGATAGCTCAGAGGTGCGGATCTCAACCTCAGCTCCGCAAATACACTTCTTCGGAATCCCTGTTCTCCAATCAGTAAAATCTCTGCATCCCTTATGTGTCCTCGCTGAAGAACACCAACTTGGATTACTGAAAGTCATCTTGCTTCTTTTTCCTGTAAATTATCAATCAAATACTCTTCTTAAGTGTGGGTATACGAAAGACAAACCAAACCATAAGCAACAAGCTTACCAGGAAGGCCGTCTCGATCTGAGATTCCACGAGTTCACACCTAAAAGCAATCGCCCAATTCGCCAAGAACCCTAATCTCTTATTTCCCCCAATTCGATTTTATCAAATATTCCCGTTTCGGGGTTTTAGTTATCTCCGAAAAACGGGATCGAAAGCCACACTCCGTCCCGTTTTTATGACCAAAACGCAGCGTCTCGCGGAAAAGGGAAGGCCCAAATTAGGCCACGTCGCCGATATACCCAAGGGCCGTTTTGCGGGTGACTTGAGAGTTCGGGGCATTGACTTGCACGTTATAAACCTGAGGGTTTAATTTGCAAAAAAAAATTACTTCACGGGTTTTTTTGCACAAAACCCTATAAAAATCTAATAAACTAGTTTTAAATATTTTGTGCACACATTTGATCATTATTTTTCAATCCCTGGAATAAATTTACAGACAGTTAACCAGCTATAACATAGCACTGATCATGCCCTTTTACAACAAAATTGCTAACTTATATGGATTATTTTATTTCTTCGTTTGAAGTATTCAAATATATATTTGTAGAATTTAAGAATAAGTCCACGTAATATATATAGTCAGACTGATGGATACTCATCGATCAGCGTCTTCGCCTTTAAAGAGAAGACCTCATTATGTATTAAGTATTATGTTTACTAGATCAATGCTTCTCCCTTTCTTCGGATTTGAATCATTCTTCAAATGATTTTGTTACGGTGCTCTCTTTATAATTTAACTATCTTGAACTATAGTACTAAATTTTCCAAAGCTAGAAATACAAAATGTGTAATTTTAGAAGTAAAAAAAGAGTGACAAAAAAGAGGAAAGCCTGGCTGTTGGGAATCAGTCCGACGTCTCAATCACTATATAGAAGAAATTATGACCAACTACAATCACTTTTTAATCTTCCAAATATGATATATAAAATTCAAAAAAGATACTGTAGTATATATAAACTATAAAAATATATGCAAAGGTTCCCTCTTACGAGCCCTCAGCCTTTTCGTACTGCGGAAGTTCTGGAGGGGGCGGTTGATTTTGTGATCTTTTGTTGTTGTTCATTAAGTTTTTCGTGTATAAAGACCCGAACACGATGACCTGATCGAATGAATTTGTTAGTCAAAAGAATCAAAAGTTTTAACGTATAGTAATTGCAGATGGTCATATGGTTCACGTTCCAAAAATTAAAAAAAATGTAAAAAGAATGGAAGATATTACCGATCCGATACATTGCTCCCAGCTAAGAGGATGAGAGAACCAAATGCATGAGAGCATGATGCTTGCAAGCTTTTATTAAGACGGATTGTTTGTGTTAGCAATTGGATTGTGTTGGTTCTTAAGACGGATTAGTCTGATTGAGATCGAGTTTGTCTTTTATTACCTGTCTCGTCGTCATGATTGCAGCGAATGTAAGAGCACCGAACGTCCTAATGGTGTAAGAAATGAAGAACTGGCTCGCTGTTGCAACCTGCACATTACTCTCTGGTAAGTTCAGTGGGGATCAAATAGACAAGAGAGGAAATTGTATAAAGAGATGTCATTAGAGGAAACAACATGGTAATGTAATGACAAAGTAGAAGAGCAGAGAAAACTTATAACTTACTGTGGAAAGCAGAGCGATGTCGAGTAAACAATCTCTATGCCGAGAAACAAAATCTACAGCAAGTAGTAAATGGCCTTGCAATACAAGTCCTGCAAAAAATAAGATTTACAGAATGATAAGCAAAGATCATGATTTGACCAGATTGTGATATTCTCTTTGAGGGTCTATAGCACTGAGGTTTATGCTAAAGAAAAATATTATGAATAAGACAAACATAAAACACAATCAGAAACAGAGGAAGCTTAGGAAACGTTGCAGCTAAATTACATGTTAATATCACTAACATATGACACAGCTTAAGACTTATATCAGGTGTCGCTGCAGAGGTCTAACAGTGAAAATAAATAGAGCTCAGTTATAACCAAAAAAAAAAAGAGAGAAAGGACAAGGAGTAAAGTCTTCTTTCTATAGAATCTTTTTGTGCCAATCCGAAACAAACCAGCAAGGAAAAAAAACCAGTGGTCCAGCGTCCACAAAAAAAAAAAAAAAGTGACAGAAAAAGATGTCACATTACAGTAAAATTTGCAGCAACAAGTAAGAGTCTCACCAGTGAAACTCAGAACACAGGAACAAAGTGTTGTGTAGAATATTTGGTTATGTATCTCCATGTTATATCCTTTAAAGAGTTTATCTTGGAATGTGCTCGTAAAGCCATCCAACCTGTTAGATAGCCAGTTACCAAATACACAATCATGATTCATGACTCGTGTGAGTAGTAGCAACAAAGTATTGAGATTCCTATCTTAAAACCAGACAACAAAATCTCAGAATAATTTACATACACATACCCAAGATAACCAGCCATAAGGGAAACACCCCAAACAGTATTTTCCCTTCCTTTATTGTACGGACTAATATCATCTCCTGCCTACAGCTCAGATTTACATAAACAAACATCAGTTTCATGGTGATTGAGATACTCATAACTAAACCGAAGCCTTTAATTTAGGTTTATACCGGAAAAAGAATAAAGACAGAACAGCCAAGGGTCACCAGAAAAGCCACTAAATAGTCAAATCCCTTGTACTTCTTCTGCATGATGAGTGTTCCCCATACCTGTACAGAGCACAGAGATTACAAAAAATGGTGATGCTAAACTCAAGACCATGAGTTTCCATTTCCTTACCAAAAAAGAATGTTATGTTACAACTTACCATTACTGGTATCATTTTGGCACATTTTGCAAGAGTTTGGACCGGGAAGCTCACATACTTGAGAGCCTGGAGGCAAAAGTGAGCACTAATTATAAAACTAGACATAGCAAGTTCATAGATTAAGAGTAGAGGTGAAACACAAAAATCGTACCTCATATTGGCATGTTGTGGTTAAGATGTTAGTGACTGATATAAGACAATATTTGTAAACCGGAGCTACAGGATCCAAAACTTTCTTACTCGCCTACAAATTGAGAAGCCCAAATAGAGTTCTTAAAAATGAAAACAAACACAAGTTTGGGTGGGTTTTGTTGATTTTACCAGTAAAGCACCAGCAGAGACAGCTGATGTAGTGAGCCGATTGCAGAAAACCAGAAACAAAGAGTACTTAAAGAACTCCTTGTTCAATCCGTAAGGAACTCTCATTATCTTCTCCTGCAAATTACAAGCAAAACAAAAACACAAATCTTTAGCTAAATTCCAAAGACATAATTGTATTTTGTGATTGAAAATCACAGATAGACCTGAAGAACACCGTAGATGACAAGAGTAGACATAATGCCGGAAACCGCGAAAACGCCTTTCCATAATTTGTTCTCCTTCACTCCGTTTACTGTCTCCGGCTCAGCCATGGCCCATTCACCTCTCAGTAACTTCGCTTCTTTCTGCGGGACATAAAACAAAGCTCAAAAAAAAAAAAAAAAATCAGATAATATATATATATAGCTCGGATTCGCAATGTAAGTGTGCGAAACTAGGGTGGTTTCACCTTTTAAGCTCAAAGATTTCGAATTACATGTATACAAGCGTTGATCTGGTAAGATCGGAAAAAGAGATATGTATCTCCTTCTTAAAAAAAGATTAGCCGGATGCAAATTCTCCGGCGACTCGATCCGATTTGCTCCACCGTCCTCCTCCTCTCCTTTTCCTTCACCCCTTTTTTAAGTTCAGTTCGTTGGGGGTTTTCTAAGGATCCGCCACGTCAGCACTCGAAAATGTGCATGTTTTAAATAACGAACGACTCAAAGTCAAAGGTCAAAGAACCTTCCAAAGAAGCTAGAGGGTTTCCGTTTCATGGCATTTCAAAAGTTTTATAACTAAAAAAGTGTGGCCCCCTCAGAAAAAAAAAATAAAAAATAAAGAAGATAAAGTCATAATCGTTATCGTATCAAAGTTGCAGATATGGTTTCGAAAACAACCCAAAGGAGAGGGTCGATCGTATAAAAGACATATTATATTGTAGTATTGTACTGTAATGTATACGTTTCTTTCATGTCCTTATCCTCTCTGTATTTCGTATCCAGTTAGATGGCATCTCTTTTATCTCCTCGCATCTTAATTATTAGCACACAACTTCATGATTAATCCGAGGTTTGATGAGCTTTTATATAATTTTCCCACTCCTTGTTATGTAAGTTTCTCTGGCTTGCATAGGTCGCCTCTTAGGTTTGCTGCTACTTCCTGGAGATGGGTTAATAGTAATACTAATACCGCTTCTTGGGAGATCAACGCTAGTCATGAGAATATGAGAGGAATAGATATGAGTCGTCGTTGTTTGATTCTGCTTCATCCGAGAAGACAGTTAACGTGGAAAACACGCCTGAGAGCACTGTTGATTTCTTCGTTTGTGACGCAGAGGGTGATCCAGATTGTCCTACTCAAGGTTATACCTCTATCGAGGTTTATTTGTTCTTGGGATTTTTCATAATTTATCTGTTTTTCAGTTTCTTGTACGTACAGATACATTTCTTTTTTTTTTTTTTTTTTTTCAGTTTGTGATCGTTGTTGTCGACGATGAAAACGGGGAAGTTCAAGGGAATCTGATCATGGCGGCAAATCTAACTAGTCCAAAAGAGATAGCCTTTCTGATGAAGAATGGTTCCGGGATTGTCCTCAGTTGGGATGAAGAAAGAAGACCTCGACAGATTAAACCTTACAGTACCTGAAATGGTAGATGATGAAGATTCCTCTGCACCAACTTTTACCATCACCGTGGTATAACAATTTGAAAAAAATTCTCTATAGGGTTTCATTGCTTCTGACTTCTTGATAAAGTTGATGATCTACAGGATGCAAAATCAGGAACATCAACTGGAGTACCAGCTTCAGACAGGGCGATGACGGTTCTTACGCTTTCGTCTCTCGAAGCTAAACCAGATGATTTCAAGAGGCCAGGCCATGCGTTCCTTCTCAAGTACAGAGACGGCGGAGTTCTGAGAAGAGCCGGTCACACCGAAGCTTGAGTAGATCTTATGATATTGGCTGGTTTACGTCCCCCGTCTCTGTTCTTACAGCCATTCTTGATCAACAAGATGGGTCTAGGGCTTCACTACCGTATATGAAAAAGCTTGCTTCGGAACATGACATTCCCATTGTATCCTTGACTGATCTAATCAGGTAGGAGAATAAGAATAAAAGTGACTGCGAAGATACGTAACTCTGAAAAACAAGTAAACTTTGGCTGGTTTGATCACGTACTCGTAGATATCGAAGAAAGCGAGAGAAGCTTGTTGAGAGAATCACGGCGGCTCGTTTGCCTACCAAATGGGGTGTTTTCCAAGCTTACTGCTACCGATCAAAACTCGATGGAATCGAGAATATCGCCCTCGTTAAGGTAAATTTAAACATCACTTGTTAATTCATGATTTGACCAATTTGGAATAAGACCAGTCTTGCGTTTGGTTTTTGTTCTGAATCTTAAGCAGGGAGACATCGGGAATGGTCAGGACATTCTGGTACGACTGCAGGGGCGGATCCAGAAACAAATATTGAAACAACCAACCCCCTTTTTTTTTTTAATAATTAAATAAACCAATTCAACAACTAATATCCAGCGGAAGCAAAGAAATTAAACAAATAATTCTAACGACTTAAATGAATTCAATAAAACAATTAACCGTAGATCCTATCATCCTCTTCCCCGGGCTCGATTCCGCGATCACACTTTTTCTTTACCTGCATCACATGGTTAAAAGAGATGCGTGAGTATTTCATAAATACCCAGTGAGACGATCATCCCGTCTACAGGCCAATTACGCGATTCTAGACAATTAAAGCCTTTTAAGTAATTTCCACGAATTATTAAGCATTTTCCATAAATAAACATCTCCAAATAATTATTAAATAATTTCCAAAAATTAAATAATAATATTAATTAAATATTAATCCGAAAATAATTAATTAAACCATTTAAATTAACCAATTAATTTAATTAAATCCTTTGACCGAAAATAACCAATTAAAATTGATTTATACCATATTAAACCAATTTTCCCAGTTTAATTCAATTTTACACCAAACCAGACCAAACCAGATGGTGGTGTCGACCGACACCAAACTTGGTGTCGATCGACACCCTCTTCTGGGGTCAACAGCGAGTTTCCAGATCAACATCATAACACCGAAACATAACCCAATCAACACAGAACACGATTCAACACACTTATCAACACGAAAATCAACACATAACTCAAGAACATCAACAAAACTCATCAATCTATCAAATTCGAAATCTAGATCTAGCAACCACGAGCCCACAGTCACGCACTCACCTTGAATTTGGATTGAAAGGGAGAAAGAGATGAAGAACAAGGAAGAATCAACACCCAAAAGCTCCAGAAACTCCACAAAACTCACCAAAAGCCCTCAACTTCTCCAAAATCGCCTCTTCCTCTTCTCCAAGTCGCAAAACGACAAAAACCAGGCGGCCACGACTTTTTATCGCGAAAACTAGGGCTACATCGCCCAAACCGGAACAAACCAACTCAAATCAAACCGGAAATCGCAATTTCGGGCCGGTGTCGACCGACACCAGCCCTGGTGTCGATCGACACCACGACCAAAAACCCAAAAATTACGATTGTGGATGCTACAACTCTCCCCCACTAAACTGGATTCGTCCTCGAATCCAAACACACACGTGTCTCCCAAAGACCAAAAACCCGACCTCGCAAGGTCAAACACTGAAATCCTCAACCGATCCCTCGAGACTCTCATTCAATCCTAAGTTATACGCACCATTCAAGACATTTTTCTCTTAACTTATTATCCAAACACTTATTTCGGGCCCACGCCTCCAAAATAAGTCAAAATCACATCACTTGTGTTGGGGCCCAAGCCTCCCAAAGCAAGTACGCAACTACCCAAACTGGGGCCCAAGCCTCCCAGATGGGTCGGCAATGACTATACTGGGGCCCACGCCTCCCAGATAAGCCACTCACAATGACGCCCACGCATCATGTAAGTCACTTAAACTGACGCCCACGCATCAGATAAGTCTGCCAGAGAACCATATCTCTAAAAGTGTAATGAGTTATACAGGACCGCAACCCTTAGAGAAAAATTCTTAAATGTCTATAATTAAGATTGAATTGTCTCACGGCCCAAATGGCCAACAATATGGGTGTAACATCCGAACTCGAAATAAACACACAGGAAAATGAGGAAAAACTCCATCTCATAAATCTCCATAAATGTAAATCGTTACAACGAAAACGAAATACAACAACACCAAAGCTCAAAAGCCAACAAAACTAAAGCCACAAAGACGAAAGAAGCTCACTCTTCGACCTGCTTGTCGAACCACTTCCTGAACTTCAACTTCATCTTTGCCTCAGGCTCCCAAGTCTCCTCCTCTGCGCCACCGCAAGACCACAAAACTCTCAACATCGGTATCCTCTTGTTCCGCAGAACCTTGTCCCTCCTCCCAAGGATCCTCACAGGTACTGCCGGAACTGACAAATCTGGCTGAAGGTCCTCTGGAATCTTAGCCACCAACTCCTCTGAAGGGTGAAGACACTTCCTCAGCATCGACACGTGGAAAACCTTGTGAAAGGCTCTCATAATCTCAGGCAACTCCAGCCTGTACGCCAATGGTCCAACTCGCTCGACTACTGGAAATGGACCCATAAACCGCGGACTCAGCTTGTTCTCTGCTATGGATCTGTTAGGACCCCTCAACATAGCCATCTTGAGATAAACTCTATCTCCAACCTGAAACTCAAGCTCTCGTCTGCGTCTATCTGCGTAACTCTTCTGTCTATCCTGAGCTTCCTTCATGTTCAGTTGCACAACACGAACCTTCTCTGTCGTCTCCTGAACATAAGTAGCTCCATAAATGCTGCGCTCCCCCACTTGGGTCCAGCATAAGGGTGTCCTACATGGCCTCCCATATAAAGCCTCGAAAGGAGCCATGCCAATACTCGCTTGGAAGCTGTTGTTGTAAGCAAACTCAACCAAGCTCAAATGATCTGCCCAATGGCCACCCCAATCTAGTACACACATCCGTAGCAGATCCTCCAAAGTCTGGATAGTCCTCTCTGACTGCCCATCTGTCTGCGGATGATATGCTGTACTCATATGCACACTAGTGCCCATCTCTCTCTGGAATGCCCTCCAAAACTCTGAGGCAAACCTCGGATCTCTATCCGACACTATACTGGCTGGCACTCCATGTAGCCTCACAATCTCGCGCACAAACTTCTTAGCCAAAACAGCAGCTCCATCTGTCTTCTTAATGGCCAAAAAATGTGCTGACTTGGTCAACCGATCAACGATGACCCAAATCGCATCATGAGTCCTCGAAATAGGTAGTCCAACCACGAAATCCATCGTGATCCTATCCCACTTCCACTCTGGAATGGGTAGGCTCTGCAAAAGACCACCCGGAACCTGATGCTCAGCCTTCACCAAGGAACAAGTGTTGCACCTAGCAACCCAATCTGCCACATCTCTCTTCATCCCGACCCAATGATAGTACCTCTTGAGATCATGGTACATCTTGGTCGCCCCTGGATGAATCGAAAACTTGCTCGAATGAGCCTCTCTCAAAATCTGATGTCGCAGCTCCTCAACCTTGGGTACACAAACCCGACCACGAACCAAGATAGTCCCGTTCTCAGAAATCTGATACTCGGAACTCGGCACATGTGACGCATCAATCAAACTCTGATCACTCTGCTGTGCCACTCTGATCCTGCTCAACAAATCTGCCTGATCAACTGCCTCTAAACCCAAAGGCTCCTGCGAAATAGCACAAAGACGCAAGGTACTAATCTCGCCCACTAAAGACTCCACATCCTGCTCTAGAGCCGAATCACACCTCCGTCGACTCAAAGCATCTGCCACTAGGTTAGCCTTGCCTGGATGATAGACAATATCCAAATCGAAATCTGCAAGAAACTCAACCCAACGTGACTGTCTCGCATTCAGCAACGGCTGAGTGAAGATGTGCTGTAAACTCCTGTGATCTGTGAAGATCTTCACAGACTCACCCAAAAGATAAGATCTCCAAATCTTGAGTGCAAAGACCACCGCTCCCAACTCAAGATCATGCGTAGGACGGTTCCGCTCACTACCCTGCAACTGCCTCGAAGCATAGGCAATCACTCTGCCCTCCTGCATCAGCACACAACCCAGACCAATCCCTGAAGCATCAGTGTACACTGCATAAGGCTTCCCTGGCTCGGGTAACGCCAACACAGGTGTACTCGTCAAAAACTCCTTGAGCTTAGCAAAGCTCTCCTCGCACTCCGGCGACCATACAAAAGGAACATCCTTCCCAGTCAACTTCGTCATCGGCTGAGACATAGTAGCAAAGCCCTTGACGAATCTCCTGTAATAACCCGCTAGACCAAGAAAGCTCCTAATCTCGGTAGCACTACGTGGTCTAGGCCAATCCCGGATAGCCTCGATCTTCGCCGGATCTACAGAAACTCCCTCTGCAGAAACAATATGCCCGAGAAAACCCATCTCTCGCTGCCAGAAACTGCACTTGCTCAACTTAGCATACAGCTTCTGCTCCCGAAGCTTCTCAAGGACCAACCTCAAATGAGTCTCGTGCTCCTCCGCACTCCTCGAATAGACCAAAATGTCATCGATGAAGATGATAACGAACACATCCAAATACTCCCTGAATACGTCGTTCATCAGTCTCATAAATGCTGCTGGCGCATTAGTCAACCCAAAAGGCATGACCACAAACTCGAAGTGCCCATACCTCGTCCGGAAGGCCGTCTTCCGAACATCTGCATCGTCTATCGGAATCTGATGATATCCCGATGCCAAATCAATCTTGGAGAACCAGGTAGCACCCCTCAGCTGATCCAATAACTCATCAATCCTCGGGAGAGGGTACCTGTTCTTCACAGTGACTCGGTTAAGTCCCCGGTAATCGATACACAGCCGGAAACTCCCATCCTTCTTCTTCACAAACAACACCGGTGCTCCCCACGGTGAAACACTCGGTCGAATGAACCCTTTGCTCAAAAGGTCCTCTAGCTGTTTCTTCAGCTCTGCCAACTCAGCTGGAGCCATCCTGTAAGGTGTCTTGGATATCGGCGCTGTCCCCGGCTCTAACTCAATCGTGAAAGGGTCTGACCGAGATGGTGGCAACTCCGTCAACGGCTGAAATACATCCTGGAACTCTCGAACCACCTGAATATCCCCAATGGCCACCTCACCACTGGACTCCATCATAGTGATCGTCGCCAGATAGGCCTCGCAGCCCCGCTCGATCAACTGCTCTGCCTGAATCGCGGAAATCACTATACTGCCGGAAGTCGGTCTCACTCCCTGAAACACTAACCTCCCGCCATCACGCTCAAAGACCACCCTGCCTCTGAAGCAATCCAGATGGACTCGGTAATAAGATAACCAATCCATCCCCAAAATGACATCATACAGCTCCACCGGACTGATGACTAAGTCTGCTGGCATAGACTGCCCCACAATCTGCACGTCTACTGCCCGAGCACAGCCTGAAGTAATAAGGAAACCTCCACCGGCCACCATAACCATACTCGCGCGCTCACAAGCGCTACTCTGTATGCGGTGTACCTGTGATCGAACCGGCCTGACTCGTCTGGCCCGTCTCCACCGTAGAGTAAACACGCGGTGCAGCTCCACTCTGCATCACTGTCTGCGCACCCGCAATCTGCCTCACTGGTCGAGCCGCCACTGGCTGAAATGCTGCAACCGTCAGACTCTGCAACTTGGGACACATCGGCCTGATATGCCCCGGCTCTCCACACTGGAAACACACTCTATCCCGAGGCACCTCCCGAGGCACCTCCCTCTTGGGACAACTAGCAAGACGGTGCTCCATGCTCCCACACCCAAAACACGAACCACGTGGGAAACGGCTAACTACTGAAGCCTCCTCCCGACTCCTCTTCTGGCCCTGCGCAGGCTTGCCGCCCCTGCCAAAGCCAGGACCGTAACTCGAACCTCGGCGCTGCTGCGGCTGCTGCTGCTGACTCCGCGGCTGGATAGCAGGAGCAACTGCAGCTGGCACAACTGCAGACGGCACAACTGCGGAGCCCGCCTGCTCACGCTGATCCTCCTCAATCGAAGACGCCAACTCCACTAAGTCCGCCCTCGTGACGTACTCCCGACCCCGACACTGCTGCCGAATACTCGGACGAAGCCCCTGAAGGAACCTCTGAAGCACATCGCGCTCACCACCTGCGCCAAGACCGGCATGCACCACCAGTCTGCCAAACTCCGCGGCGTAATCGCGCACAGAACGGTCACCCTGAGTCAAAGACGTAAACCGCAACCGAAACCGATCCCGAGCCTCCTGCGGGAAGTACTGGCCGTCAAACTCCGTCACGAAGTCGCCCCAAGTCCAGAACGCTCTCCTCCCCGCAATAGCCCGCCACCACAAATGCGCGTCGCCACTCAGATAGTGGACCGCTATCTCCACCTGGTACTCCACCGGACACCGAATCGACTGGAAGTTCCGCTCCACTCTCGACCTCCACTCGTCGGCCTGCTCCGGACCAACACCGCCCTCAAAGAAAGGCGTCCCAATCCTCTGCATCTCCCTCATCATCTCGAGATAAGGTGGATGCCCAACAACTGCAGCGCCATGCTGCCCCGCAAAAACCGCAGCCTGCTGCTGCCCAACAAACCCGGCACCCTGCTGTGCCCCGGCCACCGGAGGTACACCCGGCGCCTGCTCTGGAGCCGCCTGCGGAAGACGTGCAAGAATCTGCGTCAAAATGCCCATAAACTGGTCACCAAGACCCGGAGCTGGAGCCGCGCCCCCACCTGGAGCCGCTCCCGCTCCCGCACCGCCACCGGCGCTCCCACTGACACTCACACTGGCATCACCCGCCAAAGGAACTGACTGGGTCACTGACGCAGTGTTCACACTCGGAACTGCACTCCCGTCTGACTCCGCCTGCTCTCCACGACCACGACCCCGGCCTCCACGGCCCCCAACTCTGCCCCCACGGGCCACACCTCTGCCACCCCGGGCGGCTCCTCTGCCCCCACGAGCGGCTGGACCGTCACCACGGCCACCAACACGACCACCACGGCCTCTAGCACCGCGACCTCTGGCAACGCCATCCATCTCACTGACAACAGAAAAGAAGTGAGATACTAAACACAAACCGAAAACCACACAAACAACTCACCGCGGAATCGCCTGAAGCCCGAAGAGGATGATACTACACTATCAACCTAGCACGTCCTAAAACCGTCTAGGCTCTGATACCAAAATGAAACAACCAACCCCCTTTTTTTTTTTAATAATTAAATAAACCAATTCAACAACTAATATCCAGCGGAAGCAAAGAAATTAAACAAATAATTCTAACGACTTAAATGAATTCAATAAAACAATTAACCGTAGATCCTATCATCCTCTTCCCCGGGCTCGATTCCGCGATCACACTTTTTCTTTACCTGCATCACATGGTTAAAAGAGATGCGTGAGTATTTCATAAATACCCAGTGAGACGATCATCCCGTCTACAGGCCAATTACGCGATTCTAGACAATTAAAGCCTTTTAAGTAATTTCCACGAATTATTAAGCATTTTCCATAAATAAACATCTCCAAATAATTATTAAATAATTTCCAAAAATTAAATAATAATATTAATTAAATATTAATCCGAAAATAATTAATTAAACCATTTAAATTAACCAATTAATTTAATTAAATCCTTTGACCGAAAATAACCAATTAAAATTGATTTATACCATATTAAACCAATTTTCCCAGTTTAATTCAATTTTACACCAAACCAGACCAAACCAGATGGTGGTGTCGACCGACACCAAACTTGGTGTCGATCGACACCCTCTTCTGGGGTCAACAGCGAGTTTCCAGATCAACATCATAACACCGAAACATAACCCAATCAACACAGAACACGATTCAACACACTTATCAACACGAAAATCAACACATAACTCAAGAACATCAACAAAACTCATCAATCTATCAAATTCGAAATCTAGATCTAGCAACCACGAGCCCACAGTCACGCACTCACCTTGAATTTGGATTGAAAGGGAGAAAGAGATGAAGAACAAGGAAGAATCAACACCCAAAAGCTCCAGAAACTCCACAAAACTCACCAAAAGCCCTCAACTTCTCCAAAATCGCCTCTTCCTCTTCTCCAAGTCGCAAAACGACAAAAACCAGGCGGCCACGACTTTTTATCGCGAAAACTAGGGCTACATCGCCCAAACCGGAACAAACCAACTCAAATCAAACCGGAAATCGCAATTTCGGGCCGGTGTCGACCGACACCAGCCCTGGTGTCGATCGACACCACGACCAAAAACCCAAAAATTACGATTGTGGATGCTACAAATATTGTATGGGGCACAATATATAAATATTTATTTATTTATTTAAAATACTTTAAAAATTATTATGTTCATTATAATATACATTGTGCATGCAAAAATTGTAAATTATATATAAGAATGAATAAGAACATATAAAATAATATATAACTTATTTAGTAAATTATTTGAAAGAATGATTAGAAAATAAATAATTAGATTTAATTTTTTATGACAAAACATCAACTATGAAACATAGAGCACGGTTCGAACCATGGGAATATGGAGCAACATTGATGAAATCAAACCAATATGCTACATTTACTTTTAAAAAATTATTATACAAACTAACAGAAATAAAGTTAGCATGGGGCATGTGACACACCCCCACTCCACGTAGATCCGCCACTGGGTACGAGTACACTCGGAGTGCTTAACCGGAGACATTTTTGGTTCGGGAAGGTGTGACTGTGGTGAACAGTTGGAGTTAGCCATGGAGATAATCGAGAAAGAGGGAAGAGGAGTTGTTGTGTATCTTCGTGGCCACGAAGGAAGAGGCATTGGTCTTGGTCACAAGCTTAGAGCTTATAACTTACAGGACCAAGGACACGACACTGTTCAGGCCAATCTTGAACTCGGACTATCCATTGACGCTCGTGATTACGGTATCGGTGCTCGGGTCAGCCATATTACCAGATCAAATTTTTATTCGGTTTGGTTATTGGATAGAAACGTAAAGTCCACGTTATCTTCATTTTATTGGATATATTGTTATATGGTCTTAAACGTAGATGCTTCGGGACATAGGAGTGAGAACAATGAGGCTGATGACGAATAACCCGGCGAAGTTCACGGGACTGAAAGGGTACGGACTCGCCGTAGTTGGTCGTGTGCCGGTGGTGACACCAATCACCATGGAGAACAGAAGATACATGGAGACCAAACGCAAGAAGATGGGTCACGTTTATATCTCTGATATCGATCAGCCTTTGGCTTGACTTGGCCATAATAGGCTGTTGATAAAAACGAAGAAGATTTGGGAGATACCAAGTATTGAAGGTTTGCAGCAAGAGCCTATCATTGGTTTAAGTCTAGTTTTTTTGTTTTCAAACTCTCGAAATCTAGCCACAAGTGATGTAAACAAAGACTTTTGATTTTGAACAAATTTTACATTTGAGAGGACTGAAGCAAATTTATGTATTTTGAGAAGAAAAATATTTGTGTAAAAAAATGAGTGAAAACAAATTTTATTTCTTTCACTCTTGAAATTAAAAACAAACCGACTAAAATCTAGCACATTTTTCAATTCCAATAAGTGATAAAAGTGGTTATGAAACCGTGACTTGACACAATAACCGAATTAGTCGAACCGGAGATAGAATCATAAAGAAGGGACAAAAATAATCACCCAACTTACAATACTGCTCTGATAAATTTCGTAAAACGATCGATTCATGCGCTACTCTAATCTCTGTCTCTTTCCAATTAACATTGATTGATCGATAACCAAACTCGAACCGAACCCAAATCTCATAACCGAACCAGAACACGTCAGAGAATCACATCGCCCCGACGCGCCGCTACTATTAACATCAGAGTCAGACCCTTTGAACGAGATAGGAGTCGGAGGAGGTAAATCAAAACGCTGCGATTGCGTTTGAGGCGGTGGGTTTACCCAATTTGGAAGCGGTCCCGCCACGAGAAGCGTTTGAAGAAGCGGTCCAGCCTCCACCACCGCCTGCAAAAGCTTTCCCGTCTCCGGAAAAGCTTTCCCCATCACGAGAACGTCTAGAGGATCGAGCTGGTGATTATGAGCCGTTGGATCTTCGATGATCATGGACGGCTGAGAAGGATGAATACTGAGGAAGCTGGAGAGTTCTGAGGATGAAGGAGAAGAAGATCCATCATGAGAGAAGCTGACTGATTCGGTGGTGCTTCTTGAATTTGGGATTTGTGTTTGGATGAGAAATTGAGATAATTGTTGTTTAGCTTCGTCTCGTTCTTGTTGAGTGAACTTGAGGAGATTGAGAAGGTGGTTGACTTCTTCTCTGTGTGTTCTTGATTTCTCACTCGCTTCCATTTTCAACGTCTCTAGCTCAAACAGAGTGCTCTGAAGATTCTGCCTCATCTCATCAATGATCTGCATTTCAAGCAATAATTCATAACGGAAAAAAATCAAAGTAACACGACGGACGAACCACAAAACAGAAAATGTAATGATACCTCTTGATGAAGCCAGATAGAAGAATATAACTCGTCCATTGATCAGTGTCGTCTGTGTTTTTGTTATACTCTGATTTAAGACTAAGAATGACCCCTTAGAGTGATTGTTGTGGTTGTTTCGGACCGGTATAAGTGTATATATATATATATATATATATATATTTTTTTTTTTTTTTTTTTTTTTTCATGACACAAAGGAAGTCTTTTTTATTAAACGTCACTATTTTATTCAAAGTTTTAGACGAGTAATATGGTTACAAGTTTTTTGTTTTGGGTTAAAGCGGTTACAAATTTCAATTTGATCATCATAAGGCTTGGAAATGGGTAAAAAGTATATAAGAATTTGCCTTTGAGAATAGTAAACTGAATTGACTTATTACAGATTCCTACAAACGTAATTTCCATTTAATTACCAAATATCTGCAGCGGATTCTCGTGAGCAAACTTACAAAAAGATATGTAAATTCAGACAGGTCCAATATAGGTCGCAGTATATTGTACTATATGCATTTTTGTTTGTATGTGAACTCATTAATTAAATAATTGTACTAGATTGGCTTGTTGACTGCCCAAGAAATATATTTGATATATTAATGCGCCATTTGCCTTTCCTGCGATAAATGTATACCTTCACTTATTATATACAATAGTTAGGTACTATTCCTTACATTAGCTAGCTTTAATTTAGATCGAGCTTCGTGGTATGATTTTCAATGTTTTCTTTAATTCATAAAAGAATTTCAATGTTTCACCACTTCAAGTATTATAAATTTCACTTAAACGCCTCTCGGCTCACAATTTGCTTGATGTCGTTTTTCCTCTTAAAGCAATGCAGACCTATAAGGATTCCTAGGACATTACAAAATTATCTGTTCTGTTCTCTTAGTATATATATACCTTGTATGAGTTAGCAAAAAATGATGATATATTACCAGAAAGAAAACTTTAATGGTAAAAACATATAATATGACCGACCATATGCACAGCAGGTCAGCACGACATATAGACACTAGTATTCAATGAATAAAAAGACTTGAGAGAAACCTAACCAAAAACTGTAGTTAACTGAATAAAAACACATACCATAAAATGACAAGGAGAAACAACCTTGAGACTCCTAAATCCTACTCTATATACAAACCCGACAAATAAACTATAGTGGTAGTTTTTACTATTTTCTGTGAGCTATACTTATTTTTACATTAGTTTTTTTAGTTGGCCTATCAAGCTTGCGGAACTCGTGATTTTGGCATTTTCTTGGACGGCACATACCACATAGCAACAGTGGTACAAGTCATATGTGGACAACACTCATCTTTCGTGACTTGGACCTTAAAATCAAACCTATTCCACGTGTCTTCACTTTTGACTGATTCGTCTAAAAGTCGACTTGACGATACTAAATGCTTTGACTAACAAATCCAATCAATTTGAAGTTATCTTCAAAAGTTTTGTCATAAAATATATTTCCTGACTCTCCCAACGATCAATCGTTCCATATTTAGAATGGTCGTGGTCCAGAAACAGTTGGCACAATTTGCTTTTTTTTCAGTCTCAACCATTTTTGCTGTCGGATGGTTCAGCTCCAACCATATTTGATTGACAATTAGAAGGACTTTATCTACCGATAACATGCTCAACTCCGTTTTTTAAAAAGACGTTTCACGGAAACTGAAATTTAAAAAGTTATTGTAGTCGGTTCAGCAGATGACAATTGTGATTAGCATGTAGTAGTTTTCTCTTCACCATACATTAATTTTGATCCATAATAAATTGGACAAATAAGTACACGATATTTTCTTCAATTGATTAAAGAAGAGTGTTACAAGGAAACACATGTGAATCAAAAGAACCATCGTGGCGATAGTCTAAGATGATTTACTTTTTCAACAATAATCACAAACTTTTAGTTATTATCATCGGTGGTTCCGGCCAATAAATAAGAACTTTCTCTGATAACAACGTACTCAAGAATTAAAGTCGGTCCAAGGGTTTGAGTCGTTTCTCTCTAAAAAATTACATTTAAAGATGGAGCGCCTTTTTCAATATTAATTGCGAACACATACCTTGAGTTGCACGAGTTGTTGACCGGTAATCAAAGCTGCAGCAGAGGAAAGCATATAGTTCCATTAAATACAAGGAACATAATTTGGTTCGTCGACCAAAAAACTAAAATCATTAAATTAGTTTTGACTGAAGACGAACTTTCTGGTTTTTAATTATTTAGACTGAAAACGTAAGTTTGTTAAATTCTTCTGACTTGTTGGGGACAAGTTAGTGCACAGATACACATACCTGATCAGGAGAAGATTCATGATTGAATCATTTCACCTTCTCTTTCTCTTGTCTGCTTTTCCAAGCTTGGACTTTCTTTGTTTGAAGAGCTGCAGATAAAGCTTCATCCAAAGGAACGGGTATACCAAGAGGACGGCCTGAACAAAACAATGCCATGGACAGATCAAAATGGTTGGTTATTGGAAAAGCTAATGATGATATCTAATAAAATGAGATTGTGTGAGACCAGGAAGATTAAGGAAAATGGACGTTTTCTGAAACACAATCTAGAAAACGCTGCTTGAAACATAACGTGCACACAGCTTCATTAAGATACAAATCCATAAACGACACTTATAAGCCAAAAAGGTTTTGTTGAAGGAGAAGAAGAAGAAGAAGTAGAAGTTAGGGATGAATATTACCCAAAGGAAACCGTAGTAAGTGAAGGGGAAAACAGAGAAGAAATTAGCATAAAGATTCCTTTCTTTGACAAGTGGAAGCGCTTTGTACATGATCAACACTGCACAAAACATAGTCAACATCAACAAGGAGAAATGAAAGAAGAACTCAGGCTTCAGAGAGTAATACAATATGCACTTTAAAGCACTCACATTCACCCATTAGCCCCGTTGGATAGATCATGATGAACCCTGTGTACCTGGATGGTAACAAAACATTTGCAATCTGTTCTGTTCAACTCCAAAAATGTTTCAGATGAAAACACTACGTAAAGCACGATATAGTACCTGAGATAGGTTAGCCAATAGGGACATGTACCGAGGCAAGTTAAAGCATAGTGAGGATATCTGATCATCTGCATCCAAATCCATCACTCAGCTAAACACATCTTTCAAAAGATAACACAACTATTTGAATGTAATAACATCCTAGACCTTGCTCCATTCTGCTAATAGATTTCTCTCTTAATCTACTCTAATCACTGCTAATGTATGTTCAAAAGTGACCAGAACATTTGAGGAAACATGTATCTTTTCAACTGTCACAAACTTTAAAGATTGATATAAGACTAATGTGAAGAGATCAAACTCACCTCGCCGATACACCAAGCTACAAGTGTTATTGACAACCATGGCGAATCCTGGACCTAAAAAGAGATGAATGTGAAAACAGAATTACATTGCTGAAACTTGTTTCTTTTTGGTTAGGACTTAGGAGTAAACCACACGAACCTCTTTGATCTGTCCAACAATAGCCAGTATGAAGTGTGTTCTTCCACTCCATTGCATCAGTGGAGACAAGAATCCACTCGGGACAATTCCTTTTAAATTCAAAGAGAATCAATCAGTCTCTCAATCCATAATCATTCAAAAATGGAAAAATCAATAAACATCAAATCATTCCGATAGCATTTTACCAATGGCTCCATGAAGAACTTCAAGAAAAGAAGCAGTTTGCATCACATCTGAACCAATCAAAAACCCACAAAAGAGATCATTTTTCAGAAATCATCAACCCATCAATCGAGGAAAACGAATATCCAGCAGAAGAGTAAGCGCCAAATATCGAAAAAAGATATTAAGAGATACAGAAGAAGAAGAAGAAGAAGAAGAAGAAGAAGAAGTTTATTCTCACTTATCAAATATCCAGCGGAAGAGTAAGCGACATTGACTGTCTTGTTCGATATAGCGCTGTTCAGGATACTCAGAAGCGAAATCGTCCTGCCGAAAAACACAAATCTCATGAATAAACGACGGAAATGGCAAGAGAGTGACAACGAGAATTGAGACAGAAGGAGAGAAAGAGAGAAAGAGACGAACCATGCTGAAGCTTGGAGAAAATTGTAAGCAAAGAGATAAGACTTCACGAACGGCGACATCTCCGATGAGAAAAAAAAAAAAACACCCTTTATCTGGCCGATAGGCGATATGAAATACGACGGCTTGCTCGTCTGAATAGCATTTTGACGGCGGATTAAGATTCGAATGACGTCACATGTTTGTGTGAGTGTGTGGCCCTGAGTCACTCGTACAGTAACTTCGGTTAGGCGCTGAATTAAATATTTACATATTTTACACTGAAGAGCCCCTCAGGTACTTATTTTAGTTTCGATTTAACCTCAAACTATATAGAAGATATTTATCTTCCTGTTATAATGAAGCTCAAATCCCAGACTTGCTCACTTCAGTGAATAATACTAATTAATTATAATTTACAACTTAGTCCTTGTTTTTAAGTCTTTACTCTTTTTACTATTTGGTTTAAATTTTAAATTTTTCTTTTATTATTTTATTAGCTCACGGTGTGGATAAATTTAAATATATTTTACACAACAAAACAACAAAATCGCTTTTTCTCCACTCGATTTTCTATGCCTTCAATCACCAAATCAATCAAGCTTATACCAAAATTTGACGGATTTGACATTGACCGGTATTCATGAATCGCGACGATCTCATATAGGTCGATTTGGTAACTTGAAAATCAGCCCTAGAGCTAGAAGTAGGTTATTGTTAAACACTTTTTTGCTAGTTATAAAGTTTCTATTCGTTTCTTTGAAGTTGATTGCACTGTTATGAATAATTATTTTCATAATCTCCTGCTGATTCAATATATGCCTGGATTTATATCCCCTGCCCTTTTTACATACTCTTCCAATAACTTTGGGTGAAAAGAAGGAGATGGTCTTATTGGATATTTGCTTATAATATTTATGAATGATTTGTGTATGATTACGACTTAAAATAGTTGAGATGTTCAGTCTGTGGATCGTATTTTATCTATCCATTTGTTATTGTTCTCGGTGGGGTAAAGTAGGCAGGTAAAATCACATTATGAAAGATATATTCTTAATTGTTATCTCCAAATCACCAAGTTATTATATGCCTATTAAAATCACATTATGAAAGATTCAGAATACTTCTTGTTTGGTGGAAATCAGCCAGTCATTTCATATTTGCTTATTCTATCATTTACTTCTTTTGTTTATTAATGAGCTGATTATCAACTAGGCTCACTTCTCCTTTTTCTTAATTGATAATAGTTGCTTGCATACTTTTAAGCAGCCATCTTTTTCTTCCTTTTGTTTTTCCTTTTTCCATTTAATTTTTAAACAGTTTATAAAGGAAAAGCTGAAGCTGCAATCTCTTAGTGGCTTTTAAAGAAATAAAAAAGGATATCTTACCATAAAGACTAAAGAGTGGGAAACTGATCTTTTATCATGGAGCAATTACTTAAACAGAACAAAAAAAACATACTCGATTTGTTCAATAAGATGATAAAGCAGAAGAATACATTCTTTTTTTTTTTCTTACAAAGTTGGCTTAATCTTTACAAGTCAAACACATTCTCTTGATTATTTAGCAGATGTATATGCCTTGTTCAGCATAATGCTACTTGCTTAATTCCATTTTTCTTCCTTCACTCCTCAGGGTTTTCTTTTATAATAATGGATACTCTCACCCATGACTTTCTGACAGATCAACATTAATTTCTATACAAACTTTCACAGAAACTTTAAAAAGTCTATTCAATTTGGAAGTAAAGTTCTGACTTGTATATATTACACATAGTATCCATGAAAAAGCATTTCTCTAAGGAAAAAAAGACGGATATGACTTCTTCTTTTTTTCACTTATTCTACAAACGAACATATTTAATTTGAAGGAAACAGAGGCATAGGATGATGATGATGACTACACATGAGATTAGTACATTGGGTGGTGATGTAAGTCATGGAAAACTACTATATAGATATGCTGCACATATAAACAAACATTCCAAATGAATCAAAATCCTAGACTAAAGACGACCACGACGATCTACCATGTTCAAAACTGATAGGAAACTGATCAATAGCAAAAGAAGACATAATCTTACTTTCATCTGCATCCATGTTCCATACAGACTCCAAGGAGCTTTCCCATGCCGGAGAAGCCAGAGGAGGGAAGTTCAAGTAACAGCTCTGCTCTGAGTAGTACATGTCTTTCACCGGTTTGATAATGTTTGCTCCAGACTGATCAATCTCTCTCCATATGTCGTCCATCGAGTAGTATCCTTCGTCTTCGCATTCTTGATTAACTTTCCCATTGGATCCTCCACTGTCTTGAGTAGTTGCAGTGGTCATAGACGATGAGCAGCAGTTTGAAGATGAGGAAGTCGGAGACATAGGAGGAGGACGCTTCTTCTCTTGAGCCTTCTTCCTCATATGAGTCCTCCAGTAATTCTTGATCTCGTTATCTGTTCTTCCCGGCATTTTCCGAGCGATTTTCGACCATCTGCATGCGTAAAAAAAGTTCCAGAGTTTCATACTTTATAAGAAAAAGAAAGAGAGAGAGAGATATAAATTAACAGTTTTTTTTTTGTGTGTGTTTCTTGCTGACCTGTTTCCCCATTTGGCGTGAAGCTCAAGGACAAGACGCTCTTCTTGTGGAGTCATCTTACCACGTTTGAGACCAGGATGAAGGTAATTAACCCACCTTAACCTGCAACTCTTTCCTGTTCTGTTTAAACCTACAACCAAAACCAGGTCATATCTTTAATGGAAGGTCCTTTCCAAAGACCACCCATTTTTTTTTTCCTAAATAACAAGCCTATACCTATTCTTATGTTTCTCCCTCCACCTTCAAACCTGAAACTTTTGCTACAAAATCCCATCTTCGATCTCCGAACAAGTGGACAAAGTTGACCAACAGGATGTCCTCCTGTTCTGTCCACGGTCCTTTACGGTACTCTTCTTGCAGCACTGTTTTCATCTCTCTCTCTCTCTCTCTCTTTCTTCTCTCTTACTCTCTATCTCTCTGAATTATAGAAATGTTACTCTCACTTTCTCAGCTTGGTTTATGGGAACGTATGGCATCTTGTGGCCAATATTTATATAAGCCATCTTGAACACTGTGTTGTGTCTACGCGATATAACACTCACATTTATTAAAATTCTCTAATGATTTGTTTTTCTAATCGTTACCGTCCATATGGTGAGAGATTATGCTGATGATAATGTGGGGTCTCTTGTTTTTATGATGCCATCAAGCCATCAAGCCATTAGAGCATATATTTATTTATTTTTAAAAGAAAGAGGAAATGATCGACAATAGAAGATTGATGTATACTGATGTAACACTGCCATTAATTCTGCCTTTTCTTTGTCTTCTTGTGTGTTGCAATAAGAACACTTTCTTATATTTTCTTTGGCAGGTCTCAATTGCACTACCTCTCTCGCGTGTCAGTAAAATATCAAGCGGCAGTGGAGAATTATATGATCCAGTTGTTATCTAAAAACAAATAAGTATACAAATTTTTTAGTTTTCTTTAGTCTCAAGGTTTGTAGCAATATATTGAAGAATTATATATATCTTTGTTAGAGTAAAAGAAGGCTCTACACAATCTTTTTTACTATTTTTATGAGTTTATGATTGCAGTTTGTCCCTTGACTTTATTAAAGGTTAATGTAGATATCACTGTAGAAGCTTACAAAAGGCAAAGAAAGAAGAAGAAAAAAGGAGAAAGGAGGAAATTAAAAAGCATATAGCAAAAGGGGTCGAATTGTTATGGGTGTCTGATAAGTGGCCTTTTGTATCTCTAGCAGCAGCACTTGAGATCGAAAGTCAGATACTTAGATATTATTTCTAGGATTTTGGATTCGTTTTAAACACCCAACTAAATTATTTATTTAGATGAGAAAGGCCAGTTTGATTTGGCTTGGCTTTGTTATTTGCCTCTTGGTGCTCTGTTTTTATGTCTAGGAAAGTTTAGATCTTGTTACTCCATAATCTTTCAAGAAACTAGGAACATCTAATGATATAATACTTGTTCTTAAGATACATATCTTTATTACCATATGGTTTCATGGAATTTCATTAACCTTGCATATATGCTCACGTGTGCAATTTATGTGGCATAGATAGATGAGATGCATGAATTGTAGAGTAGAGAGGGTTCTGACTCTGTGTGTGTGTGTGTGAAAGTACCTGGTGTGCTGGTCCATAGAAGCAGAGAATAAAGAGTATATAAATAAATATTCTTCTTTTCTCTGTATATATCTCTAATTGGCAAAGAGTTCCCAAGATTCTTCAAATTGTTTTGTTCTGTGGAAAACTCCGAAAATGACCTACAGGAATCTGAGAGAATTATACTTTGATTGATGTTGCATTGTCTTGACGTTTAAACAAAAATATGCCGAAACGCTAACAACAAATCCGGTTTTGGTATGTACATGGGAATTAAAACGCATTGACAGATCGGTCCAACCTTATTGAAGTCTCGGGCTGATCCTACTTTTAGGGCCGTGAAAAAAAAAATTATACTGATTTCAAACCTACTCCTAAATTACGATCTGGTCATTTAACGTTGCAGTCTAGACAACTGAAACTGAAATAATCATGGTATAGTATGAATTATTTGGTTCTTCAAATATTATATTTCGATTTTATTTCTTTTGGTAGAGAAACTTGAGAGCAAGAACTGATTCTCTTCTCTTTTTATTTTTCAAGAAAGGGAACTTACATGCCATTATGGATTGATTCTCAATAATTGCATCTACTAGGTCACTACGGAATTTACATGGGCGATAACAGGTACCGATAATTATAATCTTAACATTTAGCTTATTCGAAAGAAGAAAAATAAAGGAAAACAAACTTGTTAATATGGTTTTCTACAGTTGGTTTTGTAACTTAACCCCCCCTCAAAGATTATGTGGTTGTGCTTGTAATAATATTATGGTGTGGAAAGATTCGGGGTTCTAATGTTTTTGCCTGTTGCTTTCAGATTCTCGAATTGTCCCCACTGTCCAATATAGTTATATAATAGTAAAATTCTTCACACCATAATCTGAAAGCTAATACTGCATATGGATCTGAGCCATCGAGTAATTAATTAGTAGTTGGATTTGATCACTTAAATTATGCGGTAGATAAGGAGGGTCAGTTAGAGTGATACATTTGGAATAATACCATTAGTAGATAGTAGATGATTACATTAAATAAAGGTAAATACTATTATTTTTGTTAGTTGGGTTTGGTCGTCGTATCTATTCTTAGATTATACTAGAAAAAGTAATCTCACGAATGTTTAATTGTGTAAAATTGCAAAATTTTCATGGATCGGCTCTACTTTATTAAGGTGTCTCTGTAATGGAGGAACCAAAAATTCTCAAGAGATTAGAGTGAAGTAAGCAGACAGATATAAGACTGAGTTACGTGGACGCCACCACTTCCTCTATGGCCACTCCACTAAGTCAGATTTTTTCCCCCTTCAATTCCTTTGGCTCATGACTTGCGAAGGCATACGCACTTAGCAATTTTAAGATAAGACCCTTTTTGGTCCCACAATTTTATCTTTTTTTCTTTCTTTCTTTCCTCATCATAAATAACTTCAGAATCCTATGATCTGTACTGTACTTGGTTCAACTTTGTTTGATTGCATTGCATGCGTCTCCACTCTAAATGTAAACATTTCCCATGCATACACATCTACATGCAGTTGAGCCGTAGAGGTTATCTTTCATCTCAATTTGCTAAGGAATTAATCTTCTTAAACATGTTCTTCCATTGGCATAATTAAAAACTTGTTACCCAAGTGGTTTAGCCCTAATGCTTGATTCTGCTTATGGCTTAATCATATATGCACATGTGTTATGGCGAGATTTATGGTTTTAGTAAATACAAAATCAATAACCAGTGAGTGTATTATTTATTGTATATGGTTTCATTTTACTTCAAATGTGGGAATTTATGTTTTTATCTATGCAACTACGCATCTGTTCTAATTCATATATAAATAACATGCAACACATATTTGTATTTTTGTACGTATGTGAAACAGCGCATGGCTTCTCTATAAATGAGGAGAAGCCTACTTGTTAAAGAGCATTAAGGAGTAATCTGGATATTCTCCTGACCATTCTCTCTTAACGTTACGAACACCATGACTTATGATCCATCTATTGCAATAATATTGCATCAACAATAAAATAATGCTAGCACCTTTAGGCTAATTAAATACAGTAACATTCATTTGTTTTTTCGGTTAGTTTAAGAGATAAGATTATATACTCGTTTATAGCGACATCCTGCAACCTCTCCACCGCTAATTATGCGACTCTCTCTAGACTCTAGTTCTAATGTATGATATTTATCTTTCTTTGAAACTCCACTAGTTCACCATAAATAATTCCACCCACACATATCAAATTATCTTGGATAAATATCGCATTGTTGAAACTAATATTCAATAGAAATGTTGTGACTGGTTTAACCGGTCCATCCAATATGATTTTGGCTGAGCTGGGTTTTTTATGTCCGGTTTAACGTAGGCGGTAGGTTCCGATTTTATAAAGTTGAAATCCAGTCTAAAATTTATGGTTTTCTAAATCAACATATTACATATATGAACAACCAAAATAAGCATGTTTGGAATTTAGACGGATCACGCCATCGTCACTTTTGCCATATTAGTAGTATTAGTTACTTAGTAGCAATAATTTATTTGCTCGTTGAAATATATTTATTTTCTTCTTTTTTCCTAAAGAATTTGTTTTACGTTAAGAAATATTGAAATATAAATTCTAAAGAAAGAAAAGGCGTTTGTCCAATTAAGCAGTCACTAGCGTGCTTTAGCTTTCTTGAAATCTTGATCGGGTAGAGAGATGAGGCTTTCGTCAGCCTTATTCTAATACGATCTATTTATGAAGATGCGTATTTAAACGAATAATCAACTCTATGATAAGTACTTTTATTTTATACTTATATATTCCTCAATTTCTGCGAGTTGTAAGTACTCATTTGTATCACTTTTATTTTGCTCGCGAGCAAAGAATACACGGTTGATGTCTTCAATCTGCCTGTATTTCATTCAAAACCCAACGACTAGGCCCATTTGAAGCAAAATAAGCCCGACCTTGAACTATTTGCATCGAACTTGGTTGTTAACTTGTAATGCAACAAAGACTTGGTGCGAAAGCTAGCATCTGTGTCCCGTAGCTTTATAAGGGATCGATACAATTTTAGCTTTTGTTTTTCAACGTTTTCCACGCTCGCGCATACCAATTCCGATACATTCTTTTTTTGTTAAAGGGCTTAATTCCGATACATTCTTATTTTAAAACAAACCTAAACACATTCAAGAAGCACAAATTAGTCTGGAGTTTGGTTCAATATTTCACGGTTACTAGTGGAAAAAACTACCAGGGTAAATACTGTATCTCTGAGAAAAATTAAAAAAATCCACTTGTACTGTATTGTTTTTTAACTGTACTATTTAATTTCAGCATCCAATATTTTATCTACACTGTTTGTTTTTTACTATCTGCATTAACTACACTACTGTTTTTTTCTCTATTGTAACAATTGCGGACCAAAACTAGAATCTTGACTTCGAATTCATTATTTAAATTTAGATATTCATATGTTTTCGTGGTTTATATCAAAATTTATTAGTCCAATATATCTGTCATATTTTCGATAAACATAGGGTAACTATTTCGTTCCATTATAGCCCTATTTCCAAAATCTCGTTCAAAACGTAAATACATTCTCGATTAGGAGAAAGCTGTGGTATCTTGTTTGACACTTCATTTACCAGGAAACTTGTATTTAGGTTGGAGCAGAGGCGGAGGCAGTAAGGGCTTAGGGTGGTCAGTTGACCCCCACTAATTTTATTTTTAATTATTACTTTAATCAAAAAATTAATGACCCTGTTTAAAAATAATAATTGACCCCCTAGAAATATTATTCTAAAATTTTAAGTAAAAAGATCATGAAAACTAGCTGGGTTTCGTTGGGCTTATACTAAAATTAAGTTTCAATTTAAAATTATACAAATTTACCTAATTCTATTGCTGTAAATATAGAAAAAAAGAAGAAGGACAAACCTATTAAACTTCTTTCGTTCGTCTCCCTTCTCCTTCCGTCAGTAGCACAGAAAATTCCAATTTCCATGTAAGAATTTCTTGCTTTTAATATATTATTATATTATAGTTTAATATAGCAGTTTTGTTATTGTAAAATTGGAGATTTCGTAACATGTTCATAATCTGTTTTTATGGTGTTTTTATTAACTTGTAGTTTTGTAACTTGGAATTAATCATGAGTCTTCACTTCAAAAACCAGGAGCTACACGGTGGGGTTCTCATTATAAAACGTTGTTGCGGTTGGTTGACTTATTGCTTCTGTGGTTAAGGTGCTTGGGTATGTCCAGGATGAAAGTATAGATAATACCAAGAAGCGTCAAGCAAATGGTCTTCTCAAATACATTCATAGTTTTGACTTTGTGTTCTATCTACACTTGATGCTGCTTATACTGGGACTCACGGAGAATCTGTCAATGGCATTACAAAAAAAAAAACAAGACATTGCAAATGCTGTCTCATTAGTGGAATCCACTAAGCAACAATTACAAAAGTTAAGAGATGATGAATGATGGAATTCTTTTGTGAAGAAGGTTTCTGATTTTTGTAAGAAGCACGACACTGAAATTCTCAACATGGAAGATGAGTTCATCGATTCGAGGAGGCCACGCAAGCAGACCAACCTCGCAAACTTGCATCATTTCCGAGTTAGTTGTTTTTACCATGTGTTGGATATGCAGCTGCTGGAGTTTAATGATCGCTTTAACGAGGTAAATTCTGAATTACTCATCTGCATATCAGCTTTAAATCCTATCGATTTATTCTGTGAATTTTATCCTGAGGATTTCAGCCGTGTGGAGTGCATTTCTCTTACTTGGATGTAATCAACACAGTCAAAAGTGGATAATAATTTATTTGTTCGAGTCCCCCACGTGAAAAAGAAATGGAATGGGTGGGTGACTTTTCATTATTTGGCCGTTAAGTTGGACGACCGACCGCAAGTTTGTTTTTATTTTGTTTTTGTTTGCCCATTGTTACGTGACTCTTAGCTTTTTTTTTTTTTTTTTATATATTTCGTTCATCTATTGATTTCACTCTACACTGGGATCTCAGAACAGAAAAACACTATACACAAAAGTTTTGTGTGCGATAAAATTGAATCATACTGTATAAATCTGTTGGTTATAAACATGTACATGTGCATGTCGAATGTCGTGTTTCGCTAGGAATATCACATTATTTTCAATAATTTATCAAACTAATACGGGCACAACAGCGGATTTCAAGTGGGAAGCTAATTAGTTGTAAATTTATCTATAAAAGAATGGAGACTTTTCATCTGCGGATGTCTGCTATTAGTCCATGTCGACCACCAAATAAGTTGTAGATTTAAAACAAAATCCAGTTTTGGTATAACAATTCTTCGGTGATTCTTTTTTACCAATTCCGTTAGATTGAGGAATCTCATATAGAGCATCAATTGTTTCCAGGTCGAGAGTCTGATTTCCTTTGTCCAATTTGTGTGATCAGTGAAAAGACTGTAGATCAATTTCTTGATTAACCTCTGATGTTGCATCAATGCTTCTATTCATTATTTAGGTTGTTTTTGGACCGAAAAAAATTATCATATAAAAGCAATAAATTGTACCTATTATCCAAATTCATTGAAGAAGAGATATGACAATCGACAACACAACACCAAAAAAAAAAAAGGAAAAAAAAAAAATGATGTGAAGAAAAACGGAAAAACAAATGCGAGATGTTCGTGTACTATTAAACAATTAACAAGCGGCGTATTGATAAATCTCAGTCAGAGTAAGAGAGCCGTTCGATGAGTGGAAGAAGATATTTGGATTTTATGAGCGTATCTATGTCCAGTGACCGTATAGAACAATTACATAATGCAGCTGATGAATGAAACATCTTAATCCATCTCAACCGTTCATCACAAAATCTCTTCAAGGGACCACATTGATCTACTGTCCGTGAACTCCTGTCATGAAGATAAAGCAAGGAAAACAAAAGTCAACCTATAACCTTTTTCATTTGAGTAAGACATAATCATTTAAATGAAAAGAGAATCTACAGTTTTTCTCAAATAGCATAACTAAAATCTGATTTATTTTACTGTGGTGGCTTTGTAGCAGGTAGGTGGAGGAATCAGTCGTCGTGGTCGTGTGGATGATGTTGTTGTTTAAAACATATAAAACCCAATATAACTAGGTTTTGGTTTCCTAGAAAACTAGTTTTGCCTTAGGTTTCTATTTTTACTTTTTTAAAAGCAAAAGCTACTTAACTTTTGGTTTTCTTTCAGAAACAAAAACTCATAACTCTAAAACGATAATATACATCCATTTTAACGCCAAATTACAATAGAGAGTAGAGACAGTAATATTCGAACATGCCTACCGACTACCGTAGTACCGTCCTTAAACTGTCTGGAAAAAGATTTTGGAATTGTTTGCCTCCGTTTTCATTTTGTTATCACAATTTTGCAAACTAATGAGGGTGTGGCACGTGGCAGAGTCCCACGGAAAAACAAGTCGTTGAAACGGACGACACATTTAAAATCGTCGGTTTCATACTTGTAGTCAAAGTTAGGTGTGAAGAGTTGGACTCGTTTAGTCAACCTCATTCGCAATTTTAAATTCTTGTAACTGCAATGGAAACGCTCTAAACAGCGCCGCTTGACTCGATGTATTGTGCAGTCTTATTAAATTAGTTCACTTAATGTAGTTATGCGTACTACAATTTGGTTTACTCGTATTAAACACTTCTAACTCGAGTATTACATAAAGTTTGTCTTTTGTAGTACTTAAGACTTTAGGTAATCATACATACATAAATTATATATTCTTTTCACATCACTACATACATTTTTCCTTTTTAGTAATATACTAATATATAATTAAAAAGTATATATATGTAATAAAATATAATGACAGTGTAAGATCATTAAATGCTGATCTTTTGATCCACATAAAATTATGAAAATACATTAACTTCCAACTGACGTACACAAAAGCACAACAAAATTTTGATTGACAACTTACTACTCAATTCAACTGAAAATTCGAAAAATATTCTGAATCTTATGTTTTTTGCGTGTGTTAACCTTCTAAATCTAACGTTATTCTATTGGAGACCGAAGAATTTAGCCTAGTTTACACATACCGATTGGCGATTGTAGTCTAACGATGAAAGATTTAAAAACTAATCAAAATTAAATCTCTACTACCAATCTTATAAAGTTTTCAAATTTGAAAAAAAAATACTCACCTAATAAATGTCACAGAATAATGGAATTAGTCATGGCAGGAATTTAAATTATTGACTTTAGAAAATGCTTTTCTACTGGCGTTAAGTAAGAGCTGATAGATGGTTTATATCAGAAAAGCCGGAAGAGAGAGACATTGAGAGCAAAGTTTCATTTGTTGTGTAGCCCTTTGTCTCTCGCATCCCAATTTTCAAAAAACCTCTCTCTCTCTCTCTCTCTCTCTCCTCCATATCTCAGTCTCTCACCTTTATTTTACTTTCTATAAATCCAAACACATAAACAAAAGATTTTGTCTTTCCATCAACATCACTCTCTCATAACTCCCCATACACTCTCACTTCTCTCACTCACTTCGTGTTCTTCGTCTCTTTTTTTTCTTTTCACTTTACAACAAAGCAAAAAAACAAACACACAAAAAGGATGAGTTCAAGAGTGTTCAGAGCAACACCAGACAACAACTATTTGGTCCCTAGGAGATCCAGAGACCATCAAGACACTAGTCCGGACAGGAACCGGATCTGGTCTGAGCCTCGTCATAAACCGGTTGTTAACCGGAAAGTCCCCGTCGTCTATTATCTCTGCCGGAATGGTCAGCTCGACCATCCTCATTTCATGGAAGTCACTCTCTCTTCCCCCGATGGTCTCTACCTCAAAGGTAATGCTAAAATCTCTACTTTTAAAAACCCACAACTTTCCTTTTTTTTTTGTGAACCTTTAATTTTTTTTTAAAACAAGAAAGCTTTTTGAGTTTAAAAAGTTTTGAAACTCTCTTTTCTCTTTGGCTTTTTGCTCTTTATTATTACTGGATTATTCTTAACAGTGAAAAAGGCGGCAAATTTTTGAATCGTCACTTCGAAAATCAGGAACTTTGTTAGAGTTTTTCTCTCATTTTCTCAGATTTTCACGGCAGCTCAAAAAGTTTAAACCTTTTTTTATTTTTCTTTTTTGCGATTTGTCAGATGTGATAAACCGCTTGAATGATCTTCGAGGGAAAGGCATGGCAAATCTCTACTCTTGGTCCTCCAAACGGTAACGTTTCTCCTCCACCGTCGGATCTATAAATCTTCTTCCTTTATTATAACTCAACCGTCTGATTTTCTGTCCATTTTCTTCAGGAGCTACAAAAATGGATTTGTCTGGCACGATTTATCGGAGGACGATTTCATCTTCCCCGTTCAAGGCCAAGAATACGTCCTCAAAGGCTCTGAGGTTCTCGATGCTTGTCTTCTCTCGAACTCTAGAAGCCTCCTCGAAACGACGTCATTTAGGGATCCGAGATCTCTCAACCCAGAGAAAATCTCCGGAGATGAGATCCCGCCGGTGAATCGCCGGCGAAACCAGTCGTGGAGCTCTATCGATCTCAGCGAATACAAGGTGTATAAAGCAACCGAGTCGAGTGCCGAGTCCACTCGAAGACTCGCGGCGGACGCTTCAACGCAGACTGACGATCGACGGCGACGGAGAAAACCGGTGAAAGAGGAGATAGAGGAGGAGGTAAAGAGTCCGGCGAGTTACGAGAATCAGAGCACTGAGCTGAGCAGAGATGAGATTTCTCCTCCACCGTCGGATTCGAGTCCCGAAACCTTAGAGAATCTGATCAAAGCAGATGGACGGCTGATATTGCGTCCCAACGAAAACAGTAACGAGCATCGGACGGTCGAGAGCTTGTCGAGCGGGAGAATGAGAGCTTCTGCTGTGTTAATGCAGCTGATATCGTGCGGTACGATGTCGTTTAAAGAATGTGGGCCCGTTTTGCTGAAAGATCAAGGGCTGTCGTTGACCGGGCGTAGCGAGTGTTCGGTAAAATCTGGAGCAGGCGATAGTAGTCTTGAGAGGGCAGAGAAGGAATTAAAGAGTTTTGGAAGGGTAATATTGGAAGATAAGGAGTATTTTAGCGGCAGTTTGATTGAGACCAAGAAGGAACTTGTTCCTGCTTTGAAGAGATCTTCTTCTTACAACGCTGACAGGTAAAAACAATTAATGCGTTTGAAAGGTCAAGCAGTTCCCTTTCCTTTATGTGAAACGGCACATAGTTCTGGTTAGTCTTGTTTAAAAAAAAAAAAATGAATTTCCCGTACATGCCAATAATTGGTTATGGCGTGAGCAGTTTGAAGAGCTAAAAATGGTAAAAAATGTACACGTACGTTTTGGTTTGTATTTCAAACGTCTCAGAAGTTCTAATAGGTTCATAGAAAAAAATTGAAATGTTATAATAATTTGAATATTTGATAATTTATTAGGAGTTCAAGAATGGGACCAACAAGGGAGAACGACGAGGAAGAGGAGGCGGTTCGAGCTAAGTGCATTCCGAGGAAGCCAAAGTCGGTGGCTGTAAGGAACAGTGTTGGTCAGCAGTAACAAAACGGCACGAGTATCTGAGGAGAAGAAAGCCAAACGGCACGGATTCTAACAAGCTTATTTAGGGTTCAAGTAACAAAGAAAAGAAGAATAGGGAATGATGAGTTTGTATTGTAAGCATTGTGAATTGTGTAGGTAACTATAAAAATATCCTATGCATGCTATTAATTAAGAGTTATAAACATGATGGGTACATATATAAAAATGTTGTAGTGCGAGCCTAGGTGCCTTTTGAGGTTAATTTCAATCTGATTTTATTTTTATAACCCCAATATCACCTTATAATTGGGAACCTCGATTATAATTTTCAGTTAGTGTTGTCCGTTTTCAATTCTTTTGTGGTTTCCATTAATAGCTAGCTCAAAGCTCTATATACACTGAAGTAAAATACTAACATGAGATTATAGAATGTATAGGTCTATAGGGAGTAGGAAATTCGAACATCAGATTTAGGTATAATTTATGATGTATTTTACTCTCTGACATAAAAGTTTAAAAATTGAGTTTGTTTTGAACCAAAATTATAAAGAACAAAAATAGGAGTTGTAGGGATTGTGAATTTTGGGTTGAGTTTTCTACCGTCGTTCAAAAGTAACTATTTGATTCCTATGGCTTATTTTGCAGTAAAGAAACCATTGGGGTCAATTTTGTTGATCACTCCTATATTTTACAAATTGACTCTAGTTTGGCGTGATTAGTTTAGAGAAGTAAAATTTTGTTACCGGAAATCACATCGAAAACATTGAATATTATATATCGAAAAACTGCCATTGAAATGTGGTAAAGTGATACTTGTCCTTGAAATTATAAATATGGTAGAGTCAATGTTGGGGTGGTGCCTTGAGGTTACAAATTTATAATTCAGAAAAAAGTCTCTAGGCCCTTAAATTTTTGGCCTATGTGTCCTTTCTGGCGTCAACTCCAATTTGAATTTGTAGCACGTACACAGTATTTTAATAATCGTACTAAAAGAAATTTCAATAACCAACAATGTTGTCTTTTGACTTTGAAAACTTAGAAGTTTCCACTTACCCATTTCTAGAAGTGTTAAATAGCATTGATATTCAAAGTCTTCATTCACGCACATCATAAAATTCTATGCCAAAGAATAAATACACCATAAAATCCTACAATAGCATTTATTTAGAGTGGACATCCCATTAAACTAAGACACCAAAATCACTAGTTAGTGGTAGATAGATTTACTAAAACAAAAGGACAGTAACAAATAACTAGTTAAGGTGAAATAGTTTTTCTTTGAATATCAAAATTCAAAATGGTTAGTTTCTTCATAATCTCACATGAAAATGAAGTTGCACAAGCATATTGTTTGTAGGCTTTCATCTATAAAATGGAAAAAAAAAAAAATCAAGTTGACAGAAAACGGTAAAGGGTTTTAGACCAATTGTTTTAGACCAATTTTAATATAAACTAAACTGTATACACAATCTAGTCTATTAAAAGGGACAGTCTTCTTGCTGTACATTCAAGAATAGATAGAGAAAATATAAATCCATAAGATCTTGCAGTAGGTGACTGACTTCATTGGAGTGAATTCACATTTTGGTAAAAAGAGCTGTCATTGCGTGTACACATTGTACCTCACTGTTTTATTATTTTCTATTTACACTTACATTTTTTTTATATAAAAATTACAACTTCAGAGCCTAAACCGGTCACGAGAGGTACTTAAATTATACCTCACATGGAATACCATAAAACCAGACAAACCCTCTCAACCTAAGATTCCAAAATGGAGAGCTGCAAACTCTAACTGTTAGAAGTAGTAACGATCGACTCCAAAATTCGATAAAATTCCTGTAAATTTCGATAAAATTCCTGTAAATTTCGATTGTATAGCTCGTTAGAACCAAAAAAGCTGATTCCCATTGATAATGAGATTCATTCATGCTAACAAATTATTTGAAAGACCTTCAATTTTTTTTTTTTTTTTTTTTTTTGGCGGATTATATATAATTAGGAGAAGTTAATAAAAATAAAAAAGCTAGCGAGGAAAATCACATAAACACGTTCCAAGATTGGGAAAATATTAACCATTACATTTACACCTAACAGACATCCGATTTAGTTAATGTAAGCACCAACTAAACATACCTACCCAAATTTACCGGTTATTCGTTCAGCTATTACGAGCAACAAGGAGACACTACCGACCGAGTCACCTTGTCAACCGTAAACCAAAGTAGTAACGCTGCCCACAAAAAGGACCAAACCAAAGGATTCAGATAGTAGTTAAGAGCGGTCTCGAATCAACGAGACAAACGCCTCAGACCATGTCTGTTTAACCGAGCTAGAGACGTCCGAGCCGTTCACATGAGCACTAAACATGTTTCCGCCTGGACCAGCAAGGACCCATTTAACTTTCTTCGGTTGGTTTGGGTCAATAGCCTCGCTCTGAAATCTTGTATCATTCAGGTTCATGACAAGCTGAAAAAATGAGTTACAAAAATAAGAAACAACCATCAAACCAACTAGAATAAACATTGTATGGAACCGTTTCACATCTATAAATGATGTTTAAAGCTTAGAGAAACTTACCGAAAGCGGCTCAACTGTATCGTCCCCGCCTGCTCTCAAGTATCTCTCAACCTCAGCCAGGGAACGGAGTTTCTTCCCCGTTCCTGGCTCAATGTAAGACTGCAAACAAACATCACTAACGTTTTGAAAACCCGGAAACCATAAGACGCAAAGCCAAACGTAATCAAATCCCACAGATATGTATTACCTTGTCTATATGACTCGAATTCCTCCGAGGTTTCTCCTCAACGATCCATCCATCAGGTAAAGTGAAATCTTTGGACACTCCACGGTGATGCTGTAAACTCATAAGCTGCTGATTTTCACGCTGCTTGGTTTCGTTTAAGTATCTCTCAACGGAAACAAGGGAACGGAACCGCTTTCCCGTTTTCGGCTCAACATAACACTGCAAAGAACAATACTAATGGTTCAACTATCTGCTCCTGGGTGTTAGTTATGCGAAAGAGTCTACAATAGCAATGGTTTGTGTTCTTCTCTCAATAAGCTACACAAGTCACCTTATCAATCTGACTGGAGTTTTTCCTCGGAAACTTGTCAACTCTCCAACCTTTAGGCAAACGGAAACCCCTGGAGGCATATTCCACGACGCGATGATCCTGCAAAAGCATAGCAAGCTGATTAAGTTTTGCTTTTTTGATCCAAGAACCATAATAATGCTTGTGCAATTTTCAAATCTAGATGAAGAGACCTGTTTGGTTCTGGATTTCTCATAAACCCGTGTCTCCTCACTGAAGGAAGCTCCTGTTCGAGTCAAGCGTCTGTCATCTACTTCTCCAATCAAGTGTCTTTGAACAGATTCTATAGATGGAAACTCTCTACCAGTCCCTGGCTCGATAAAGTACTTTACACAGCATAAAATGCAAAAAGGAAAGTTGTGATTTTTCAAAAGATAGCTCTTCGATCTATCTTCAACCCAAGACACCATATGCAAAGAAACGAATCATAGACCAAGAGCTGTGTGACACACAAAATCACTAATTTGATCCCAATCATTCATATATCCATCGCGCAGAAGACATGAGAAAAATCTAACACAAGCCTTCGGGTCCAATTCCAAATGCAATTTCAATGTTAATAATCAGAAATTTGTGCTTCTAGAGACAAAAAATTCAAATACTTTCCAGATTTCCTTGAAGGACAATTGAAAATTCCGATCTAGGTCACTCCACTTACCGTATCGACAATGCCGTTGTTGCTAGCAGACGACGATCGCGGCAGAGTCAAGATGGTCCAACCAGGCGAAATTCTGCCGCGGGACGTAGTTGAGTCCACGAACTGCAGCTGGACTTCGCGACGCTGGCTAGCCGGAAACAGAGCAAGAGGAACTAAGTCAGCCGGAGCTGAGGATGAAGATCTCGTCTGCATCTCTTCGATCGTTGCCGGATTTAACCCAATAACCCGAGTGAGGTTTACTGGGTCAAGAGCACAATTTATCACTGATTCACACTGGACACGTAAAAAGCACAATCCAATACCTCGCTTACTCACACTTCCACTTGGCAATATTAAGTTGCATAATTTTTTTTTTTTTTTGGGGTAAAATCTTGTCTTTAAGTTGGCAAGTTGCATAATATTATTATGAGAAATTACATAAAGATATCATGACGGTTCTAACAAAGTCTTTTTTAAATGATGCCAATTCTTTTCTTTGAACATTAATGTTTGTAAAATGGCTATCTCGGAAGCTCGACGACAATAGGACTCCTAACGTAATGTTTGGAGTCAGTCCACGTCAGCTCTCCAAAAGAGTAGCCTGCAATAGAATTTGTTGACTTGGGACGCAGAGTCATCTGAAACATCTTCACTTGCCCAATTTCGTTGAACTTTAGCTCTTTGGGCTCCACGGAGACGCTTACTCCAAGCGGCTTTTGGAAATAGAAATGGTAGGTTGACGGCGGTCCAACGTTCTTGAGCTTGCGTGTGACGGTGACAGTTTCCGTGAGGTTTGAGACAGTGATCGAAGGGTAGTTGAAGTCGAGAAGGTTAGCTCCTTGACGGCAGACGTAGCGTTGGTCCTCGGCAAAGAGTTTAACTAAGGTGTTGTCGTAACCAATGGCGCAGAGGAAGTCTAAGTAGTCTCCAGTGTCGAGATCGTAGACAAGGCCAGGGTGAGAAGCTTTGTTGGGTTGGACGTGGCCTGAGCCGTAGCTGAAAGGAGTTGCTTCTTTGAAAGATTCATCAAGCATGGGTTTTCTCGTGTTGTCTATTGCTCTTGAAGTAGTCATGATAGCAGACCGGATCGCAGCAGGGCTCCACTGAGGGTGGAGAGTCTTTAAGAGACCAACGACGCCTGAGATGTGAGGACAAGACATGGAAGTCCCTGATTCGGTGTTGAAAGGAGTTCTACGATGGTCGGAGTCTAAATCCGTAGGGCTTGTTGCTTCACTGAAAGCGGCTATGATGTTGACACCAGGAGCAGTGATGTCAGGCTTGAGGATCCCCGGTGTGACATTGTTGGGACCTCTGGAAGAAAAGGAAGCCATGAAAGGAGCAGGCTTCGTGTTGAGCTTACTAGCGGGTGCGCTAATGAAACCTTTCGGATCTTTCGTGGAGTTTAGGTAAGAAAACACAGCTTCACCATCTTTATAGCCAATCTGAGAAGCAGGAAGAACATGAGCGTCTGAGATGATCTCGTTTCCGCTAGCCTTGTCGTTGCATAGTATCATTCCGACAGCTCCTGCAATGGCTGCTTGCTGTCCCTTCTCCACACGTGAGTTGTCTCCTCTTAGACACACTACAATCTTCCCCTTCACTTTCACCGGGTCTAGGCTATTTTTCTTGCATAGCAATCTACATATCCAAACACTAGTTAGTACTTACTTACATTACGTACATTCTTAAATATTAGCTGTTTCTTACGCTTCTGTCGCTGACGCATCGGCTGATTTAGCGTCGTCGGCTCTGATCAGGTCGTACATCTTCGCTGCGGGCAAAGGCTTCGAGAGGCTTGTTCCCTACGTTCCAAAAACAATAATTTGTTGCGCAAGAAAGAAAGAAAGAAAGAAAGAAAATAAAAAGAGAGTGAAAAGTAAAGATCAAAACCTTGAAGCGTAGGCCGTTATTGAGCGCAACAAAGGCTTGAAACTCCCGATCCATGGAGCTAGCTCCGACTGTAATAATCCATGGTGCAACGTTTGAGACAGTAAAATATTTAGGACCAGAATTTCCAGCAGAACACACAACCGTCACACCGTTTTTGACGGCTTGGAAGGATCCAGTGGCTATGCCATCGTTCATATAATCTCCGGCAGCACTGCCAACTGAAACTGAGATAACATCGACACCGTCATCGACGGCTGCATCAAACGCTGCCAAGATATCAGCATCAAAGCACGATGCGCCATTCATAGGCGGCCAGCAAACCTTGTAAGCAGCGACTCTAGCTCTTGGAGAGCCGCCGCTGGCTGTCCCGTTCCCAAGGCCAAACACATTAGCTCCGGGAACAAAATTTCCGCCGGCCGTGGAGAGAGTGTGGGTACCGTGACCGTCGTAGTCACGAGGGGAGTCGAAGGAGGCATTGGAGAGAAGGCCTGTGTATGCTAAGTAACCTTTGTTGAAGTATTTAGCCCCTATGAGCTTCCTGTTTACATGTGATAAAATCAATAATCAAATATGCATTATATATATTTTCTTTTTCAGAATCGATCTTTTTTTAACTACCTGTTGCAAGGAACATCCTTGGTGCAACTGCCTTTCCACCTAGCTGGAACACTTCCATATCCTTCATCGCTGAAGCTTTTCGACTCCGGCCACACACCTTCATCGATATAAATATTTATATATATCTTTCATAAGTTCAAAATAAACACGAAAAAGATTCGTGACTAGATTAAATTATAAACGAAAGAACCAAAAATTATCTAAAGTTAAAGTATCTAATATTTAATCAGAAACAGGACCAAAAATTTCAACATCCTACCAAACCAAATTTATTTTGGTACTAATTAATTCCGAACTTTTTTCCAAAACCTAAAACTCAACTAATCCAAACCAAAATGCCTTCTTTTGAATCGAACCAAACCCTATGTGTATCTAGGATGAGCAAATCACACCCTTCTTTAGGGAATTTACCTGTGTCCAAGTTTCCGATTATTGTGTCCTCTCCGAAATTTGCTTTCTTCCACAGAGAAGATTTGTGAACGACGCCATTTTTCTCAAGGAGCATGAAATCCCATGAATGAGTGGTATGAAGTTGTCTTCCTTTGTTTAAGAATACAGATACTACATCAGGATGCTCTGCATTTATCAGATAATTATTAGAAAGAAAAAAACATTGTTAGTTGGTGAATCAAAAGGGATTTGAGGAGCGCATGCAGAATTTGGGGAGTGATGATCTCACTGGCGATTTCTTCAGCTTCATTTTCATCAAGAACGGCGGCAAAGCCATTGATATATCTCTTGAATGAGTAAAAGATGGCGTCTTTTGCACTTTGATGACTGCAAGTTGAGAGACGGTTAGTTTCTTGCTCTTGCAATATTTTGAACTCGGTCAGATAATTCCGCGGTCAGGATGATAGTTTGGTTCTTGATTATTTTTAGAAAGAGACAAAATAGGATAGAAGCTACAGCTACCTTTCCAAAAAAGAGGCGAGAAAAGTGAGATGTGAGTGAGCAACACCATCAAGATGGGCAGGAGAGGGCTGGGGAGGATGGGCGTGAGATCCCAAGTACACTATGTAGGACTGTAGAGTGTACACAATTAAACAATCAAACAAGTGCATATATATCGTAAGCAATGTAAATAGAAAGAGACATAAAAGGAAATTAAGAGAAGACCTTTTTAAGAGCAAAAGCAGGAGAGGCAAAGAGAGTGAAGATGAGAAGAAGAAGAAGAAGAAGAGATAAACTTTGGAGGAACATTCTGATATTCTGGTTAAATGCTGTTCGCATATTTTCTCATCACACTATCTCATATACAAAAACTTTTCCAGAATTCTCTCTCTTTCTCTCTGTCTATATTTGGTTAGATACATGGAATCACGCTTAATCTCAACTTAATTACTATCAAAGTCAGTTGAGTTATTTTAGCATAACTCATCTCTCTCTCCATTCAACGACTAGTATTTAATGTAACTCAAAAAAAGTGTAAGAGGATCTTCCTTGTTTTCTTTCCGTTTTTATCTCCCCATTTTTTGGAGTTACGTTCGCCAAAGATTTTCACTTCTATCTTTGTAACCATCTGTATGACATATTTAATATAATTAAAAGGAAATTACTGTTCTTCAGTTATCTTTTTGGGTAACAGACAACCTTTTCGTAACGAATATATATAGTTTGACAAATTCGTAACTGAAACCATATATATCATGATACAAATCCGATCGATATTAAAATGTTTTCGTTTGTTATCCTGAAAAACTCAACTCACAATAGAAGAAACGCCTCTAGTTTTCTGCTAATTACGAAATTGTTGAATGTCTTTGCATAATTAAAAAGAAAATTATGGAAACAAACAACTCAGAAGAAATAGAACGGATGCATATATGGCAATATGGATCAGGGCCAATGGACCGGTTCGAGACCAGTATTGGGTTTTAAACTGTATATTTACAGCCTAGCGTAGGCTATTAATACAGACTTGTGTGAGGTAATAAAAATATTAATTTCCAATGCAAGTGTAAATCAACGGACGTTTATCTCACACGCAAGTAGTTTCTAGATACGTCAAATAATGGAAAAACAAAGACATCAACAACAAAAATTTATCTACAAAGAAAAGAGAGATAAGTTTCTTTTGATTGGTCGTATACTCTGGAAGCAGTATCTATCTAAATATATCTTTGGCGTATAAAAGGCAAAAGGGAAATAGATAGAGAGAGTCAAACAAAAAAACAAAACAAGTCGGTCATATGATTTATCCATTTAATAAGTAAGTTGGTTGGTGATCCTATCAACCAACGATCATGTATATACTTGTCCAATCATATAAACTACTTTAAATAGACTTTTATTATTGACCTGAATTATCTACCGGTTTAGGAGAGGGAGTGTGAAAACAAGAATCTTATTGTATACTAATATTTAAGAGTTTTTATACAACTAAGATTGAATCGCGTGGAGAAGGAATAAAATAGCCACGTCACTCTTTTTTTTTTTATAAAGTTTATTTGTCTTCTCTACTTGCTTCCCACGTTTCCATCAAGTTTCCGTACATATCGGTGTATTCAAATTACGATTTTAATTAAGTGATTTGATTTTTAGAGAGTTTTAAGTAATTTTAAATGAATTTAAAAAATTTAGATGATTTTAATCAGAATATTCTAAAATTTTATCTAAAATTATGAAATTTGAATTATCATATTTTTAACAAAGAAACTTCACCAAATAACTCTAAAATCACAACTTTAATAACATTAAATTTAAATATTTTTTAAAAATTCACATTTGAATAACATAGAGTCATAGAATACAAATCACATAGAAGCTTCAAATGGTGACCCAAATCAAATAATGCAGATCAAACAGTAAATGCAAATCAAGCAGAACAAATACAGATCAAGCAGAAAAAATACAGATCATGATCTGCATGCAGAACAAATGCGTATCAAACATATGTAACAAATAAAATAAATCTAGCGAATTATCATTTTGATTGAATTGTGAAACAACATAAAAATAATACAAATCAATTAGTTAGAATATTTAAAATAAACAAATACAATTATATATGCAAAATAGTATTATTATAATAAATACATTAAAATATTAAATGATATAAATATTAAATTTGATTCCAATATATATCTGATCTGTATGCAGATCAATCCGTTTTTTCTTGCATTTTTTTTATCTGGAAAAAACCCGATGAACGGCATTTTAATGCAGACTGTCTTGCAATATTAATCAAACTGCATTTGGACTGCAATTTATCTGCACTTAAAATACGAAGTTTAATACATCCCCTTACTCTCACTTACTCCAACACTACACAACGCGATATTTGAACGCGTACGTTTCACGCTTTTTGTGTTGTCATGCCTTCGCTGGGATTTTGCTTGTACGCTCTCACTGCTGACGACAAATCGTGAAAGAACATTCTAAATCATTTGTTTTACTTAAAAAACCAGAACACTTTTTACCAGCAGTTCCACAACCTGTACATACATCTGAAGAAAATAAGAAAACTAATTAAAACAGAAATTTATAGAAAAAGTACATACAAAACTGAATTAAAGTGAACTAAATATTCAATAAAAAGACTTTTATTAACCATTACTTTTAAGTAGTTTACTTGAGGGAAAAAAAAGAAAAGTAGTTTACTTCTAGCTCATCAAAGTAGTGTACTAGTAGTGTAAGCGAATTTAATTAAATCGAACAAAAACATATTTAGTAAAGTTCATATAAGATATGTTCTCTGTTTTATAATATAAAATGTTTAAAATGATTTTGGTAATGTTGTACAGGTTTCTAAGCATATATTAATGTTTGTTTTTTTTGTTAAAGAGCATACATTAATGTTATTTGATAATTTTTATATCATTAACTAAATTATGTTTTCAACTAATTATCAAATGATATTTTGTTTAAAATATTTTGTTGTGCTATTATCTAAAACACTTGGTATTCTTAGACGATAAGAATATATAAAAGAGAATGAATTAGTATTTTCAATATTATCATTAAATATATATATCTAGAAGGCGTTGATTTAAAAATATTCCGTATAAATCTAGAAGACGGCTGAGGATATCACGCGCCGCGTGTGGTAAATAGATAAAGCTCAGAGAGTTGTGTAGTTACAATGTGAAATAAAAATATCCAAAAGATAATAAAAAGGTTTCGAGAATGCACGAGGAAGATTCTCATCCAAACGACTCTTTCGTTTTCTTTTTGAGAGAGTCTCCTAAGCTACGCGGTGTCGCAAATCGTGACCACATAACCCGCGTCTTCGCTCTTTGCCCCTCATCCTTCCACGAAATTACAACCAATGCCACACTCCTCGCTGCCACTTCCTTACCCACCAAGTCACAAGGGCATATTCGTTATTGTCTCACACGTCTTCAGTCCACACAACTCGATATCTATAAATACTTCTGAAACAGACACCAAACACAAAACACAACACACAACATAATAACAACAACAACAACTATCACACCAAAAACACATTCACCAGAAAAAAGAATCATTTTTTTTAAATCCTTTCATTTCGTGATCATCAGAATTAAGGAAGAAATGGTTGTAATATCGGAGATTAAGTCGACGACGGAGACCACGGCGGCGAATTGCTTGATGCTTTTATCGAGAGTCGGACAAGAAAACGTCTACGGTGGAGATCAAAAACGCGTTTTCACATGTAAGACATGTTTGAAGGAGTTTCACTCGTTTCAAGCGTTGGGAGGTCACCGTGCGAGCCACAAGAAGCCTAACAGTGAGAATCTTTCTGGACAGATGAAGAAGGCTAAAGCCTCGTCGTCGCATCCTTGTCCGATTTGCGGAGTGGAGTTCCCGATGGGACAGGCTCTGGGAGGACACATGAGGAGACACAGGAACGAGAGTGGCAGCACCGGCGGCGCGTTGGTTACACGCGCGTTATTGCCGGAGCCAACGGTGACGACGTTGAAGAAATCGAGCAGTGGGAAGAGGGTTGCTTGTTTGGATCTGGGTTTGGGGATGGGGGAGGATTTGAATCTCAAGCTGGAGCTTGGAAGAACAGTTTATTGAAATTTTTCTTTTGTTTTTCTGGATATATTTGTTTCTCTCATTCTTTGAATTTTTCTTAATGTTTTAGATTATACATAAACTACATCAGCAGATTTAGGAAGCTTTCATAGGGTGTAATCATTTTGTTTTTCGGTGAATATATATTTTACTTAGCATTGGAGATTTCTTCTATGATATCTTTCAGTTTTTATCCTTTTTGTCTTTTGGCTCATGTTAAAATATCACAAACTGTTATATCATGTGGTACTATTTCCCACTCAAGCCGAATTATAGATATCTGGATTTGGAACACTAAATATGCGTGGAGTTATTACTGGATCACAAGATTCACAGCTCAAATCCTAACTCAGAAAACATACACGATCCCAACCCAAAAAAAAAAAAAAAAACCTAATTTCGTTAAACAAAACCATCCATAAACCCTTAATTAAATAAACCCATTCCAAACCCACCAAAAAACCTAATGTAGGTTGGCTCAGCCGGCACATTTAGGCCTGGCTTGGCTCTAAACTCGACAAATCTTTAAAATCTGAATCTCAACTTTGTGCAAACAATTCATTCGAACTAATCGATCACTAATTTACTCAGTTATTGGAGTCGGTAAAAATGATGTCCTCAAAAGTGGGCTTGCAGAAGAAAAAAAAAAAAAACTCAAAACACTTGGGTGCTACCTAAAAGAAATAGATATATATGCGTGCCGCGATATCCCAAAACGTATAAACACACACAAGTAATAACTTAAGTTACAATTATGGCATATTTGGATTACAAAGACTAGTACAAAAGGAGTAAATATGAGATGACTGATGAGTGTGGTGGCACAAAAATAAATGAGTGGAGTAATTTGGGCTTCTGCTCATTAAAACTTTCTTTAGTGAAGGGGTCCATCAAATTAAAGTTGGGCCGACAACGCTTACAGAGATGAACGGTCGAGATTAGATGTCACTCAACGCGTAAGATAAGCTTCGTGGTAACCGGAACATCAGATCATGCGATTTTTGCTTTATGCCTTTAGAAAAAAAAAAAAGAAAGAGTTGATGCAAAATTCGGGTGCTTCTCGCGCACCGTATCATCGTTAACTTTCTTAGCCGGCGAATTTACTTGCGCTCTTCCTTACCGGCGATCGAGTATCCGGCGATCAATTCAGGTGCCAATCTTTCGATCTCCCCAATTCTCACTCATTCCGAGGTCATCATTCTTACGGAGCTTGTTTTCGTTCAAAATTTTCTCGCTTTCAGAAATTCTACACTCTTTACTCAGTAATTAGGTTTCAATTGCTGACAGGTTTTGCTTCCGGTTGCTTCTATTTCGGAAATATACTGACTTTTTTCGGCTACGAATGCGTTTTAGAGGTTTGATTTTGTGGAATTCGAAAGTTCTGGGGAAGATAGAACTTGCACTGAAGGAGGCCTGAGAGATTGAATCGAAATCTCGTGACGTTGTGCTCAAATCTGAAAGATGGTAATGCCTCCGAACTTTTCATTACGGTTTATGTTTCGTGAGATACGTTTGTGAAGAGTTTTAAAAATCGCTTTCACTTGTGATTTGGTCGAAATGGTATCGTGTTCCAGTCATATGAAAGCAAAGGTTTCTGGCCTCTGAAGCACAATGAGCATACAAGTGAGGAAGATTCAGTGTACGATCATTCAACAAGAGACGATGCAAAGCGTCCACATCCTTGGTTTGTGGATTCTTCTCGCTCAGAGATGTTTCCAAACAAGAAGCAAGCAGTGCAAGATCCAATAGGATTAGGCAAACCAAATGTTGTAGGTCTTCCATTGTGGGAAAGCTCATCGGTTTTTCAATCGGTCTCGAACCAGTTCATGGACCGGCTTCTAGGGACTGAAATGCCGAGGCCGCTTTTGTTTGGCGATAGAGATAGAACAGAAGTTGGTAGATATCATCATCACCAACCTAAGAGTGTAGGAGAGACTTTTATGGAAGACAGGTCTGTTGAATTGTCGATATCTAATGGCGTGGAGGTTGCTGGAAGTTATCTCGGTGGTGATGGGATTAGGAAGCTTCAAGTTAGTCGGGTTAAGGACCCGATGAGTGGTTTAGACGGTCATAGTCAAAGGAAAGGCGAGTCATCTCCGATCCGAGCTTGTAGCAGGGAAAACGAGAGTAGTAGCTTTGTAAATTTCGCACTGGCGAGTCATCCTTATGGCAGTGAAGAAGATGCTCATGGAATCACATTTGGTGAGATGAACGATGAGCAAGGTGTTGGCTCCAGCTCCAACTATCAGTCTTATGTCCAGGATCCAATAGGAACATCTGATATGGTTTTTGGGCAAGAAACACAAACCACCGGAGTTGTAAGTGAAGAACAAGTGGCTAAACCGAGTTTGGAACCTCTTCCAAAGAACAAAGAGGCCAAGACGTCAAAGAAGGAAGCTTCCACAAGCTTTCCTTCGAACGTCAGAAGCTTAATATCAACCGGTATGCTCGATGGCGTTCCTGTGAAGTATGTTTCTCTCTCACGTGAGGTAAAAAACCTTAATGGTCTCAGCTCAGGTTATTTTAAGCTCTTACCATTCTTCCTAAGGTTTTGGAAATTGTAAATCTGAAAACAGGAGCTTCGAGGAGTCATCAAAGGATCCGGTTATCTCTGCGGATGTCAAGCTTGCGATTTCACAAAGGTGAGTCAACATTAAAGTTACTTTTTTGTTTGTTTGTAAAACTCTTCACTGATTAATAATTTGCCTCGTCTCTAATCATTTGAAGGTGCTTAACGCTTATGCATTTGAGAGACACGCTGGATGTAAAACAAAGCATCCAAACAATCATATCTACTTTGAAAACGGGAAGACGATTTATCAGATAGTTCAGGAACTTAGGAACACTCCAGAAACTATGCTGTTCGATGTAATTCAGACTGTATTTGGTTCTCCTATCAACCAGAAAGCATTTCGCATATGGAAAGGTCCAATCTTCTTCTTCTTCTTCTCTTATATGGATTTTGCATTTTCTTCCAACTTTCTTCTAAAATGTCCCATTTTCGATTCTGTTCAGAATCATTTCAAGCAGCGACGCGGGAACTTCAGCGTATCTATGGCAAAGAAGAGCGTTCTTTTTGAATGTATAATATTATAATCCATACATTGTGGTAACTGTAAGATTGTCAACATTTTGCTGGTTCTTAATGTAAAAACTTTTTCTTTTCTTTGCTTACTTAGTGTATAAAGAGAACCTTCTAGTAAGTGTGATGAAAGGAAAGAGCTTTTAACAAGTAATGATGTAACAGAGAAAGCAAAAGACGAGAAGAGATTTGGACAGTTATGAGCAAACGTTTTCACAATTCAGCCAAATAATCAGCTTAATAGGTATCGAATCTTTTCACAGAATTAACGGTTTCTTCAAGGTTCTAATACCCTCAGGAACAAGCTAGAGAACCCAATTTAGAACAAATCATCAAAAGAAATAAAAATTACAAAAGCACCCCATGACAAGTCAGTGTTTTCACTTCAAATTTCATAACTTTGGGGACTTTTTTAAGTTCCACAGCATGCAGACTTCTGCGTGGCCTGTCCAGCTCCGGCCGACTGGTCCGTTTGGCTGATCTTGATCGATGCAGGCTGCAATGAACGATGGGACAAAAAAAGGTTTCTTTTTACTACTTTGCATAAAGAAACGAAGTGAAAGAAATGCTTAAGGAGAACGTAATAAGTAATTAATAACCTCTGCTCTCGAGTCAGTATCTGCTAGTCTCTGCTTGATGTCCTTTGCTATCGAGAAGAAAACTTCTTCCACGTTTAGATTCGTTTTGGCACTCTAAAATGTGAAATGACTTATTAGCTTTGGTAAGCAAATGAAAACAACCAACGAAGTTTTAGGCTCTTCTTAAAATACTAAAGATTTGAGACGGTTTTTGACTTACGGTTTCGAAAAACTTGATTCCATATTCGTCAGCAAGTGCTTGACCCTTAGCTTTTGGGACGGCCTAATAAAATGTGTAATCAATTTGATTAGTCGTAAACCAGCAAGTCTGGTAAGTCAGTGTGAATGAAGTCGCTTGTACTGTACCCTCTTGCTCTCGTCCATGTCGGCTTTGTTCCCTACAAGGATTTTGTTGACATTATCCGAAGCATGCTGTTCGATATTACGAATCCAGTTTCTAATATCTGCGATAAGGTCAAGAGAAAAGGTCCAGAACAGAGCAGAAATGTAAGACCAAACATGTTATGTGTAGACACAAGAAAGTTTACTGTTGAAGGATGACTCGTCTGTGACATCATACACCAGCAAAATGCCCATTGCTCCTCGGTAATAAGCTGCAAAAGTGTAAATCAATAGAGGAAGTGAGAACATAAAAATTCTGCAAACTACTATTGCAACAAAAGAGGCTTATTAAAAGTTCACAAGAGATAAGAACATCTAATAGTAACTCTTAAAATCCTCAATAGATTCAATTTCCAGTGGCTCAGTGTAGTGTATGTTAGGTACACTATTAGAGCAAGTAGCTCGTATCATATGAAAAAAAGGTCTCGCTCACCGGTGGTGATGGTTCGAAAACGTTCTTGACCAGCCGTATCCCAAATCTGGAGTTTGATGCGTTTACCATCAAGCTCGATAGTTCTTATCTTAAAATCAATACTGCATCAAAAGCCAATGAGAACATAACAGACTCAGAGAGACATTAGAGAAGAGAGAAGCATTCATCACAGTATCTAATCTCTTGACATTGATTAAAAGGAATACAAACCCAATGGTGGTGATGAAGCTAGTAGTGAAGGATCCATCAGAGAACCTTAAAAGCAAACAACTTTTACCGACACCTGCAACAAAAATTGTGTGAAGCTCTCTAAGTTACAGAGATCTAAAAATACATTGTTAGACAAAATTGCAACTCGTAGTGATCTTTAAATCAAACTCAGGGATCAATCATGGAATCAACATTTCCGAAATTTCCCAATGACTAGATCGGTTTTGTCAGGGTCATTGAAAATGAATAAACTCAGTGAATTCAAATTATCGATTTCATCGCTTGGATCCCGAGAAGAAAAGACGAGAGCGTACCGCTATCACCGATCAGAAGAAGCTTGACGAGATAATCGTAATCGGCTCTAGCCCTAGCAGGTGGAGCAGCCATCGAATCTAAATGGGAAAACTCAGAGATCAAACCAAATAACTCCGTTGCATCTAAGACGAAGGAGATCGAAAACCGCAAAAACTAAGGAATCAGCGACGAATGGAGATTGGATAAGATCACGAAGAATGCGTACCAGATCAAATGATGCAGAGAAAGAGACCGTGCTTAATAGTAAACGAGCAGCGAGGAGCGAGAGCGATGGAAATGGCGGACGGCTAAAATGCGCCTATCCCGATATAACTTGTCTTTTGTTTTTCCTTCTGCTTATTTTTTATTATACGCCCTTCTTCTTCTTCTTCGCGTGCACGATATTACCTCCAGCGTAAGTTAGCACTCGAAACCGCGAAAAGAAGGAGAGAGAGCACATAATAGTCTGGCCCAGAAAGCATGCAGCCTTTATGGGCCTTCTTTGATAAACTCGTAAATTCAAATCTGATGAACCAACTAGACATAGACACATGACATAAATCGTGACAATTCCATATATTATGACTTATGAAGGATCCACAAAATACAATACAAGTGTTAACAACAACGTACAAAGTACAAACGATGGGAAAGAAAACTTGGGTGAAGTATAGATATGCTTATAAGCTACTCTATACAATAATTTCTAGAACTACAATTACTGGGTGGGAAAAAAGAAAGAATGTTTGAAAATTCTACAATGAATTACTGTATAATGTGAAAGTTAAAATATTTTCCACGGTTTTCTGTAAATTGACATAACACACAAGTACTACATATACGTTAAATAATTATCAAAGAGAACAAAGAATCGGAAGAAATATATTTGAAAAAAAAGCATGTTATACCTCTAAAAATATAGGAATATAGATAGATATATACAGTGAGATTTTTATTGGAGAAATAAAATAAAAACAAAGAGATACCTCCGATATTCTCATCATTCTAATTTTGCAGACCATTATGTAAGCATGCATACAAACCCATTGGTAAAGGAATTAAGTCCCGAGAGAAGAGTTTTACCAAAAGAAGTATGAAGTTGAATCCATTCCAATTTTCGGCAGATTGGAGAAGATTCGTGTAAGGGCGAGATCTAGCTAGCTGTAATTTAACTTTAACAACAACGCATGCCCCCATAAATTTAATTAAAAGTGTCGTGACAAAAACACACTTCATTACTAGTGTTATAGTGGGTGGTACATCATTATTAGTCTAACTGTAATTTAATTTGCGATCCGTTCAATGATTCTCTGGCATTGATATCGACATCCTTAACTTTGAGATAAGCATAGATGCATTTGCGTTAAACAACCAATTTTTTCTTTCAACTTTTCTAGTGGATTCTGTTTTATAGAAGCTGAATTGAATATATATAAATATAAGTTCAAATATAAGAAAAAGGAAAAATTGGGGAGAAAGCTGTAAGAGAAGTTCCCATGCCTTTAGGTTCCGATTACGTGTGTCACTCTTATTATAGCTTTAACGCAATGGTCGCTCAACGTGAACGACATTGTGTCTTTGTATTTCTCATTAAGAAAAACGATAATCATAATTTTGTGTATATACATATATACATCTAATTTCATAATAAAGACATTAATACAGCTAATATGTGAGACGAATACACAACGGCACGCAAACAATGAAATGAATAGACTCTTCACAGCAAGTTTTTTATATGCTTAACTTGTTTTAAGAAATTTTACCAAAAAAGGGTTTTTATATGCAAAAGAAGTTTGGGAAATGATTTGATATAATTTAACACAAGAAATAAATGATATGGTAAAAGCGAATACCACATAATTTCAACAAAATAATAATAATAATAAAAATCATACAAGTAGATATGTAACCTGTAGAAATATATGTCATTGAAAGCCCTTTGGTCAGAAAAAAAAAGAAAGAAATATATGTCACAGAATTTTGTTTCAAAGATACTAAATTTATGTATGTAATGCAAGATAATATAATAAAAAGTACAATATTTTCATAAACGCTTTCATTATATTTAAATATAATATTTCTAGTAGATAAAAGTGTTTTGATATCTATAGTTTAATTTCGCATACGAAGTAAAATAATATGTATACGATACAATTAGTCAATAAGTAATAAGTTTATATCTATAGTTTATTTCTTTTAAATACACAATAGATAACAAGCGTTTCACCTACTCCAAGAATTTTCACTATAAATAACTCCTATATGTGGCCTCATTTTACTCCTCCCATACCATCACTTCTTTTAAGTTTTCTTTTCTTCATCTTCCCTAAGTAGCAGACTTTATCCAAGCAAAACTAAAACGAAATTCCGATCACACCAAGAGTGAGGATGAAGTTCGGGGTTGTACAATTCGTCGTTATCTCTCTTCTCCTCACATCTTCTTTGTTCATGCTCTCAACCGCCGATCCATGTAAGTATACAATATATCATCTAATTTTAAACAATTTCTTATTTGAAATCTAGATAATAAAATTTTATTTGGTGGGATAATAAATAAACTAGCATCATGCGACGGAAAATGCAATGTGAGATGTTCAAAGGCAGGGAGACAAGATCGATGTCTCAAATATTGCAATATATGTTGCCAGAAGTGTGATTGTGTTCCTTCGGGTACTTATGGAAACAAAGACGAATGCCCTTGTTACCGTGATATGAAGAACTCCAAAGGCACACCCAAATGTCCTTGAACACGTTTTGAAGATCATCCTCATTCACATCTTAGCTATATACATATAAATGTTACAGTTGTGGTTGATCCATGATATATAAAGTTAAATAACGAGTTTAGAATATTCTATGTAAGAAAATGTAAGCGATCGATCTTGACAATAAAACGAAATGATATTTTTTAAATAATTTTTCGGTGTGAAGTTTTAATAAGATGTATAGATCATGCAGAGTTATGTTGGTTAATAGAAAGATAATATACACAACAATCAAATGTATCAAAAGTTTATATACTTGACAAGATCAGATTTGAAACGTTGAACATGGTTACTGAGGAATCGAGACAGCAACTGCTTATGCTATTTCGATTGCTCAGGAATCATGCGGGTAGTTGAATGTGCGAACTACAAAATTTTAATTTCCTTGTCTATGTTACAAGTTTTGATTTAACAATTTAGAAACAATTTCAACTTAGTCCAAATAAGTTAACATGTTAGACCGACCTTTCTTCGTTTAATATGTTTACTTACTAATCAAAGCGGGAGGGAAAAAAATAACCAAAATGAACGTATATCATTATTGCAAGAGTTGAAACTCTGTGTGTAGGTCTTACCCTGACAGAATTTAGCCCAAGGATGCCATTTATAGATTGGTCCAACTTAGGCAGCTCAGTGAATAATCGGAAACTGTATATAACATTTTCCCGAAAGTAATAGGTAGTTAGGTATACTGAATTTTGTCATTCCAGGTAAATTTATAAAATTAACGAATTGAAACCTATCATGATTGGTAGGTAACTTGAAATATCATGTGCAAAACTGGATTTCGATTTATTAACACATTTCTCATCAACAAAAGTAACAAAAAAAAAAGGCAAAAAGCCTCAAGTAGTGAAATTAAATCGTCTCAGATAGATAGATGATTGGCTCAAGAAAAGCAAGGTATTTTTTTTTTCAAGAAAACAGAAATTGAAAATTACTGTCTACTTTGCAAGTCTTGAACAACTGTTTCGCAAAACCAAAAAAAAAAAAAAAAGAACAAAAAGGCATATAATCTCTAAGAAAAACAAACACCAAAAACTCTACTACCCTTAACTTTGAGCTCAATCGAAGCGAAGTAAAAGAAGATTCCACTTGTCCTTCAGTAAAAGAATCCAAGAACCTTGCCTCCAACATTCTTTCTCCTCGCTTCTTCGTGGTCCATGATACCAGCAGAGGTCGTAAGAACAATGTAACCAAACTGCACAATTCAAGAATTCAACAACTGTAAAATGAGTTAAAAGAGAAGAGAAGAGAAAGAGAACCAAGAAGATCACACACAGACCTGTCTGGAAGGAAGAAGACGAGCGGTCCAGCCTTCAATGTCCTTAACTCCGACATCAAAACGAGGACTAATGACACCACATTTGTTCAGTCTTCCGTTAAGCTCAACCACAATCTTGCCAGACCTGTGGTCATCGACGTACTCAAACTCACCGATGTAACCTGCATTTTTCCATTTGAAAAGAAGCACGAAATAGAAGAAAACGAACAATTAACAAGAGCAACAAGACTATACCGTGTTTTTGCATGACAATGAGAAACTTGATGATCACTTTAGAAGAAGGCCTTATCATCACTTGCCTCTTCCCTCTCTTCTCCGCATTCGACATACCCTTCAGAGCATCGTTCAGCACACTGATTCTCACCATTCTTCAACACTGCAACATAAATCAAAACAACATTTCTGCCTCAGTGCACATCTATAATGGAATCTTAATCGAGAATCAATTCGATTTCAACATTAGATCTGATTAGACAAATACGAAACGACAACCAATGTACACAAACACCTAAAGGCAAATGTCAACTAAATTTAACTGCAGTTTGATCCAATGATATCAGTATGCTATTGTCAACAAAGAAATCGAGCTCAATTTTCCAAACTAAGAGACCATTGAGAGATATTTACAGGACGTATGAGACGAGAGCAGATCGGTGAAAGCTAAACAAGAACAAGTAAGGATGTTGTGGAGATTTTAATTTTTCTAACCTTGAACGTAGAGTAGAAGTGGCAGCCGCTCAATTCTCTTTCGCTGAAGCCGAAGAAATAAAGTTGAACAAGAGAGCTAAATACGAGACGCGGAATTAGGGTTTTTGCTTTTTATTCAACAAGTTAATGGATCCGGGTTTTTATAAAGTGGGCCTGTAATAATACAGTTGGGTCTAATTGGGCCTTTCTTGAAACCTCGTTATACATCGTCATTTGGTAATCAATGTACCAATCCCAATTTGTGGACTTTTCACGAGCTCACTCATCTCAGTGACGATACTTCTTCACTCAGTCTTAAAATGTAGTACTCAGTTCTTGGCTTTTGATGTGAAATTGAACTGATCTCGAGTGTGTAGATTGTTTATTTGTTTTTAAATAATCCATGGCAAAATAATATTCGCAGAGGCTACAAAGAAAGTAGAAGCGCCAACAGCAAATATGAGCAGTAATAAAGTTTGAAGAGAACACCACAAATCGTCATTACAAAACGACTAATCGTCTAGCAAGATCATTTAGAGTTGTACACTGTTAACATTCTAAGGATGGATTGCATTTTCAGAACCAATAAGTGAAACACCTAGAGATTTGGAGCTTCAATCAAGTTGAGAAATCATTTATGATTCTGATATAAACCTCCTTTAGGATGAGCATATTCGACTCTGATGTTTCTGCCTTCGAGTAACTGAACAAAACAGACAAAAATCAACTATCATTTTCTGAATTCGTTCTGTGTACAAAATTACAGACCTGATTGTTCATGGAAGCTAAGGCACATGCAGCTGCTTCTTCTGAATCGAATACCACAAAGCCATAACCTTTTGATTTCCCGCTCATGTGATCGCATATTACTCTCACTGAAATCAAATCCAACAGCAACCAAAACTAAGGAATTGCAATTGTTAATCCACACAAGGTATTTTGCAGAAGACTAATACATGTCATAGCGATCTTACCATTTAAAACTTGACCGTACTTTTCAAACTCATTCTTCAAAACAGGTTCGTTAGTGTCGTAGCTAAGCCCTGCAGTGATGTTTACTCTTTTCAGTGCTTCTTTTTGTTCTTGACTTCTTTCACGCATTTAATCAAACAACTAATGTGCACTTCTCAACATATGGATAGGAACGAGATTCATCATATGTGTTATACGGCCATAATTAAACCAATCAGAAACAACATACATAAACGGCGAATTTGTAAGCTAATCAAAGACATTAATCAAAGTGACCCCACTTATGGGACCAAATCAATACGTTCCAAGCATAAAGATTTGAAAATCATTATCATTGATACAAGAGACTGACTGAGTTGAGCATTGACGGGGATATACCTCCAACGAATAATTTTGATGAACAAGGAGCTCGAGTTGCTAGATTTCGTAATGGAGTTGCTAAATAAATACGACGAACCAATTGAGAAATGAACATTTGATACGATTGTAGAGGATTCAAAAACTCGGCCAGAAGCGTATGATAATTAAATGTGATGTCACTACTAAACAAGTGAAATTTATTAATAGGTAAGTGATTTAGTTAGACCAAACGAATTGCAAAACAGAAATTTATAAATTGTTACTCATAAAGTTGGATCTGAAGAGAATTCAAATCCGAATTACATAATTTATAAAGCTAGACTTTCTCTACATATCAATTCACCAAACAAAAGATAAGACTGGTGAATGGGGAAGTCACTGAGAGAACCGATCAAGCTTTCTTCGGAGATTTCGCCGGCGACTTGGAAGCGATTTCCTCCGTCGATTTAGATGACTTCTTAGGGAGAAGAACAGAGTTAATGTTGGGCAAAACACCACCGTGAGCGATTGTGACTCCACTGAGAAGCTTTCCCAATTCCTCATCGTTCCTGATCGCGAGAAGAAGATGCCTCGGAATGATTCTGGATTTCTTGTTGTCTCTCGCAGCGTTACCAGCAAGCTCCAGAACCTGAATCGGAACTTTTCGAATCAGAAAATGGTTTCGCTATTACCAAAAATATCAAATCAGAAGAAAATAAGAATCTGGGAAATTACTTCGGCGGCGAGATACTCGAGAACGGCGGCCATGTAAACCGGAGCTCCACCACCGAGCCTCTGTGCGTATCGGCCTTTCTTCAGGAAACGAGTGATCCTCCCGACCGGAAACTGGAGACCGGCTTTGATCGATTTCGATACCGATTTGTTCTTCGGGCCACCGCCTTTTCTTCCTCCGAATCCCTTCTTCACTTTTCCGGTGGTTTCCATTGGAGCAAAAAACGATTAAATTCGAATGGAATAATCGAAAACGAGAAAGTTTGTTGTTGAATGATGGAGGTAAGAGATTTGTGTTTTTTTGTTCGCGGTCCTCAGTGTCATTTATAGGTGAGCGGGACAAAAGAAAGGAGACGATTTGCATCCGTTAGATTTGATCTTATCGACGGTCGAGGATATATGTGATGCGATCCTCGTGTTTACGGATTAGCCAATCAGAAACGCTTTCTTATATTTCGATGTGGATTTACCTTGATCCATTTTTAAAATGGAATTACAGTTGGTAAAGAAAAAATTAAAGCCCAGAAAAACCCAGCAAAGAAAAGGCCAGCTAACAGCAGCCCAGATTTTATAAGCCCAGTATAAATGTCAGTGATATCGTCGGATTTTAATTTTTAACTTTAAAAACTATTAATGTTTTTCAAAATATTAAAGTTTTGAAAATCATAATTTATCCAACCATATTTTATTTATTTAAAAGTTTTAAAATTTCTTAACAGATTCAACACACAAAATGGTTGTAGTATTATCAAGCAGCAAAAAAAAGAAATCATTTCAAATCATGTATATTGCTATTTTAGTAGTATAATGTTGGTTACAGACTTACAGTCTCTATGATGTCAAATTAATGTGAAACCATCAACAACTCCATTGCGGTATGTGCCTTGTTCGTTATTGTCACTGCACATATAATGGTTTTTTGTATACTTTATAGTTTATAGTATTAATATGCAGAGATTTTTTCAAACATAAAATGGTGAATCTTATTAAATCTTTATTGATTCCTCAAACTAATCTTTTAACATATAAATCTAGTGAGTAGTTGTTTTATGGTGTTGGAAACGAAATATGTGGCTAAATTTAGAAAAAAACAGTGACACTAGATATTATCTTGGGTTTTATATGTTCCTCCATTTTGCAGTTTAGTTTATGTCAAAAATGAGATAAAACCTTATGAGTAAATTGAATAAAAGTTTTATAATATTTCGTCTTTAGCTGGATGAAAACATACATGATGATATAATTGACAAACCTAGTTGCCAACAAGCATGAGATCGTGCTGTAGAGTGAATAATATTAAGGATCTTTTTAATTTTTAATAGAAATAAATAAATGGAAATCGGTTATTTTATTGTTTCTTGCGTTTGCATTGTTTTTTTCTGCATTTGCATTGATTTTAAATTCTTTAAATTGTAGAGAACGAAAATGTGGCACAATATGAAAATTTATAATTAGTTTTGTTTCTCTTATCAGGTCGCACCTTTTGACTTGGAATTGCTCTTCAGCTGGAAGCAAACCAGAAATGATATTACTGACAAACCTCGTCTCCAAAAAGCAGGTATAGTTAAAGCACCTGTTACCAACAATTGGACGGACATGTTAGTTGTTTAAATTGGTGCTGTTTAAAAGATTATTCAATATTAACTTGATACTTTTTTTAAAGGGAATATACTCTCCAACTGACATGGAATGTCAAGCTAGTTCGAGAAGTTTGCGAGACATGCTAGTTGCAACAGGTCAGGTATATCCATTCGACGTTGGCGAGATCACCGAGTATGTGGAAATGCAAGATTCAAAAGGAGAAGCGTATGAGGATGAAGAATTCTAACTTATTTGGTTCTAGTGTGAGGAGTACATAACAACATTCCAAGCTTTTGCAGTCTTGTTATCGTTTTATGTTAAAGAAGAAACTGAACGCATACCACATCAATTGGAGAATCCAAACCAATCTTGCAGCTAGTAGATGAGTTAAAACTTAAAACACTATCTCTAAAGCTTGGAATTTTCATAATTGTTTGTAGGAAGTTTCAAAACATAATAAAAAGACTAGCCAAACAAAATAAAATAAGGAATCGTTAGGGATTAAAAGCATAATTCATGAACATACATAACTAAATTAGGGATTAATTAATTAATAAACCTTGATTTAATTATACATAGATCATAGTTTCAAAAACTAAGATTATGAGATGAAGGTCAGTAAGATAAAAAATATATACTATTATATAAAAGCTCTACAATACTTGTGTTCAAACATTATGTTATTATTTTATTGTGTTTTGACTTATTTGTAATCAATTTTACTTAGAAGCATAAGTACTTTTCTTGTTGACATACGTTGATAGTTTTAGTATATATTGAATAATCTTTTAAACAACACCAATTTAAAGAAGATAACAAGTGGAATTCTTGTGAAGGAGAGAGGAAAATCACGTGGGTGTCATGGAGGAATTTCTGCAAGTCTAATGGTTTAAGGACTTAGGTGAGTTTAATCAAACATGGCGAGTACTACAAATATCCAAAATTATCTGTTAAATTTATTTTTGTAAGGTTCGTTATTTTGCTACAAGAGAATTATTGGAGTGTAGTATATAGGATCGAGACTATCGTATGCTTGGAGAACCATTATTATAAATGGTCGTGAGATGCTTATAAGGGGATGATGAAAGCAATTGGTAATGGGAGGTCGACATATATGTGTGGTTAATGAATTAGATCATTGAAGCTGAGTTTTACAAATGACTCCTTTACCTTAGCAAAATTTATCAATGTTTTTCATCATAGATAGTTAAAAAAACAAGTTAGATTGTCTATATTATTTTGGTAAGTTAGGCAAAGACGAGCATGTTTGAACAAAATCTTCAAAACGCAATGTTTGGTAAACTGAGTTTATAGGTTCGCTTCGTAAACACAAATTCGATTTGCTTAGTAATTATAAATTGTTTCGCTGGATATATTAGAAACGAGTCAAGCATAAGATTATAAATAATGGAATATCATTTCAAGCATAGGATCATATATGTTTATGTCTTCGACATTTATGTTTCTGACCTCTTGCTTTGCAATATGGCTTTGGCAAATGCAGCATAGATTATTAGATAATAACGCTGGACAAAGACATCCGAAACATCATCTCCTCAAGACGAAAGCGGAAACACTGCGAAAATCTGATGCAAATGTGCCTACTTTAGCCCAATTGATCCCAAATCTCTTTGCTACCTTGTTTTTTACTTTCTTTTTTGGCCAAGGTATCAAATGTTCTAGGTTCTGCTCTATGTAAATCCCAAACCTTCATTAATAATGATAGTTACAATTTAGCAAAAAAAAAAAAAAGGAGAGATTATATTGTAGAGGGAAAAGAAGAATGATGTCTTTCCCTTGACACGGCCATGGTTCTTCTTTTATATGTTGTTCCTGGTGAAATCTAGAATGATTGGAGACTCTACTTACCGAAACACAATTGATTGCTACACTAAACCCATGAAGACTTAGGTTGATATGTTTTTCCAGTCATCTTTTTTCGAGTTCAAATTTAACATGTAACATCCGTAAACCAAACTATTGAGTTTGGAAGTCGGTTGACACCAATGTTGATAACCGGTTTGGTGTTGGTTAAGTGGAAAAACCTAGTGTCGCGTTATATAAGACAAAACCATAAATTATGCAACTAATAATAATATAGCACATGTCATACATAGATTCATAATAAAAATTATTATCTTATAAAACCATAAAGTAGCTTGTCGACAAACAAGTAGCAGCGACCGTTTGCTAAGGGGGTAAAAGTAAAGTCAAACACGGCCTGCATTATCAACACATTAACACAGAAAATAACAACGAGTTAGCTAGTGACCCAGTTAATTACTTTGTTATATTCTATCATGACTATCTCTTCAGTCAAACAAACAAAATTAATTTTGGTTACCTGGGGATTGTATATGGTGGGTGAGCTTACGTAAACGGCCTCTATGTCTTTCCCTAAAGCTTTTCTCGGCCATATCGCCAAGGTAACGACGATAATGTGGACAATAAGGATAGCCTACATAATAATTGAATTTAGGTCTCTGCGTACCTTTCACAACCTTAAGCTTCCTATCTCCCAAGTAACTTCCAGCCAGTGTTAACGCCTTCCCATTATCATTATTCATATCAATGAAAGCGTATCTGTTAAAAAAAAAGTCAATCTCTTCGCTTCCAATGATAACATGAGACTTGTCACAAAAATAGAGGAACAAGTCACAAACCCTATGGAAGCACCGGTTGTACACACGTAGGGAACGTAAACCCTTGTGATCTCTCCACATGAACCGAAATGTTCAATCAATGCGCTTTTGATATCGTCCTTGTCATGGGATGGATCAAATCCCTTGACGAAAATGGTTCTCTCATTGTTTATCTCCAGTTGCTCAGATAAGAGACAGCACTTGTTGCTGATCTCTGGGGTTTGATTCTCCTTTAGATAAGACAACAGAATTATTTGTGAATCACATCAGTAGGACGTCAAAGAGCATCATTCTCAATCTACAGAACAAATAAAAATAAACACTTTTATACGATGTAAAAATATATATACCTTTTTTCAGAATAACGTCCTCTAGTTTTTTCACAGTTTTAGTCATGTCTTCGAAAGAGTCTTTCAACATTTGGATTTCCTGCCAATAGTAAAACAGATAAGAAAATCTAGAGAAACTGGAAAAACAAATATATACAAAAGCTAAGTGAACCGTACGTAATAGTTAGAGAATCTTACTCACCTTACGGGCACGTTTTTAAGGTAGAGGTGAGTCTCTCAATAGTGACATCATGAGCAGCTAATTTCTTGGAAGCTCGACTTTTCTTCACTGAAAAAACCGAGAGATCTGAGATCAATTCAACAAAAGGCAAACGATGAAACAAGAAAACAGAACATACAATCTTGAATAGCTGAAAATGTTGTACGATGTGACCAAATCAAAAGGAAATAGTTTGCAAGGAGAAATTATAGGCTACCAAAATCCGCAACAAATACAATGGTTCGGTCAAAATAAAACTCAAGAAACTGTATCAAATATTAATCAAGTCAATGAAGCAAAGAAATAAAGAGCCAAATTAACCAAGAGAAACGAAATATCTTACGTTTCTGTGAATGCTCGGTGGATTTCTTGCGTTTATTTTTTCCTATAAAGCCATATATCCAAAAAAAAAAAAACCATTTGAGAACAGATCTTATAAGGATAGCAAATAAACCTAAAAATGAGAAACAAAAAAATCATTGATTAAAAAAAAAAAAGTGATTAAAGAGAGACTGAGCAAAGAAAAAGAACAAAGAAGAAGGAAAATACATCGGTGGATTTCTCGAGAGTCAAGCCCGCTTTGTCCATGAGAAATTGAGAAGAAAAGAGAAGAGCGGCTCTGATCGATACTCGATAGTGCGGAGGCGCCAAAAACACCATAAGACTAGGTATTTATAACCTTAATTTATTCTGGTCTTAGCCCGGGTTTTAATGGGCCATCGTCCTAAAAAGTATTTGAAAACCAATTAAAAAAGTTTCTTTGATTTATTTCCATTTTCTTTATCGGACCTTGGTCCTAACAATATTGGAAACCTCCTGATTGACTTGTTGAATTGTCGGTTGATATAAATGAAAGTCAAAACATTTTCAGAAATTGTTTGTTTCGCTGGATATATTAGGGACGATGAAATTGGAACATGGGATAACATTTAATTGTTATTTAGGAAATAGGATCTGAACAACTTTCGAAACAAAATACATAGAACCCTAAAGAGCAAAACACTAGAATGCTCGACTTTCTTCAACATTTACATTCACCAAGACTTACACAAATTACCAAACAAAACATAAGAATGGTGAATGGAAAGTCACTTAGAGAACGAATCAAGCTTTCTTCGGAGATTTGACCGGAGATTTGGTTGCTTTCTCCTCCGTCGATTTACCAGACTTCTTAGGTAGAAGAACAGAATGAATGTTGGGCAAGACACCACCGTGAGCGATTGTGACTCCACTGAGAAGCTTTCCCAATTCCTCGTCGTTCCTGATCGCGAGAAGAAGATGCCTCGGGATTATCCTGGTTTTCTTGTTGTCTCTCGCGGCGTTACCGGCAAGCTCCAGAACCTGTAACATAAAAAGTAAGAAAAAAAATCGATTCAGAAATAATTTCGCAGTAAAATTCAGATTTAGAAGAAATTAAATCAGAGAATCGAGAAATTTACTTCGGCGGCGAGGTATTCCAGAACGGCGGCCATGTAAACCGGAGCTCCACCACCGAGCCTCTGGGCGTATCGACCTTTCTTCAGGAAACGAGTGATTCTTCCCACCGGGAATTGGAGACCGGCTTTGATCGATTTCGAAACGGATTTCGCCTTTGGGCCACCGCCTTTTCTTCCTCCGAAACCCTTCTTCACTTTTCCGGTGGTATCCATTTCGCCGCAGAACACAGATTAACACTAATTGAAAGATTTCAAGAGAATGGTGGTGGAAGGAGATTGAAAATTTGTAATGTCATTCGCGGTCATCCTTTTCATTTATAGGTGGAGTGGGAAAATGAAAGATCACATTTTGTATCCGTTGGATTCATTGTTATCGACGGTGCAAAATCAATTAAGCGCGATCCTCGTCTCTATAAATTAGCCAATCAGAAACGGTATATGTTTTTCCACATGGCGCTAGTTTTTTCTTACGTTTTGAAAAGTTTGCATTTTTTTCGTGTTTAAATTTTTTGCAATTTGGACTAATAAAGCATTAGCTATTTGCTGGCAAAAAAAAAAGTTACTAACTCATCCTTTTATTATTTTTACATTTTCATCACGTTATTGAAGTTTTCGCAAATATTGAATGGTTGATAAGTAGTTAACCATCCAAGTTAAGAGTAATTTTTTATTTGCTTTCGATATGGGACAACAAAGGTCTCGACATGATAGTGAATTTTTTTTTTTTTTTTTATGATAGTTAAAATAAGATCCGAGATTCGCTACAAAATCATGATTTATGGAGATCCCTGAATATAATAGTTATTCGGATCTGAAATATCCTCCGAACATTTGGATATCTGGAGGAATGCTAAAAAATACATTACATAGGAACAAGATTTTTGATGTTGTCATAATAGTCTTTCTTGACTACTGACGGGATTTATTGATGACGAAGCACATTTTAGTAATAAATATGTCCTTTGTGTGGCTGGAAGCTTGTTAGAGCTGACAAAGTGCCTTACTATGCTGCTGAAAAAGAAAAAAAACCATTAGCCTTGAGGAAATGTCTAAATCCTTTGGTGATGAGATTTACTATTTTCAGAAATTCGTCATCCAAAAAGAGATGAGACATGGTGTTCATAAAAATCACGAATATCAATGGAAGCATGCTTTGGTAACACACTGCAATGGCAATTTTAACGAAACTACAGATTGATCAAAGTAAGGGGTAATTTGCATTAATAACATATTTGACCAAAAAAAAAAAAAAAAAAACATATTTGACCAATATAAGAACATAGTTAATCTCCGCTAACCTCTTTCATACATCATTAATTGGTATTGACTAAACAACTCTGAATTTACATAATATAAGAATGTTAAGAACTAGTCTTGTTGATAATTTTATTGGCTAATATTTATTATACATTCGTAGATAAATATATATAGCATAAACATGTTAAAGTTACCAAAAACTTGGTAAAATTTATAAAAGATGAGAAGCTTTAATTTGTAACAAGTCATAGTCTAAACCCTAAATGTTTTATTTGTAATGTAAAGCATGTTAAATCAAATAGCATAAAATATAATAACCATAAATATATATATAACGATATCAATCAAAACCGTAGATGGAAAATAGATAATCAATATATACGAAAAGAGGTGAACATTCTCCATATTTGTGACACTTGGATACATGAAAAGTTGACATGTGGTACATAATTTTTATTTTAACAAAAAAAAATTTAAAGGTTTAATGAAATTTCAATGCAACTTTTAGTATTCTTCCCTATTTATTGTAACTCATGTAGAATTTATTTTGAAAAATGACACGTAAATGGTTTATTTAATAAATTCATTTTTGTCGATCTATATACACGTAAATTATGCTAAAATGAGAAAAATATATACACAAAAAATATAGACAATACCTTAATTGATAAATTTATATAGCATACCCTATTATATGTTTCACTACATGTATACTGATTGATATGGTAATTAGATAGTAATATTAATAAATAAGTATTTTTATTACTTACAGAATAAATCTTCATATAATTTTCACTTTAAAAAAAAAACCAAAAGTTTAATGGAATTTCAATGCAACTGTTGGTATTTTTGTGTGCTCATTGTAAGTTACAAATAAAGAAAACTATTATATTATTCCAAAGCTATTATCGTTCGGTCTCCATCTTGAATCACTATTAAACATATAAATTCTCTTAATATATAGAAAACTGAATCCAACGAAAAGTGATGGCGGGGAAGCAAAATCTGTTCCATGTGGTATTATGCAAAACTATATATTTGAAAATCAGTCGCTAACCAAGTAAATGAAAATTAAAATACGGGTGTTATTTGAGTTAAAGTATTAATCAAGAATTTATAATTGTTTTATAACTTTTTAAAAACTATAATAACAGGAAAACCTGCGCATATGCGCGGGAATTAGTCTAATATATATGAAATGAGAACTCACATTGAGTAACGTAAAATATGACAGTCGTAAAAAACACATACATAAATCTAAACCTTCTATGAAAATTAGTAGATAAAGAAAAATTGAACCTAATTTAAATAACGTAGAATATGACAACTATAAAAACGTAAAATACATATGGAAAAAAAATCCCTAAATTATATTGAGAAAACCTATACACAATTTTATAACTATCTAATGCATTAACTACCAAAAATGCATTATAAGATAGATATCAAAGGCAAATCTGCTAACCAATTATAAGAGAAAAACGCCATATTATGTCAAAAAAAATGAAAGGTGAAAATGTAAATGTTCATAACAAAGGCGTTGTATCCGTCCAAACATTCAGATATATGTTTATGGTGATATACCAAGTTTGTGTCGATAAATGTCTTTGTTCTTTTGTTTTTGTCTGTGAACGTTTCCCTTTGAGCCTAGGTGTTGTTACAAATCACCCATGATTTACTAAGTGTGTGCATAAAAGACTTGGAAACTTGAATTGAACCCACATGTATAAGAAGACATGTTAGAGGCTTAGAGCCATATATATTTGCATCACGAAAGGCCACATAAGGAGCTTCTCCTTGCAGAGGAGAGGAAATACGATTACGAATTGTGACGTCATTTCAATGCATCGGAGGAGATGTTGCTCACAGTGAGTAGTGTTAGCGATGGACTGGTTACACTAACGCCAATTCGTAAGTCCCAAAGTGCTAAGCAAGAAGAAACAACAACCGGTAGTTCTTACAAGAACTCAAGGATGTCATGTCAGCAGAAATGTTGTTTTCTTTCTGAGTCATATATAAACGGAGACTAACGTATGCTTTTATATAGCTTTGAAAAGTTTTGCTAGTTAGTTGATAAATTTGGCTACTTATATTTAAATTTCTGAAGGAAAACACAAAGGTGACCTCTAGCGCGTGTAAGCATCATGACACATACGTGTAGATTATTACTTAATTAGGACCGTAATTAAAGCCTTGTTGAAAAAAATAAAATAATTAGGACTATATTAATTTCCCGCAAAATCTTCACAGTCGAAGTTGAATAAGTTATATTCCACGTGGCGGTCATTGAATCGAATATTCCAGCTCCACTCAGCTGGCTTCCATCACAGGCTATCATGATAGTTGAGTCGAAAGTGGAGCCACCTGAGATCCCCAAGCGTAGCCAGCCATATGCGTCTTCGACCTTTCATTTTATTCTTCTTTCCTTTAAAAGATAGGAACTAGTCCTCTCTTTTTTTCCCCCCTTAAAGATAAGATAAATAAATTACCAACTATTCCAAGGTAGATTATTATGTCATGCTATGTTATTAGTCAAGTAATACTTATATAATATTTTTGCATATACTTTAGTTTAGTTTTCATGACAAGCACTATTGAATAAACAACACAACTCCGAATACAAATAATATAATAAATAAAATAATTTCATTTTTCTTGACATCAAAGTAAATAAATTAATGATTGAACACATTTTTGTAGACTTTTACATACATTGCTTGTGTTTTTCAATAACATCAGTGGATTCATGGATTTGAATCAGTGTTTGGCATAACAATTGGACTAATAGCTTTTTATTGAGTGTTTACCATAAAAAAAAACTAAAATAGATTTTTAAGGAAAATCAATTCTCATTTGAGATATGTTAAATTATATTTTTTTAGTTAATACAATAATATTAAATATCATAAAACCTCTGAGATTTGGAATTTAATTTATTTAATTTTTATTTAAATCATATATAGGTATTATGTTATCCCTTATATATACCCATATAGGTTTCATAAATTTTTTTATGTTTGATATGTTTAAAAACTATTAATAAGAGACTGTCTCTCATTATTAAAGTTTTAGGATAATTTTAAAATATTAAACTATTCTCAAAGGATTTACATCATATTGATTAGATCTCTCACCAATAAAAGTACTCAAATGCTTCTAAGTAAAAATGATCACAGATAATTTAAAACACAATTAAATAATAACATAATGTTTGAACACAAATTTTGTTGATCTTTTATTACATTTTTTTTAATTACTGACCTTCACTCATAATCTAAAATTTTGTAGATATGATCAATTAGATTAAATCAAGAATTAATCCTTAAATTGGCTATGTATTTTCATAAATTATGATTTTATGCCTATGTATTAAATAAAGTAAATTAACTAGATGTAAAAAAAAAAAAAAAAAAAAAAAAAATTAAAAAAAACACACAGCATATATTCGGACTGTAGCTTCCGCGTAAAGCTGAGGAAAAGGAAAAGAAAAGACGCACACCGAAGAAATCACAAAGACTCCATAATCGTCTCAGCAAGGATTTTCTCTGAAACTAATTTGATTCAGCCATGGTGAGCTCGATTTCTATTCTCTTGTCTCTCTCTAATTCTCTGTTACTTGATTTAGAGTGCGCTTCTCGATTCCATTTCCATTTCCATTTCGTCTCGGGTTTTGATTCTTCGGATTTAGGCTCTCGTTCAAAGTTTTATTTGATTAGATCTGGAGATAGACTCGTTGGTTGGTTTAGATCTCTGAGATTTTGGGTTTGTATGTTCGGAGGGACTGATCTATAATAGGATTCAGACGAGTGTGATAGTTTTGGTTAAGCTAATTGATTTTGAAAAATCAGGAGAAATCTGTCTGTTCCGTGTGTTTCTCTGTTGAATTTAGGGTTACGCCTACCGTTTTGTTGATCATTTATTTCAGTGATAATCCTGTATTGAAAATCCATTTTCTCGCTTGTCATCTGGATTACTATCGCTGCTATTGAAGTGTAGATTGGTCATTTCAGATGTGTTTTGATTCTCTTGATGGACGTTGTCATTTGATTTATAATCCATAGTCCTACAATCTCTACGCAATCGTTCAAATATGTTGTGGAAGTTACATTCGTCTTCCTTTTGATATAAACCCTACACCAAGATCTTTTTACATGTAACTATAGATGTTTGGTTTCTGAATTGAGCTATTTTGGATTATATATTTCAATTCCAAATGCCGTTTTCACAAATTTTTGGTATGCGTGTGTTTTTGAAGAGAGTTTGGATCTTAGTCTCTTATTTGTTTTGGTTGGTAACAACAGGCTAATGCGGCATCAGGAATGGCAGTCCACGACGACTGCAAGCTCAAGTTTCTGGAACTGAAGGCGAAGAGGACATACCGTTTCATCGTCTACAAGATTGAGGAGCAGCAGAAGCAAGTGATGGTAGAGAAACTCGGTGAGCCTGGTCAATCCCATGATGACTTTGCAGCAAGTCTTCCAGCTGATGAATGCCGATACGCCATTTTCGATTTTGATTTCGTCACTGCAGAGAACTGCCAAAAGAGCAAGATCTTCTTCATCGCATGGTAAGTGTAACTTACTACTACTCTCTTGCTAAAAACCGGTCTATATCATCTCGCTTCACCTTATAATCTCATTCTTGTTTTGGCCCAAGGTCTCCGGACACAGCAAGAGTGAGAAGCAAGATGATCTATGCGAGCTCTAAGGACAGGTTCAAGAGAGAACTAGATGGAATTCAAGTAGAGCTTCAGGCAACTGATCCAACCGAGATGGATCTTGATGTTTTCAATAGCCGAGTCAATTGAGGAAGCAATCCTCCAAAAACCAAAAACTGAATCCAACTTTTCTATTATTATCGAGTGATATGCTTTTTCTTAAAGTTTGCTGTGACGGCACCAACCAAAACAGCTTTATTTTATCGGTCTGTCTTGTCTTCGATATGTTTTTTTTTTTTTTTGCCTCTTACAGAGATCTGGATTATGTGCTCATTTACCATTGTTTAAGAAACCGAAACCCTTTTATCAAAGATGAATCCTATTGGCACATTTCTCTTTCTTTTCATCTTCGCATATTGGTGAAACTAGTGATTGAAGAATTAAGAGAATTAAAACATAACTTATAAAGGTTTGTTCAGATTTACTATACTAGTGATTCATGGGCTGGCTTGTTATTTGATTGAAAGGTATATAATACGGTTGTGCAAGTTTTCTGATTTTAATATTAAGAGCCAGATCCACGAGATACTTTGTATGTTCTTAGGGCAAAGACATTGCACAGCTTGTGTGCGTATCTGAGGCCCAAAAATAAAGAAAAAAACTTAATCAATTACACAGCTGGACATTCCGAAGCCCAGAAACGTATCTCCCGGAACAGGCCCGAGATACGTATCTACTTGCCAGGTGTCGCGCGGAGTAAGTACCGCGGGAAAAAACGGGGTAAACATTTTCGCTTCGGTTTCTCCGTCTTCTTCGACGATTCGAAGAAAGCAACGAATTTCTTTCTTCAACCATCCTCTCGTTCCTCGGATCCAGCATTTGCACTAATCGATGACGATAAAACTCTTGCGACGGAATCAATGGCGGATAATTGAATGAGCGCAAGCAAAGCGTGCTCAATCGTATCCGGATTCGACGAAGCCTGAACTAAATGAATCAGAATCTGCAATCCCCTCTCTCTAACAATCAAATCTCGGAAATACTCACCGGAAGATGAAAATAAGGAGATGAAGTTCGCCGCCTTTTCCTGTAACGACGTTGAACCGGAGATTAGGAATGGGAGAAGAACCGGCACCGCTCCTTCCTCCGCGAGCATCGTTCTGATATCGTCCACGGCGGCGATATTGCTTATAGCACCGGCGGTATGCTCTTGTACTTCTATAGATCCCGATCTGCAAGCTTCGATCAGAACCGTGACGCCGCCGTAGGCTGAGATGGGATTTTGCCTCTGTCACTTCTTTTTGTTGGAAACGATGGGATTTTGCCTCTGTCCGTTAGATACACCGGTGAGATTGTGGACGACGAGGATCTCAATGGATTTTGCCTCTGTCCGTTAGATACACCGGTGAGATTCTACCGAAACCATTTCCTTTGATTTGATTCCGCCGAGGATCTCAATGGATTCCAATTACGATCAAGAAGCTTCTCACGGAAAATCACTTTCTCTTGAGAATCTTGTCCTGATTTCCCAAGGTGATAATCTCTGTTTCTTCTTTCGAAATCTCGAAATACCTCTTTAATGAATTTGGCTAATTTTGGCAACTTTGCTGGTGTAATTCAGGAACAAAACCAGCCATGGAAGTGAAAGAAACTCAAACCTGTGAATTGGATGATCAATCATCTCCTCAGAAAAAGCGTCGACTAACGATTGATCAAGTAAGTGTATATATAACACAGAGATGGAAAGTCTGCTTCGGGGTTTGATCACTTGTGCTTCTTTGATCATATAGGTGAATCTGCTAGAGAAGAGCTTTGAAGAAGAGAACAAACTAGAACCAGAGAGAAAGATTGAGCTAGCTAAAAAGCTTGGACTGCCTCAACGTCAAGTTGCCGTTTGGTTTCAGAATCGAAAAGCTCGATGCAAGATTAAACAAATCGAAAGAGATTACCATATTCTCAAGGCTTGTTACGATTCCCTCCTGGCCAAACATGAATCAATCATCTCAGAGAACGAGAAGCTCAAATCTAAAGTATGCAAAACCTCAACTTTTTCTGGCAAACCGAGCTGTACAATGCAAATGATTAATTTACAAAAACTCCAAATTTAAAAAGTTAATATTTTTATTCTTAAAAAATTCTAAAGAGCTTGGGAAGAGGATGTGCATTGCCTTTGCTCTTACGCTCTCTAGATTGTATACGTTTTCATTTTAGAGGATCTCTCGATTTTATAAATTTTCAGTTTGCGCATGACTCTTGCGAAATCTAAGTAAGATATCTCATTTTTCATGTAAAACCTATGGTAAATCATCCTCAATAACAACCATTTCGGGTTTGAAGGATCGATAGTCCGAAGAACAAAAATACTTGCTCAGTCGAGTATCCAGCAACATTACAAAATTTGACAACAAAATTTATCCTAATTGATAGTTTTGATTATTTGGAAACAGATCTAAACATTAGCGATCCTCTTTTTACGCAAGGTTTCAACAGTCAAATCATGTAGACTTCGACAGAACTTATTAAATTGCGTAAGATATAAATTGTCAGAACATATAAAATAACAAATATAAAATGTGCCTTTTTCCTAGGATTATTGGACACACAAATTAGTGGGGGGAAATATTACAACTTAGTTGAAAAAAAAATCATAAATAAACGGAAAAACAGAAAAAAAGAAGAAGAAAAAAGGTCAAGTTAGGTGTTTATGAATTTTTCTTTTTGTAAGTCGGAAAGAGATTGAGTGTGCGAAACGAGAAAGAAAAACACGCGTGAAAATTGAATCTTCTCCTAGTGAAGAGGATGTAAGTTTTATACGATATACATGGTCGAGAGCCTAGACGAACGGATTTGTCGGGCGTATTCGAGTATTACCGCCTACATTTGTTATTTTGATGTACTATGGTAGACAAGCGAATCCGAAATGCACAAAATGAAATGATTTTGCACGTACGTAATTTTGTATTTTACTAGACAATTGTTGGCCAAAACGAGCAAGAGTACCGCGTGAGGTTATGTGACCACTCCTCGACGACTGTTCTTTGTATCGAGTAACGTGGCCACGTAACCATGCTTTCAATCAACACATGCTCAATATGGTGTAGTTATCCATCAATTTGGTCGGAACTTTGTAGCTTTTTATTTTCTAGGATTGGTACAATGAACCAAGTAAATAAACGAAGTGCTTGGCAATATATAAATCACCGTTTATATACGTTAAGCGGTGATTTATTTGAACTAAGCTACGTCGCATGTCGCTACATAAATACATAGGTATCGTTAAGGAGATGTATAGAAAGTTAAACCAAAACCAGATAGCTTCTAACAAATTGGTTAAGAAAAAAATTAAAATAAGTTAGAACGTGGTAAATCAAGAATATGATAATGTCTGTCTATTTATGTTGCTTATATTTTGACTAAAATTAAAATAATAATAAGCTTACCATATAGTTATAGTTCATAAATGGAAGAATATGTATGGTAAATGAAATGAGTTCCTCTATATATATACGGAGATTATATATAGCTTCCAAATAACGCCGAAGAAAGGAAAAAGAGAAAAAGAGTCATATTCGAAGAAAAACATCTTCTTCTCTGCGTCTCCCCTTTCAGCAGGAATTTTCTTTGACAGCGTTTTGATTCAGCCATGGTACTCCACTTTTGTATTTTCCTTACTTTTTCTTTATTGTTTGTTTCCAGTTCTTCAAATTTTAAGCTCGCTTATCGATTTTTCCGTCTCGGATTTGATTACGATTTCGGCTCAGTAGATCTGGATGATGGATTTGTTTTCTCCGATTAGATCTTTGAGATTTCGTGCTTATGTGATCGGCGGTACTGATCTAGCCTAGGAACAAAAAAATCTGACGAACTGCTCACAACACTGTTTTGCTTCGCTAGTTAGAATCGAAATGATGAAGAATCGGATAGTTTCGTGTGTGTGTGTGTGTATCCCTTGAAGTTTCAGTTGAGCTGATGATCACTTGTGCGGATCATTGAAACGTTTCTACAATAATATTCGTTTGTTTGATTGTGTGTTGAAATCGATTTTTGTTTTCTTTCTCATTTCTCATGATGACTCTTGTTGCAATTGAAGTCTAGATCGTTTCTGTAAACGAGTAAATACCCAGTTTATAGAGGTTTCAGGAAATTGCTTAGACTCATAAATCCCTGGTTTTAGCAAATGTGTGGATACAATTACAATGCCTAGCTTTGTGAGATCTAAAAATATGTGGAAGAGATGTGAGTCTAAATGCTTTTGTTGTTGTTGTATCTGATAAACAGGCTAATGCAGCGTCGGGAATGGCAGTCCATGATGACTGCAAGCTCAGGTTTCTGGAACTGAAGGCGAAGAGGACGCACCGTTTCATAGTTTACAAGATTGAGGAGAAGCAGAAGCAAGTGATCGTTGAGAAAGTTGGTGAACCTATTCAAACCTATGATGACTTTGCAGCAAGCCTTCCAGCTGAAGAATGCCGCTACGCCATTTACGATTTCGACTTTGTCACTGAGGAGAATTGCCAGAAGAGCAAGATCTTCTTCATTGCATGGTAAAATATTATACTCATTTCTCCATTCTTACTTGCCTTATGATGATGATGATGATCAATGGTGGTCTGTTTGTTTTTTTGCTGCCAAAGGTGTCCGGACGTAGCCAAAGTGAGAAGCAAGATGATCTATGCGAGCTCCAAGGACAGGTTCAAGCGTGAGCTTGATGGAATTCAAGTAGAGCTTCAGGCAACCGATCCAACTGAGATGGATCTTGATGTTTTGAAAAGCCGCGTCAACTGAAAGAAACTCTATATCTCTTTGAATAAGCTTATTTGGCCCATATTTTACTATTACAAAAAATGGTGTTTTCTTTTCTCTCTTACAGTTTCTTGCACCCTTCATTCTATCCATCTGGTCTGTCTTCTGTGTCTTTGTTACTAAACAGTGTTTTCATTTACATTGTAATGAAAATTATCCAAAGGTTTGTGCAGTGTTTGCATCCTTTATTTCACCCTACCAATGGTTAAGGTTTGTATAAGATGAAGCTTCCTTTGTTCTCTTTGTTACAGTTTGAACTGAAATTGCAAAAAAATGTTATATAATCTACACTAACAAAATCATTTCATACTTTTAACTCAATTGAGATGTGTGAAGGAATGTTTCAACTTAGACAGTTAAAAAAATGGTCAGGATCACGAACTATAGTTATTCGAATTAGACGTTCCATAGGTTTTGGAGTTAGGCTTCAAGCCTTGTCTCAACATCTCACTCCTCAACTCAATCGCCTTGTCCATTTCTCCGGACACACAGCAACCATGTATCATGGTGTTATACGCTACTCTATCAGGCCTTACGCCTTTTGCCGTCATCGAGTTCCATAACTCAATCGCTTTCTTCACATCATTCTTCCTACAAAACTCATAGATCATTGTCGTGTAGGTTATACAATCAGGGGAAACACCAGTCCCTGTCATCCTCGTTACAAGCTCAGAAGCTTCATTCATTCTCCCTTGTCTACAAAATCCGCGGATCAACATATTGTACGTAGCTGTGTTAGCTAAAAGCCCTTTCAATATCGCATCATGGAGCTCCACAGCTCTCTGCATGTCTCCTTCTCCTTTGGTGAGAATGTCGAGAAAACAACCATATGTTACTTGGTTAGGAACCCAACTGCCAGCTAGCATTTTCGAACATAAGATCTCAGCTTCATTTACAAACCCTGCTTTGCATAATCCGTTGATAACAGCAGTGTAAGTGACTTCATTAGGTACACAGCCTTCGGTTATCATCAAATCCCATATCCCAAATGCTTTCTCGAAATCTCCGGTTTTGCTCTTTGCATCAATCATACTTGTATACATCACATCATCAGGCTTGAGTCCTCTATCATGCATCTCTTTTAACAGTCCAAGAAACAACTTTCGCTCTTTCTGCTTTAAACTTCCATCTATAAGAACACCGTAGCACACAAGGTCCAAATCCACCCCTCTTAGTACCATCTCCTGACAAACGCTTAATGCCTCCTCCAATCTTCCTTCTCTGCAAAACCCGTGTAAGAGTGCGGTGTAACATATCTCATTCAGCTCATGGTTTTCCTTGTGAAGCCTATCCACAAACTCTTTCCCTTCCGATGCTCGACCAGTTAAACATAGTCCGTGTATCAACGATCTATATGTATATGTATCCGGTGCAATACCTTTCTCTATCATCTCATTTTGCAACACAAAGGCTTTACCCATGTCTCCTTCCTTGCAATAACCTTCAATCATGACATTGTAAGTCACTCTGTTTGGCTTAATATTCCATTTCGCCATCTCGTTGAATAGATCTACTGCATCACCAATCATCCCGGCAGAAAAAAGACCGGATATAAGCGTGGTGAATGTATAGATACTCGGTGGAATACCTTTCCCTGTCATCTCATAATAGAGCCTAAGAGCCTTGTCCAACTTCCGTTTGCTGCAATATCCACCCATCAGTGATGTGTATGTTACCACTGTTGGCTCCAAATTTTTATTGATCATCTCCGCCATGAAACTCTCCGCTGCACTAATGTCACCGAACTTGCAGTGCCCGTTAATCAAAGAATTGTATGGATAAACAGTTGGTTTTAAACCTGCATCAATCATTTTCCCCAGGAAACTAAACGCAGTGTCCAGTTTCCCTCTTCTGCAAAACATATCTATCAAAATTGAATAGGTCACCTCATTCGGACACAACCAGATTTTCCCCATCCCATCAAATAGCAACTCAGCTACATCATACTTCCTACTTTTGCATAATGAGTCAAGCAATGCATTATACTCGAAAAGATTAGGCGACGCACCAGTTTCTGCTACTCTTTTAACCAAGTTAAGCGCCTCTTCAATCTTTCCCTTCTTCCTTAATCCCTTTACCAAGCTTGAAACCGCAGCTTCACTTGGACTGAAGCTCAAACATAACATCTCATCCATCATCTCCAATCCGACCTCAAACTCTTGCACTTTACATAACCCGCAAATTAATGTACAATATGTCACAGCGTCTGGTTTCAGCTCTTTTCCAGCTAAATTCTTCTTTATCTCAAGAGCCTCCAAGACTTTCTGCTTCTTACATAGCCCACTTATCAACACATTATATGGAACGATATTCACACCACATCCACTAGCCTCCATACGAACAATCATTTCTTTGGCTCGAGAGAGATCTTTCAGCTCACACAAGCTATGTATCACTCCAGTGTAAATGTACACATCAGGACAAATGCCAACATTAATCATATCGTCAAACAACTCCAACGCCAAACCAAAATGCCTACAATTAGCTAATCCATGTAACAGAGCATTCAAAGTTCTCACTTCCGGAAGTAAACCAATTTTCATCATCATCCTAAAAACCAAAACGCCGTCTAAAGCTCTCCTACTTCGTACATAATGCTGAATTAACAAATCAAAACTCGAGCTTGAACTTAGCTTACATTTTTCGTAACATCTAAAAAGCACATCAAAAACCTCACTTGGCTTCAGGGCACGAAGCAGAAGCGTCTGCAACAGAGACGAAGCAGGCCAGAAGAGATTAGCCTTGACCAAAGCATGGATCAAGATGCAAAAGGACGCCGTTGAGTGGTCGAATCCTCTGTGCAAACCGAGGAAATTGAAAAACCTCAGACCCAATTTGGGATCATCTAGGGTTCCGATCAGAATTTCTTCAACATGACCAGGCTTCAAACTCCTCGAGACGAGCTCCCTGCTCAATGCGATCTCCCAGCTCCGTTTCCCCCGCACGATGTTTTTGATGGCATCGACGAATTGCAAATCTTCAGTGTCTCCACTGTCTTTTTGAGCTGAACCGATCACAGAGCTTACATTTCTACAGCTATGGCGAAAATGAGAGCTTGATAGTGATCCAATCGTACGAGGGAGCTTCATCAAAGAGGTTCACCGTAAAAAGACAGCATTGTCAAATGTGTATTATGAACAACAAACCGATATCTGGGAACCGGCCGGGTCGGATCGGATCCAAGTCTGACTTGAGAAAGTTTCGTCTCACTCACCAATCAAAATGGGCTAACAATTGGGCCCGTTCGTATACAGAGGCCCATGTAGAAATTATTGGGAATGGCGGGAGCGGGAAAGGGAAATTTTCACGAGGAGCTTAAAATGCGCCAAACTCTCGACACGTCAGCAGTCACCGCCACCAAGTGTATCCAATAAGATCTGTCACGTGTGAGACAGTGAGAGCTTTCTTCTTCTTTTTTTAGATTTCTCTTTCACCGTCGATATCTTTCTATGAAAAGCAGATCCAACGGTATAGACATCGATCTGCGTCAAACTATTTCATCCAATCATAACAGTTCTTTAGATGTATATAAAATCAATCTCTCACATTTCTCTGAAAATATCAAGCAATCCAAAAGCATTGTAAGCTACTCGATCTCAGATTTGTGCTTCGTTTACTCTAGAAAACTCGAGAGAAAGAATCAATGGCGCCCAAAGGAGAGAAGAAGCCCGCGGAGAAGAAACCAGCCGAAGAGAAGCCGATAGAGGAGAAATCGAAAGCCGAGAAAGCTCCGGCGGAGAAGAAACCAAAGGCCGGAAAGAAGCTCCCGAAGGAGGCTGGTGCAGGCGGTGACAAGAAGAAGAAGATGAAGAAGAAGAGCGTCGAGACTTACAAGATCTACATCTTCAAGGTTTTGAAGCAAGTCCATCCGGATATCGGAATATCCAGCAAGGCGATGGGTATCATGAACAGTTTCATCAACGATATCTTCGAGAAGCTCGCCGGAGAGGCATCGAAGCTCGCGAGGTACAACAAGAAGCCGACAATTACTTCCCGGGAGATTCAGACCGCCGTGAGACTTGTTCTTCCCGGAGAGTTGGCGAAGCACGCCGTCTCGGAGGGAACCAAGGCCGTCACGAAATTCACCAGCTCCTAAACTAAGAGTTAGGATGATCTCTCTGTACCGCAGTGGTTGTTAGGCTTAATGGAATTTGGGGTTTTTGAATTAGGGTTATGGATTGTTCCCTTACGTTTGCTAGTTACAGTTTGTGTAAGTACTGATAAGTTTGGAATCTATATTTGCTCTTTTGTGTCCCAATCCTATCGAATTTGAGATATTGAAACTCCAGTATGCTTGATGAATTGTGCTTCACATGTTTTCAATCCAATCCTTTAATTGAATGGTTTATAGATCTTCTTGTATCTGTACCAAACCAATTTGATAACCCTGATTATATAATTCTTGAAAAGGGATAGTATTGTTCGAATATAGATGATAGATAAAATTGCATTTATTTTGTTCATGGAATCCCCCATCTCTGTTGAAAATGTGTTGTGATATAGTAGCAATTGGCTAAAACCTGTTACAAAATTTTAGCAATCCCATCTCAAGTCCGTCCACTGCTGATTAGTTCTGTGTGCTTTATTCGGAGATTTTGTTACCTTTGAAAGTGAGAATATGATGTTACATTGTTTCAAGTTTCATCCATGATTCAACATGGTTTTTGATTATGAATTGTGCTTGCTGTGGGATGAGAATTTGCAACTGATAAGTGAAGTTTGATCCAACACGATCACGTAATCGTGATGACTCCAAGGCACTGTTCCAATTCGAATCGGAATCCGATCTTCTCTTCTCTGGGTGCTTGATCAGGAGCCATGGTCGTTCAACGACTGGATGCTGGTGGTCGACAGGTTTGACCAGCGGGAAGACCCTGATTACTTGCGAATTGCGATTCATCAATTTCTGGGTTGAGATAATTGGAATCCCTTGATCTGCAATAAACTTGTGGGAGCCGCTCGATGCCCACTTCCCAGACCACACTGAGTCCGATGAAAAAGCAGCTAAAAGGAAGCTTTTTTTTTGGTGTGCAAATCTAATGAATGTCTTACGTTTATTTGTCTGCGATGGCATATGTTTTGGATGAATGTAACAATTCGTATGTTGGTATGCCTATTTTGGAAGGGAAGGAGACACTAGAGGTATAGGAGTATCTATGTGAAAACTCTCTTTCACTTTAGATCATGTTTCAGATTAACAATGCTTCCGATTGCATTTTAATATATATGATATATATTTCGTTTTGTTGTTGCCAATTTGAACCATATATAAATGAATAGGATTCAAAAAAAAAAAAAAAAAAAAAAATGGAAGAAACATTATTTTACGTCTCAAGCCAGGATTGCTCATTAGATATAAGAAACATTATTTTAAGGTGGTTACTAACGTTCACAGCACTAGGCCATTATGTATCCAATGTCACTCTCGATGCGTGTTCTCTATCATCCTAAAGCAGCTTATTGGAGATTACGGATACGTCTGTTCCCGTTCATGTTTATTGAGGATTCTGGGAATATAACTCTGAACTTATATGTATCATTATGAGTGGTTCTTTCATGGTTGTATTTTTTTCATTGGCATTCGAGTTTATTTCCAAATTCCAAGGACTGAAATGTAACTGAGAGTGCTTTGTTTTCTAATATCTAGTGAAAGATGTTGTTGGTTATGTAAGAAACATTGATTTATTTCTATGTCTTTTTGTAGTAGTCGATGACTCCAAGATACTGTTCCAATTCGAATCGGAAGCCGATCTTCTCTTCTCTGGGTGCTTAATCAGGAGCCATGCTCGTTCAACGACCGGATGCTGGTGATCGACAGGTTTGACGAACGGGAAGACCCTGATTACTTGCGATTCATCAATTTCTGAGTTGAGATAACTGGAATCCCTTGGAATTACAGAAACCAACGTGGTGATCAAGGAGATTAGTTCTCTAGATCAAGAACGAAGGACCTGGTGTGAGAGGGAGGATTCAAAATCGATGTAGACGAATGCCTGCGATTTGCGAGGTGTGTTAGGTTTGGAACAAGTGATGAAGCTGTTGAGGTTAGGGAGCCTTACTCACCACAAAGCTCGATGCCGACACTGATGTGGGAGTTGCATTTTGTGTTCAAAGAACAATAGGGTTTAGGAGCCTGTAAGATCTCAGGAGCAGCAAAAGGGAAGCTTTTTATGGAAAGGCTTTAGAAACTATTTGGATTTCGCAGTAAGTCTAGCTAGTGAATGTCTTAAATTTCTTCTTCTTCATTGTAAATAGCTTAGTACCACTATCTGCAACGACATATGTTTTTGGACCAAAAGGCGAAAGGAATACATTGGTGTGATATTTGTGAGACAAAATTAGATCCAAGTAAATGGTTCTACACATGTTCTGGTCGTTGCGGAGTCACATTGCATTCTAACTGCGTAGTTGGGGATTTCTCACGTCTCATGCCTGCAGGACGTGTCATTGAATACAGTGGATATCCATTTGAGGTGGTTCTAAACGATCACAACACTCGACCAACATGCAGCGTGTGTCTCTCTCGATGCAAGTTTTCTGTCTTTCTTAAAGATCTTGAAGACGACAAGTTTATTTGTTCCCGTTTATGCTTTTCGAAATTTTTTACTCCAAATTAAATACCAATATGTAAATGTTAGAGAGAACAATAACATCTTCAATTGTAATCACTTTTTTTTCTTTTCTTTTCTTTTGGTGGAAGTTTAAGTTAACAACTATCAATATCATCATCAAGGACATATTTGACTATTACAAGTCCTCTAAAACTGATAATCTCAAGTCAATGCAATACCCATCTTTCTTCTCTACATGAACTGGATACGTTGACTCTCTCTCTTTTTGATTCTCTATTAATATTTTCGTCATTGACCCATTTATGAAATATCGAAACTGATTTAGTCATCTGACTCGGAGATTTTCATATAACTATTTGATTCTCTATTTTCGTCATTGACCCATTTAGTGCCCCAACTATTACCAGATGTGTTATTTCGTATCTCAACTATTTAGGTATGTGACTTCGTACCCAAACTATATAATATCCAACTTTCAATACCCCAATTTTTTTCTTTTAGGCCGAAAAATGCCTTGACCATCTCTCCGTTAGTCAAACTCACGATTCCGTTAAACACGAATATGATTCAGCGACCACATCGTGTGACAGTGAAAGCTAAATAGAGTATCTTCAGATACGTGGCAACCTTTGGACCTTGCAATCAGAGCTTCACAGCTTAAGCCTTCACCGCCGTTGGCCAGTTCCTGGGCAACAATCACAGGCGAAGCTTTCCCATCCACCACCATAGCTTAGATGTTTTGTAATGCTGTTTTTTCTTTTGCATTCATCATCCGAGGAAGCAACCTAGATCTTCCATCAACATCGAAAAAGAAGATTCGAGAACCTTCAACTGGACCAGAAGAAGAACATTCGCCAGACTGTTACTCCCTACCAAAGAAACACCGACTCTGCTTATTATGTACCAAATCAGTGATTTGATTCCCCAAAACTTAATATTTTCACGATTAAGAGAAACTTCACAATCATATCCGAGATTTACGTGGGATTTGTGAAGAAAGCACTCTCTTGATAAAAGAATTAAGCGTATATTGATGATAACAAGAACTAAGCAAACACCTCTGAATTTTGGCGTCTCATGAGTCATGCCATTGGAGAAGTTTAAAGAACATGCAAAAAAAAACCAAAACTAAATTCGTTAAACGGAAAACTAAGTCACCCATAACATAATTGTTCAAAACCGAAATTTATTTTGAGAATATAAACAATTAAACATAGAAATCTGGACAAAGCCAGAAGATTTGAATCGATTAATATCAGAAATAAAAAGGAGAAATATCGCTCTTTCTCTCTCAATGATTTAAGAAAGAGAAAAGAGAGATAGCTTTTTAAATTATGAATCATATAAATAGTTCTTTCATGGTAGTTTTATTATTTTCATTCGTTATCCTATCTTAATTTGACGAGCTTAACTCTATATTTTCAAGGACCACTCTCTCGAAGTCTCGATGCAAGTTGAATAAAATATGGAGAGTGAAGACAAAAAATAGATAGTTTAATATTTGGCTTCGCCCGGGTTCGAACCGGAGACCTTCAGTGTGTTAGACTGACGTGATAACCAACTACACCACGAAACCTTCGTGCACCTTTTCTGATCCAACTGTTTATGACCAATTGAATAGTTTTAGGATTTAATATAATCCCTTTCTCTTGTCGGCTAATCTTTCGACTTTCTCGCTGAAGTTTCTCTTCTTCTCTCTTTTATTCCTTTCTCTTCCGCCGTCCTAGAGAAAACGCCGATCGGAGAACTTCGAGATGTCGACTGGATTAGATATGTCTCTCGACGACATGATCGCCAAGAATCGTAAGTCTCGTGGAGCTGGTCCTACCCGTGGATCCGGATCCGGGCCGGGTCCAACTCGCCGCAACAACCCTAATCGGAAGTCGAACCGATCTGCTCCATACCAATCAGCCAAGGTCCAAATCCGATCCACATCTGTTCTCCCTTCTTCTTCTTTTCCTTCTCTCTAGTTTCGCCGGATCTTTCTTCTCAGATCTGCCGATTCATAATGGAAATAGACTCTGCGTTGACGTTTTCTTTATAAAAAAAAAAAAAAAGCAATCGATTTTGGTGTTGATGAAATCTCTCAAAAGAGGAAAACAAAAACAAACGGATTCATTTGGTTGTATAGGCGCCGGAGTCCACCTGGGAACACGACATGTACTCCGAAAGATCCAGCCGTTCTTCCGCCGGAATCGAGACTGGAACGAAGCTCTACTTATCCAATTTGGATTACGGGGTCATGAACGAGGACATCAAGGTGACTAATTGTTCTTATCTCAACTCCTTTCGATTCTCTACCTCATTAGCAAACACATTTAGCGTTACTGAAATCTACTGTTGTTCTTCCTTTTTGTACCGAAACCAAAACTTATGCTCTATTTGCTCCATGTACCGTTTCCTGGATAATTTCTTCCGGTTGTTCTTCAGCTACTGCTACTTTCTGTGCTATGGACAATTTGGAACATATTTCAAATGATATGAATCGGTTTGTTGTATGCAGGAACTGTTCGCTGAAGTCGGGGAGCTTAAACGCTACACAGTCCATTTCGACAGGAGTGGAAGATCAAAGGTAGCTGAGATTACATCTTTTGACTGTCCTCTGTTTGAGTCCTGATTCCTCAAGACTAAATCTTGTAACCTGCTTATACCATTAGGGAACTGCTGAAGTAGTATTCTCTCGGCGTGGTGATGCACTCGCAGCTGTGAAGAAGTACAACGACGTACAGCTGGATGGAAAACCCATGAAGATAGAGATTGTGGGCACCAATCTTCAGACCGCTGCAGCCCCATCTGCTAGACCCGGAAATGGAAACGTCAATGGTGCTTCAAGGCGGTAAGATTATAGACTGCTCAGTATGTATTATATGTAAAAGCTTCCTCGAGTCTTGTGGGGATTATTGAAAGCGTGTGTCTTGCTGGGTTAACAGAGGAGGACAAGGGAGAGGTGGTCAACAACGTGGTGGTGGTGGTCGTGGAGGTGGTGGTGGACGCGGCGGTGGTGGTGGTCGTGGCAGGCGTCCTGGTAAGGGTCCTGCAGAGAAGATATCTGCTGAAGATCTTGATGCAGATCTTGATAAGTACCACTCAGGAGATATGGAGACAAACTGAGGAATGCGACTGCTCTTCTCAAACCGCAAGGGGGTTTAGGAGGAAGAGATGCTAGAAATGTTTGCCAGAGGCTTTGCTACTTAGCCTTTATGGCCGTGTTGTTAATTTGTTTCATTATTTAGAGCGACTGAGAATCTGTGTTTTAGGCTTTGGAATTGTTGTCTATCTTAATACCGTCGAATTTCAGAGTATATGCAGTGAAAAGGTTTTTGATTACAAGATTTCTGATTTGGTTGCATGTTATCGTATCTTATTCAAGTCATGCCTTTGGTATTATGAGCGCAGACGTTTGATAGGGTTTGCTTGCATCTCACTAGAGGAACAAATTTGCTGCATAGTGTTAATCCAAGAGATGATTTTCAGAATCGACACTACCAATTTTGTATGATATGATTCTTAACCTCAGCCTCTTTAAATCATCTCTCTCTTTTGATGGTGAAATAGTGAAATACTCATTGGATTCTTACAGAGATTTAATACCAACAAGAAACAGAAGAAGCAAATGTATTTTCTTCCACCTAAAAGAGGTTTTGGTCACGATACATCATCTCATCCTCTATAACAAAATAACAGTTAACAATGACAACAAAACAACTAAAGACCACTCCATGAGATTTCCCAAAAACTGATTTTATATGTTGTCTATAGAAAGCGATACAGATGAGATAAAAGTTCTCTGGTTTGCTCCTGTGACCAAATGCACATTATATACACAAGGATTCCTGCTGCAAGCTTTCCGCAAAAGTAAGGTGTTTCAGCTCTGCCTTGGCTTTTCTCTCCGTGAAAAGATGAGCGTCACGATAGAATAGAGAACCGCCTTAATGCAAGAAACCACAAAGTTCCAACACGAGGATGGCCAGTACCATGGATATAGCAGCCTGAAAAATAGACTAATGAGATGCCTCGGGTAACGCCCGACCTGCAAGACAAAGAATAAAAATCGTTACAATCCAAAGCCTATCCAACACTTGTGATCTATGTGCGAGTGTTAAAGATATCGAATGAGCGATTTTAAGACTCACTGGAAATAAGGAATCCAAAGCATCCCAGGCTGCATGACGGACAGCTCTGGTTGGGTACATTGGACCACCAGGAGAGGTAAAACTGTACAAACACGCCTTTAGCCTCGTGCTAGTTGTCATTCTCAGTTCCATACCTGCAGATGCAACCCAATAGTGCTTTAATTTTGAGTCCATGTTAGAGGCAGCATCTAACTAGCAGAGAGAAAATGTACCTTGAAGAATCTTCATCTGCGAAAGATAGTGTAGGAGCACTGGTTCCACCTTCAGTTTTTGCAGCTGCACCACAATAATGTATTAGATGACTGATGTCTGTGCTTCATTCATAAAAGAAAATTTTGAATACAGTCACAAAGCCTTTGCTTCTATACCTGATCAGTAAGCTCGATAACAAGGAAATCTCCGGGTCCTCCAACCAAAAAAGCATTTGGAAACTCCGGGAAATTCCTCAAGAAGCTATCGAGTTTATCCACTGGACAAAAAACTGTCAGGGAACTAGAAGAAGCAAAGGAGTTTTCACGGAGAGGAAATTTTTCAGAAAATAGTGTACTACCTGAATCATAAAAGAAAATAAACCTTGAGAGCAAGAGATACAGTTCCCTCTGAGCCTGAAATAAGGTGTGGAGAGTCAAACACCAGACTGAAATCACTTGAACCGTCATAAAAATGGAGAGGAAACACTCACCTGGATGGGAATCTTTTTCAATCTGATTGGCTCCAAAGCAACTTCCTCAAGAAGATACTGAGAGAAGATAGAGACTGTTAGTTACAGCAGAAAACTGGCATGACACCTTGGTGATAGTGACAGCCCGATCAACAAGTACAAAGCAATATATGTTGCCTAGAAGATCTATCAGAGGCATCAAACCAGGTTACGCCACTAAAAGAGGATGTGATAGATATCTACCATGCGTGATTTACATGTTCGAGCTCGAAGACCAGCATTAAAATTTTGTTGACCACAGTGTCTTAATCTATGTATCATAGTCATTTGATTAATAAATTTAAAGTTCCCTATTTAGGTAAAATATCTAACAAAAGAAGATGGGACTATGAGATATCTGAGGAAAAAAGGTACCCGAAAGAGAGTTTGGAAGCGTCTTGTATTTGTCTGGATGTCTATCCTGTAATTAAAAATGAGTAGAGATTATCAAATCTTACCCTCATAATACTTGTCAAGCCAATCCAATGTAGGAAGAGACTTGGAAAGACAACCATACCACTACTTAACAAATGAAAAATCATAACAATGAGCAAATGCGACTACTACAGATCTTTGAACCTAATGAGCTATAACACACTGAACTAAGCGATTCAAAATGAATGAAGATGTTAATCTTGCTATACCAAAGTTCATAAACTTTACCAGAATACATTTGTTGCTCCCTGCACCAGGGCAGAAGAATACCGCAGGAGTATCTCTTTATTGTCAAGTTGAACCTCAAACAGCTGAGAAGAATTATGGAAACAAGTTAACATTATTGACTTGGTCGACAAAATAACAGAGTATAGAGAGTGTAAGGTGAAACTACAAAGATCACAATACCCATTTATGGAACAGTAGAGAGAATATGTGTGATGCAAACGACTGACTCCACAGCTGCACAATCAAATCAAGTATGTCCTTCCCTCTGTCAGACACGTTCACATAGTAATCAGCAAGGACGTCGAAAAAACATAACGGACCATCAGCATCTGCTTCATCAGACGAAATCACATCCTCTTCTTTGCTAAGGATCACATCTGTTTCAAATTCCATCTCGGGAAAGTTATTTCCAGTAGTAATAAATTACTTATCAACATTCACCTTATTGTCTATAGAAGCAGCGAGGACTCTAAAAGCAAACTGATTCACAAAACAATTCACCAAAATGAGGAGACTAAAAGTGTTACCTTTGGCCCGTTCGTCGACTTCCAGAGCTATATCGGCAAATAAGTCCTGCAGCAAGTTGCGTGTTTGTGCTGGAGAGACAACAGCCTAGACAAAAAAAAAAGAAAGATCAACAGTCTAATATCAAAATGAGACTACCAAATCCAGAAACCAAGGCGTGAAAAACTGAAAACAGGATTATAGAATTGCGTGAACATCGAGGATATCAATCATTGGATTGCATGAACTTAATCAGGAATCGCAAACCGCTGATTCGGATTTGGAACATTAACTCAATTTCAGAAATCCGGTTTCTCAATCGCAATCATCAATCAAAAAACTAGTGAGATTCTCTAATGCATGTTTCTTATGCGAAGATCCAGCAACGATTTCGAATAAGATCAACACAATTGAAAAACCGCGATCTCTGGGAAGATAGGAAAAGAAGAAGAAGGCAAACCCGTGTAAGCTTCTTCTTAATCTCTTGTGTAAGAGCTTCCAGATAAGCAGACCTCCGTGAAGAAGACGGCGATGAAACTTTCTCCATTCCAAAAAGAAACTGATCCACAAAAAACTACGACCACCACTTCGATCAACCGCTAGGAGAGATCGAGACTTCCAGATAGAAAATGATTGCTTCTTCGTTAATATTAATTTATTCGAGAGAGATCAATCAATGAAATGGGGTCTATATGAATTTAAAAATTGCCGTAATGAAAGCGTGAAGCAAAATGCAAAAACACGTTGCTTTTCGTTTCTCTTTTCCACTGTGAGAGAACTCGATAGAGACAGGAGAGGAGCCAAGAAGAAGATATCGTTTAGTGTACGTATATAGAGAGAGAGCAATAAGAGATTCAAACGACGTCGTTAATATCTGGTTCCGATAGATGACGTGTCGCTCTGATCTAGACACGTGTATCCCTCTTCGCTCCTCTGTTTAGATTCTTTTCTTATACGATAAACAAAGTCAGATGTATTTTTTTCCCAAAGTAAATTACATCAGAATGGTTATGTGGATTCTGAGTCTGATCGATTTGGTTTAATGTCATTTTGTAGCTTTCCCAAAATTTGTTACGCAATACGACAATCCATCCATATCCCCTTTTTGGAAAATCTGTATCCAATTTAAGAAATTGGAGATTTTAATTCATCAGAAGATAAACTTAAATTAATTACCTACCTGTATTGTCTCTATCGATCGTGACCCAATAATTCACTCCTGGCGAAAAAGAGGATGTATAAAAAAAAAAAAAAAAAGAGGGAAAGTAAAGTTTGCGCCAAATGAGTAAGCTTGCAAAAGTTATACACGTAGAATTTGAACAGACCGGTACATTGTTATTTATGGGCCTGTAGATATTTTGTTGGGCCCAAAATTTGAGCTTTTTAATGCAGGTTCATTTTTCGCTCAAACAAACGAAAAGAAAAGCCTGAGCAGCATTAGCATTTGACGCTGAATATCAGGATTGACGACGATTCACGAGTTAACACGTCGTAACAATTTCCAGGTTTACAAATCTAGGGCGGTAAAATTAGCGTGGCAAGTTGCAAGTAATTAACAATGTACGAAAGTGAAATTTTACGAAATTTACCACTGCATTGCTTAGAATTTGCAAAAATGCAAACAAACAAAGCTAAGAAAGCTAAATTACGAAAAAGGAAATCAAACTTTACTACATTTTACTAAAATGCCCAAATTGTGTTCTTGAAACCCTAGATTATAGAGGAAATTGCAAAGTAAAACAGATCTACACGGCCACAAACTAATCAAACCCTTAGCCGCCGAATCCGTAGAGAGTCCTTCCTTGCCTCTTGAGCGCGTAAACGACGTCCATGGCAGTCACCGTCTTCCTCCTGGCGTGCTCGGTGTAGGTGACGGCGTCACGAATAACGTTCTCCAAAAAGATCTTGAGGACACCACGAGTCTCCTCGTAGATCAGACCACTGATACGCTTGACTCCACCTCTACGAGCCAACCTCCGAATCGCAGGCTTGGTGATTCCTTGGATATTGTCTCTCAGAACCTTCCTGTGACGCTTGGCTCCTCCTTTGCCCAAACCCTTTCCTCCCTTTCCACGACCCGACATATTATTTTGATTTTCTAGAGAGAATTAGCTTTTCCGATTCTTTGGAAAAAGAAATTTATGTTTTGAGAAAATGATTGGACCGCGAGTGTTTATATATAAGAGGGGTTTTATTCTGGACCATCCGATTTAAAAACAATCCAAGGGCTGTCAATTTCAATCCCCGTCAACATTAATATGACGTAAGAGCCGTCGATGTATTTTAATCGACGGTTGTAAAGAGTGATCCGCGTGATAACCAAAGTGTTTCACTTCCTTCGTTTAAGGATTTCGTGCGCCACTTTGGATAATATGCGCTTCCAAAATATTTTTTAAATGGGAAAATTTTAATTTTTGATTTGGGTTTTACTATACAATACGCAGTCGTTTCGCATATCTTCGACGGCGTCGTTTAAAAGTTAAGTAAATTTTGTGTTTTTGACTTTTTCATCTCCTAGGAAGTGGTCGGAACAAAAATAAACGGCGAAGCACAAGTCAAATTGCTTAAACCCTAATCGGGAAATCTCTCCGCAGTATCTCTCCGACTCTCTCCCATGGGGTTCTTCGACCTAAACATTCCGTTCAGCTATCTGCCACCAGCTGGCGGGAAGGCAATCGTCGTCGATAACACCTTGCGCGTAAAGCTCGCCATGAAAGCCATGGAGCTGGGCTACGTTGGGATCGCACATAACCATTCGATCAGAGGCCCAATGTCAGACAAGGACCGTTGTACGATCCCTCTTCTCACCCTTGGATCTCTCATCAAGGCCGCTCCTCGGCTGGTTTCTTCCGTCGGATTTCATCGCGACCTTCTCGGCGTCCCTCGAGCTACTCCGTTTCGGCAGTACACGCGCGTCACTGTCCTTGTGGAGAATGAAGCACAGCGTCTGAGTTTGAATTCTGGGAATCAGATTCTAAAGAGCTATGATGTTGTCGCAGTCACGCCGTTGAATCAGAAAACTTTCGAGCATGCCTGTGCCAAAGCCGAGGTTTGAATTTATAGATCAATTGAAGATTTTTTCAGTTAAGAATTCTGAAAATTGACTGGGAGATGATTGTTTTCTTGTTCTAGGTTGATATTATTTCGATTGATTTCTCAAATATGTCATTCCATTTGATACATGCCATGGTCAACACTGCTATTAAGGTTGGTGATTGATTTTAGACATTGTTTCCTATTAGAAGAATCTGTGTGTATCTCAATCGAAAATTTCTTATCGGCAGCGAGGGATTTACTTTGAGATCAACTACTCTGATCTTTTAAGCTTAAAGGATGCAGAGAAGAGGAGACAAGTTATATCGAATGCTAAGGTAAGAAACTCTGATTCAACATATACAAGTATCAAGTTAGATATTTTGTTGCTCTTTCTGTGGAAAAGTTTAGTGTTAATTAGTTGATATGGCATTGCTAGTTACTGGTGGATTGGACTAAGGGGAAGAATCTGATTATATCGAGTGGTGCTCCTTCAGTCACAGAACATAAATATGCTCCTTCAGTCACAGAACTTAGAGGTCCAAACGATGTTATAAATCTCATGTCCTTGCTTGGAATCTCTACTGAAAGAGCCAGAGCTGCCATTTCAAATAACTGTAGGTGTGTATGTATTCTATCCTTGTAGCAATTGTGTTATCTTGATTCAGCTGAGCTTGACAATTTATGTCATTGAGGATTAATTCTTTTTTAATTGCTTTCAGGAATATGATAACCAAGGTCTTGAAGAAGAAGCGGTTTCACAAAGAAGCTGTCAAGGTTGAATTGGTTTCTTCTGGTGAAACGTTTAGTCTCGAAAAGCCTCTATCTGAAGACCGCATGAAATGGGATCCCATCTCCAGCGGTGAAGGTGACATGCTTTTGGATGATATCGCAAAGGCTTTTGATGCCACACGTGCTGTGCCACGCAAACCCTCTAAGGCGATTGATTTCACCTCTGTTCGTAATGGCTTGCCATCACATGGTTTCCGGGTTAAGGATATCGTAGGAACCGAACCATTGGCTCAGCCACCTCCAGTGCACAGTAACAATCAAGTGTCTGATGTACGCATGGCTGATTCAGCTTCATCCGATGATAAAACCAGAAGCCAAACTGACACGCAGATGTCTGAAGATGAAAGTAAGGTTGTGGAACGTAGAGCAGTTGTTCCCCTGAGGAAATGCAGTACCAGCCAAGAACAGGGGATTTTGGTGCCAATTCAAGCAGCTGCGTCTTTAACACTGATAAGATGTACAAAGTTGGATGCGGCTTCTGATGTTAACATGCATACCGAGTCGGTTTCAGAAGATAAATCACTGTCACCATCAAAAAGTTGTCTCGGGATCCCAGAATGTCCTGCTGAAAACTTAAACATGGAAACTGATGCTGAGCCTGGACACCGCGCATCGCTTGGTGATAAAGATGTTGATGATGAGATGAAAATTGATGCTTCTGCGGTAGCAAATCACTACGAGGACATGGAGGTGACAGTGGAAGACCAGAAGCATGAAACAGGTGACAGTAATATTAACCTTCCTAACTTATCCTCTGAGACCAACGAGTTGCTAAGAGAATTAGGTAATAAATCTCTCAGTCCAGAGGCGGTTGGACAAGACCATGACCAAGTATCAAGGTTAGAGTCCAATGAGGCAGAGCTCCAGGAAGAGCCATCGGTTCCATGCGACAACACTCTTGAGATAACAATGGAAGACGAGAAGGAAGGCGAGACTGAAACCGAAACTAATCAACAAGCCCATGTCCAGTCCTCTGAAAGAGACAATGCCACAAATTCAGGTAGGATATCTTAATTTTATCATTTGGAAACCTAACTTAACACACGCAAATGTTGGACTAACGTTCAGTCTTATGTTATCTCAATGACTCAATCCATTGGTGAAAATTGCAGGCAAGGAGGGAGCTAAGAGGAGTAGAGTTCGATTAGCGCGACTACAGCCTTTCAAGCCTTTTCTACTTCAATCACGTTTCAAACGAATCAGTAAAAGAAGGAAACATAGAAGAGCTTGATGACTCTTATGTCGCTAGAAAATGTTGTGCATTAATTTTAAGCCCACGCAAGCCTCGTGATTGTTGTTAACTTGTTATTTTTGAACCGAAAGTGGGGGAAAAGAAAAAAAAATCTTAACTTATTATTCTATAGAGTTTAAAGTTGGTTTCTTCGTGTACCCCGTGTTCAAGAAGTAGACTTTATAATTAATTTAAAAGTAATAATAATTAAGAAGTGAAAAGTGAAAACATGTGAAAGAGTGGAGAGTCGGTAAATCTACCGCCGGCCGACAAAAGATGGGGATATGCTCGCCGGAGGGCCTACAGCTCTCTTCATAGCCTTTGCTAAAGAAGAAAGACTGCTCTCTTTCCTATTTCAAAATTACTTTATTTACATTTAATGTAAGAAGCATCATTCTTCACGTTATTAGACTATTATTACTACTAATGATGCCTTAAATTGAGTTTGTATTTCGTAGGTTACGAGTATTTGGTTTCGGATTCGGTTAGAGCTTTTCGGTTTTTGAATTTTTTTTGTATCAAATTAAACCGATGTAGTATTTAGATTCGTTACGGTTTCAGAACCTAATCATATTTTTCAAAGAAAAATTAAGTGTAAGCTGTTTTAATCCTCTCTTAATTGGGATTCAATTTCGGTTTTTCGGAGAATGGAAATGTATGAGCACTTTTTATATGTTGAAAAGCTCAATGGTTTCACGTTAGTTTGGTTTCGTTTGTCCATAATTAAAAAACCCCAAGTTGTGTGTGGTTCATTGAGAAAATATACAAATGCTTTTTCTAATTTAAGACGATTAATGTTTGATTACTTTTATTTAGTTTATGTGAGTGGAACCTTCTTTGGCTTCTTAAGAATATGTAAGGTATATCATGTATGATTGCTTTTGGAGATTGCTATGCTTAGTTTATTTATGTTCCTTAATGGTCCGAACTCCGAATTTTCTTTTGCCAAGTTGATTAACAAAAATAATCAGAAAGTACAAAGATGATACCTTTTAGCATTGAAAAACATGTAATGAACATTGTCATGTTACCTTGATGATTTCATTACTCTCACGTTGATTATCATCGTGCTACTAAGTAGAGCAATCTCCAAAAGCAATCCATAAACTATGTAACGGGCCCATGCAAGTAGTGATGATATAAATTGAAGAATTTGTTTTAGTTAGCAAAAAATAAAGTTCTAACTTTTACACATGCGAACTATTAGATTTCAATACAAATATTTGTTTTAATAGATTAACTAATCTATTATGAAAAGGAAAAAGGGGTATGAGACAACGATATTAATACAAACAACTAAACTGTATAAACTTTGGTTTTATATAGTTTTTGCAAAATAAATTTTGAAATATATATAGATCTTGTTACCGATAGACGAATGTCGTTTTGTTTTTCCTTAACCTATCCAATAACCGGTTTTATCTCGAGTAGGAACCTCACACCATGTCAACGAGATTGACAAAGTGGGTCTAAACCTCTCGTCCAAAAATATGACCAGTGAAGATCGATTATTTAGCAAAGATCTTTGAGTGAAAATACAAACTATATATGTTATTCTTATTTACAAAGAAAACACAAAATCTACATGAGTTTAGCAACATTGGGGAATCTTTCAATCCAAAACAAATTAAAGTGCGCCATATAAACATATATATGAGAACAGAAAAAACATAAATATAATCAGAATATATTAATTAAGGAAGTGATTAGAGGAGAATGAATCAAGAAAAGATGCCCATGTATCAACATCTCCAACCACGGCTTCAATAACATCAACTTGTTCTTGTTGTGACATCTCATCATTTCTTGCAAATCGCCCTCTTATTCTTGGCCTGCTGTCCGCTAATGTCTTCCTGCATTCATACTGATTATAAATAATAATTATTAAATCCGTCCCATAATCAATGTGATTGTTCATTACAATCCTAGCTCGAGCAGGACACATCTAATTGAGATACGGTTTGAAACTTTGAATAATGTTATATGTATGAATACTCCAAACATTTAGTTATGAATGAAAACTCGAATATGAAAAACTTATTGGTTGAAGTGACCCGGGAAATGTTTTTGATACTTGGAGACCTAATAAAAAAATTTAATGGAGAAATATTTTTTTGGCAACCTTGGAGCTTGATGTGTCTATCTCAAAAGATACCTTAAGACCCAAATACGATGTGACATAACAAAGTCTCATTCACATACTCATATATATCAAATGAATTTCTATAATTTACGTTTGAAGATAAGACAATGTTACTTTTTATGTGATAAGAGTGATTGATATGATATATTGAGGCAATTTATTATTTTTTGGTCAACGAACCATTTAGTTCTATACGAAAAGTGAATTCGTGTCTTAGAAAATTATTTAGATCTAATAATTTCGATTTCAAAATAGATATATAAAATTCACTATTAGTTGATTAATGGAGAAAATTATAGGATTAACATCAATAATTGTGCAGGTGCATGTCACTGTTTCATACAACCACATGTCGAGTCTATCAAAGTTTCCATGTGACACATACGTACATATTGAATATATAAATATATAGGTATGAATTAAAAGATTATCTCGTTCTTATAACCAAAAGCTATATATATTTTCTTCCTATATATATGCGAAAATAAAATAATTAGAAAAACACACAATTCAGAGTAAAAATAATAACCAAACGTAAAATATAAGGAAATTTTTTACCTTAATCCTCTTGTTGAAATTCCTAAGGTTTCGTTTGCTACGATACTTCTCGATCCTCTCTTTCTTCTCCTCAGGACTATACTTATAGGCTTTGCTCATTCCTTCTATGATCGCATTGCTCTCACTCCACACCGTACTGTTCTCTCTTTTGCTACTCCTCTACACACATACCAAAACAGTGTAGTTAATAAAAACCTCAAGTTTTTAGAATTCTTAGACAATTTATTTGTTAATTGTTAACGCAAAAGTTCCGTTTCCGTCTGGTGTTTGCGTGTGTAGTCGGTTTGAATATACATGTCGTCATGCAAGTGTGTATATAATAATATTACTTACGGGTGGATCTCCGGCGCTAAGGGCCCGTCTCGCTGGCCCATCATGATCGCTAACGAAATCGTGGGCCGTCGTCGCGAAATTACCGTAGAAGCCATTATGGCTACTGACACTCCTCTGCATCATAAGACTCTCTCCGCCGCTCCCCATAGAGCTCGGCGAGTCGCAGCTGCTGCTTGCGCCACCACCGCTCATGCCGGAATCAAAGTAACCAAACCCTGAAACCGCCTCGGCCCCGAATAGCGAGTGGTGGCTCATCATAAGAGGCGGAGGAGGAAGAAATTGATGATGACGAAGATCCTGGGGCAGAGGAGGAGCCACTATGTCGTCGGAGTATATTAAACATGGACAAGTATCGTCGACGACTACGGAGGTGCTGACGTGTCCACACATGGTGTTTTTTTAGGTTGTGTTTAATTATGTCTATTTGTGTGTCTGTGTGTGTGTGTGTGTGTGGTGAGTGAGTGAAAGTTGGAGTGGTTTGGTTTCTATTTAAACAGAGGAATGAGAAGAAGACAGGAGTTGATGCTGACGTCATTAGTCGTCATCTTCGGTCAACTGAGTTAAGCGTTGACTTCGTTTGACTAACGTGAAGATAAAAGGAATCTTTTCGTTACGAAAGAAGCCTTTCGTTTTCATGTCGCTTCTATCGCACCCGTCATTATTTCATTTTAGCATACTTGAAGAAGTACTAAAGCTACATAATAGGGTTAGGATTTAAGAAATTTAATAGAACAGATAATATCTTTTTTTTAAACAATTATTTTCTTAGAATAACATTGTATATTTTTGTCTTTCTATTTAATACATTGTATTTCAAATAATAATGAAAAGTTATAAGTATAAGATTTTGTAAAAATATGAACGATATTTTTGATAAAAAAAACAAAAATTACAACTGTAAAAGGTAAGAAGATGTAGTATGGTTTTTCGTGATCATATTTTTGTTCAATCTAGTACACTTCAATACCTTAAAATTAATTTCTTATGAACATTTTGTTAGATCACCAACCATGTAGAAAAAATTTGTTTCCTCGCCAAATTCCTTGATCGAGTGGAGATTTGATTCATGCTGGAAAATTTTGTTATTTCTTCAAAAAAATTTGAGAACCTGTAAAACTTCGTCTTACCATGTAAAATGTAATAATAACCAACCATGTACATAAACAATAAATAATATATCTCGTGCAACATTCTTAACGGCAAAAGAACAATTTACAGATAAAATAAACAAAAGAAAGACACGACTTAGCTTTTTAGCTCGAAATGTAGGAGAGACAAAAAGATACTAAAAGCATTATTTCACGCAAACCCATGTGAGCAGCATAAAAATCTACTTTATCACCTAATTAATCATTTGCTAAATCAATACTCTAATTAAGTCCAAATACTTGATATGATATGCTTTGTATGTTCACATTTAATGGGTGTTTAGTTTGGTCCGGAAAATAAACTATACCAATTACCAAACAACAACAACAAAAATATAATTTGCGGTATTTTTGCAATCCATGAAAACCAAATAAATTTTAATTGGTTAAAAATACATTTGTTATATATAATTAACACTTGAATGAGTTGTTAACCAAAATTTCAAAAAATTACAAATGGAAACTTATATTTTTCTGAAAATTAAATAACTGTGTGACTAAAATTTGAATTAAAACCAAAATCAAAAGCATAACAAACATTTTTTTTAAAAAAATCATAACGAAACATAAAATTTAGAGCTACACAAAAGATACACCACAACGTACTCAAAAATTCCAACAAATTTAATATATGCATAGTTACACGAAATATATGTTTCGCATGACTACATGTACGAACTATATGTGGTTATGTGTCCAACTACCCAACTATACAATCACTACAAAAAAAATAGTGTATTACTATATTACATCACTTAAATAGCATCATAAATATAAATGACTAGATTATGTCTCACATATATGCAGGTTTATTTTCAAAATTTTGAAACAAATTACAAAAAATATAAAAAAATATTAGTACTCTAAAAATAAGTAAAATAACATTGAGAACCCGATAATAAATCTCTAAATAATATAAGATTGGGAATTTATTTACTTTTAAATCATAATTGACATTTTTATTTTTGCATTCATGATATGAAAAACGAATTAATATGATTTTCCGTTATTTTTATCGAATTTGGGAAAAAAAATTACATGTGTCTAAATCTAATCGACTGATTAATTTGTGAAAATTTGATTATTTCATTCAAGAAATTTCAGTTGAAAATGTATTTTTGTTTTTGTTTTTATATCTATCTAATAAATAACTAAAAAGTAAACTATTGAAAACTTGAATATCATACCATTATTAATTTTTATTTTTATTGTTAAATTAGTTGCTTGACAATTATATTGTTAGTTTTCCATTTCTATTAAAAATTAAACTATTGAAAATTAAAATATCAGATCATTAAAAGTTTTCCTTTTTCTTATTGAAAAATTGAAAAATAAACTATTGAAAATTAGAATATCTAACCATTATAATTTTCCCTTATTAATTATTAGTTATTGTTTGACAATATAATTGACATATGTATCAATATAAGAGATATGTCACGATAAATATTACGTGTCAAACTCTCGTTGCGCGCATCCAATTTTATATAATCAGATATTAATTTAAATTACTTATTGATAAATGAAACAAAATATATATTTTAACATTATTTATGTTGTTATTAACTTATACCACATCACTTTAATAAAATTGATACAAATCCATATCAGTTGTTATCATTTTTTGAAATTGATACGAAATATAAGTTTACATCAACTAATAATCGATGTATTTACTAATTTGTATTAGTTTTACTTACAAAATAATAGAAAATTAACAACATTTAAATAAAAGATGAAAATTTAATATCAGTAATAAAATTATGCTGATATAATTCAATTTTTATAATGATGCTAAAATATAGATTTTGTATAGTTTATCAATAAGTAGTTTAAATTAATATCATTTTATTTATTATGCTATTTAAGTGATTTAATATACTATTTTCCTTGTAGTGATTGTATGGTTGTGTAGTTGGCCACATAAAACGTATAGTTCGTACATGTGGTCATGCGAAACATATACTTCTTATAGCTAAGTATACATAAAATTTGTTTGATGTTTGAGCATGCCGTGATGTATCTTTCGTGTAGCTGACAAATTTTTTTCCTTCTGATTACTAATCTTTCTAAATTAACACACAAACTAATACCAAAATTAAGTATTGATGAACACATCAGCCGACATGTTTATCAAAATTTGAATCAAACGTATATCCATTGTTTTGGAACTAGAGTTAGATGTGGTCCTAACTTAAAGCCTCGGATGTCATTATTAAGTGGTGCGAACTGTTCAAATTGCATACTTTTTTTTTGAGATGTTCTAATTCCAATATGTCTCCACTCGGATAACAAGCTCTCGTTAATGAGCTCGACCAAATTGCATACTTACATTTTTATATTTTATTAGTTGTAAGGATTGTTGTATTTGCAGCGTTGAAAGATATCAACCTTTCTTTTAAATATTAGTTATGTCATTAACATTGAAAAATTGTATTTTATAAGTTAGATTAAAATGTAAAATAAATTATCTTCATCAAAATGCCGAATAGTTTTCTCATAGTTGCAACGTAACTTTTTGGAATTTATGCTCAAACGCAATCTTTTAGACACGCACGTATAGACATACAAAAATTACGTATCGATTTCTTTACAATTCTCTTTGCTCTGTTTTATATTTGAATTTGATATTCGTTTCCACCCATAATAACTCAGGTTAAACAGATTTTTTTTGGGTATAAAATCGATTTAGGTAACATATCGAAAGAAATATCTCCAATATTTTTTCACCTAACTCTAAGGTAAAACATTTAATATTATTTAAATAGATATTTGTAACTTAACAATTTATGACATCCCAAGAATGGCATCCAAAAAGTAGGATTACTGCATATGTACCAACATATTGTAGGAACACGTTTTATTCAGTAACTAGATCGACCTAAGCATCATCAATCATCATCATATATATATTCTCCAACTTAAGATCAAAGCCACACTTTCCACAATTAGGATACATAATCTCTCCAGCCGTTGACTTATTAAGTTTATAAATTAATCCCCATATTTGATAATCAGATGATATTGATTTGATTTATCCAATTCTGTCCAAATATAAACTAAAATGATTATGTTGACTTTTCGTTATAAAAACTATTAATTTGGAAGATGAGATAACCAGTCGAACAAAACTGAAAGTTTTTAGTAAAATTTAACCAGACTGCATTAACTTTGGTTAATTTTTCCCTAAACCGAAATTGATATTTGTTATTTCATATGATAAATAATTGTATGCTTGAATAATAAACCAATAATTTAGAGTAATCATGTTAAACTGTATTTTTTTCTCCATTTCATCATCTATTTGGAGATTTACTGTCCCTTCAAAAACACTATATATATTAATATATATTAATAGTTTTTGTTTCTGTAAATAAATGTGAAAGTAGGAGAATGTTTGTATTTTGGTTAATACTGTATATTAAGAGTTACATAATAATGTGAAAGTAGGAGAATGTTTGTATTTTCCATCTACGGGATAAAAAGTCCAACGAGAGCATCTTTTTCATGTGTTATCGGCTTCGTCTGTCCATTAGAATCATCTATATACATAAATGATTGATCGATCTATAACTTCACCGGAAGTTTAGTGTTTTAATTTAATCATATAGAATTTTAGTTTTTTAAGAGCACTACACATTTGCACACAAAAAAGAACACTACGCAATTAGATTTTTACACTCAAAACTCAAAACAATATAAATATAGTTTTACATTCAGAATCACACCGATTTTAAAATGTTACGTTTTCAGTTTAAATTAAACACCCAGAATCAACTAAATATTATTATACTGTATATGTATCTCTACCATTTCTTGCAGACATTTTAAACTTTAAATCAATAAGTCTATTTTACGGTGCCCCACATAAAGAGGAGACAAAGATAATAATTCGCAATCGTTACGAGGACATAGGATCTCAATTCCTACAATGAATAGATGTCTATGGGACTCGACTTATTAGAAACACATTTTATGTATCCTTAAGGGCAAAATCGCCACAAGATGATGGGAAAGGTCATGCAAAAGCAAAATCTATAGATCAATCGATTGCAACGAAGACTTTTTCTATTTGGTGGTAAACTTTGTTGCATAATGTACCAAAAACTATACGTTTCATGTTATGGTTGGTTCATAACTAGTTTTAAGTTTTAACGATCCAATAGGAAACGTTAGGTTGTTAAAAAAAAGGTTTTGTAATTATCGTTTTTCTTTTTTTGTATCGTTATCAATATGGAGAAATTATTGGTTTACTTTAGCAACTGTCTGTCTTCAGTAATCCACTTTGGTTATTTGACACCCAACAATTATAACTATTTGTAGTTTCAACAAGGTCAACGGTCGAATAGCATTGTATTTTTTGTGTGATTCATATTGTTTTACTCAAATTTGATTAAATCATGTGAAAATTATCGGTACTACAAGCTGAAAACTTGAATTCTGAAATATTCCTTTTTTGCAGGAATTGATACATAAACAGAGTACAGTATACAACAATTTTCATGGTATTACTAGGAATCTTCAAGTAATAGTTATGTTGTACATATCAGACAGAGTATGTTTCATTTCCTTTTGTTTGGTCAAGCCAGTGTGGTTTATGAAAGTCCATAGCCCATAAGCATCCCGATTTCGAATCTCCAATCCCAACATTTCTTAGGTATTAATAAAAGGGTCAGCGGGTTCGAGACAGTAAAATGCGAGATGTTTTCATTTTACAAAATATTAATGGCAATATGGAAATTATATAGTCCGTGCCTATAGAAAGCAATGATAATAGCATAAATGTAGGTGACATGAGTATGGCTGAGATGAGCAGCTTGAACCAGAGGAATGATAGCTTGTAGCTGTGGAGCAGTTTGTAGCTGAAGAAGTTTTGACCGTTCCAACCAGTCCGGTTACTAGATCACGGACTAAGCTATTTAACCAAGAGATTGAAAAAATGTTTCGTTACTTGGATCAGAACAAGAAAAAGTTTACTCAAATCACAATGGTTTGTAGAATAGCCCAATGATCTTGATAAAGGGACAAGTGTTGCTTAATGTACTCTTTTTCCCTACTAAGGTTTTTCTTAGTAGGTTTTTAACGAGGCATAAGTTACACTTTCAAACAATCCTTTTATCAATCATTTCGGCCCAGCCCATCCCCCTGATCATTATCTACGCCTAAGGCATATGAAGGGGCTTATTTGTGTTCAAACTTGCATTTACTTTGTGTGTTTTCCCGAGATGGTATTGGAGCTTGTTCCTTGACTCATCTCTTCGTTTTTTCTTCTTCTTTCTCTTTATATTGTGCTGGACGAAATCTGTTTCATTTATCTAAGTTTTTATTCTCAAACCTTTACAATTCTTAGATCAAACTATTTCTTGGTGCGTCATATCCTTGAGATCCCCTATTCACTTTTGATGTGTAATATCCAATAAGTTTTTAGATTGACTGTTTAGAGATCCTTCCGCAAATCTCTGAATCGCAATCCTCGATCATTCAACTCATTCCATCACCATGGCTTCAAGCCAAATTTATCCAAACATCAGTTCAGTGTGTCGATCTAGGAAAGATCTTATCGGTAGGCAATGAGTACACAAAGAGTTTCTGATATAAAAAACAAAAAGTGTAGGGTTACTTCTTCTTGGTTGAAAGAAAAGCATGTTCATGACAAATCAAAGAAAGACGGTCTGATTTTGATGTTTTTAAGTGATCCCATCATTTTGTTCTATCAATTTTCTTTAATTTTTAAATGTTAATTAGGACTCGTGCATGTGTAATGTGTTTCTATGCGTTTGTTCAATCTTTTAGAAAAGAGAAAAAGGTCAACAAGCACAATAGTTTCTCCGGGAATCCACCATTTTCACATATTCTCCAAATTTTTTCTTTACTCAATCGTTTTCATCTATCGACTCACGTTAAGCTTTGAAACCCGTCATACATTAAAACCCGCCACTATTCCTAGCAAGTTAAAATCAGATAAATCTTTTTTTTTTTTTGCAAGATAATCTTAGGTCTTGTTTCAGGCTAAACCCTGATGTTTCCTAATATAGAATATATATTTATCGAAACTCAGATTAATTCTTCCAGTTTATAGTTGTCAGATAAGTTACTTTAACAAAACAAAGTTGTCAGAGGAGTTCAATATAGTAGCTAAAAAACAAATAATAGGATCCCTGATCTCGATGAACTTACAATTGATATAGTCTCAACACTGCTTTTATTTTACCGCGTCGATAAATTAGTGGATGTATATATCGAACGCGATTTATTTTGGGCTAGATATAGCCTATAGGAAGACCCTAAGGACAAAATTAAGAACTGGAATAAAGAAGTAACTTTCCGAAACAGGTAAAATGGGTTAGGCTTGAATGTAATGATATTTCTTTTGGTTTGGAAAGTCAACGGGATGCATTTGTATTTTAGCCAGTATCTTTGAAATTGAAATAAATAAAACATGTAGTTTACTTTTGCTTTTTAGGTAACAACCAAAAAAAATTAACCGGCCTTTTTAACTATAGAGTTGTTGTTGACCACACTTTTGAATAAAGAACAGAAACGCCACACAATTCACCAAATTACTAAACACGTATAGTAAGTTTGTTGACACCAATATTTACGCTATTTGCTTACAATTTTCACTTGACTAAGATATATATATATATATACTCGGACGATTTTTCTTTTATTGTTAGCACTATTTCTTGTCAAGCGCGTACATACGATCAATATCAAATATTCCAATCAAACCAAAATCAAAATTTGAAAGGGTGGAAAAAGAAGTGCGAAGTTGACTAACAGTGACAAAGAAAGATTGGTGTGGCAAAAAATGCACCTTCTCTAAGATAAGCCTTCTCCGTCGATCACTGTCCCATTCTTTCCCTTTCCCCACCTTTTAGTCTTTCAATTTCATCTTGTATTTTTAAAAAAAAATGATTTGCTAAAAAAAACAAATCAAAATAAAACTACCAAGTGGTTTTCTTACGAACTGATCTTCATCTTTTGTCACCAAATTTATCAACTAAAAGAAGTGTAGCTTACAAGAGTCAAATTTATAAGCTAACAAGAAAATTCAGAAGATGGATAAACTCAGATACATCATTTACGAGAGTTGATCCCAAAAAAAACTACAAGAAGAGATAACCGTTAAATCCGAGGTCGGTTGGGACTTGGGAAGGGTGGCGATACATCTATCTTGGCCGGAGGAGATGTACGAGCCCAAAAGATGCATATCATTTTATATGACAAAACAGTATTTTAAAGAAAATTTTAAAATTTTCAGAAAATTGTAAATTAAATATTAATATTATATAGAGAATTGCTGGTAATAATTTAAAACACTGGAACCAAATAAAGTTGAAGAATATCAAGTCTACTTGATTCTGATTGATAAAAACGTGGGCAAAGTCAACTAAGATCTGACCTTACAGTGGTTGATTAGATACTTAGATTTATACTCTCCAAGTTTCTAGTATATAAATATATAGTGAAATATATATACTAAAACACACACATATATGTATAGATTTATAATAGCATCTCTATTGGTGAGATACTTTTAGGGGTTTTCAAACAAAAAAACATCATTAGTTTATTATAGTTACATTTTATAATTAAATTCTAGTTTTCAAAAAAAAAAAAAAAACTAAACCAGTAAAAAAGGTAAGAAGTGTGGTTTGAGTTTCTCACGAATATCTCAAAATTCTCATTTGAGAACCCTAAATTACTCTCTTTATTAATTTTTATTATTTTTATGTTTCCAATTCCTGAGATACCAAACTCAGTGGAGATGCTCTAAACATACACAAGTAATAATGTTACGGAATGATAGGTGAGAAAACTCAACGGTTCTTTGCAAAAATATGAATTACATGGTTGTAAAGGTTTATTAATTATTATATGAAAAAGAAAAAAATGTAAAAAAAAAAAAAAGGCTAAACAGTATATATATAATCTGAAACTTTAAAAATGTGAAGTTAATACATTATTACTGAGTAATAGCGATTTGTTCGATCTTTAGATGCCATAGTTTTAATGTGTTAGACCCACGATTTCGTAAATCTTACGGTTGACTACATCGAATGGTTATATATATATTTTTTCTTTACAGTAAAACCTCTATAAAGTAATAATGTTGGGACTTTGAAAATTTATTATCTTATAGAGGTATTACTTTATCGAAATTATAATTTGTTAACTTATAGATACATATTTTCTTATTTATAATATTCGAAAATTATTCTCCATATAATAATGTATTAAGAATATGATAATGTATTAAGAATTTAGAAAAAAAAAACTTTTTTGATAATATGACATGCATAAACTTGAAATTATGATTAAGATTTTTAGATATCGTAATAAAACATTTATTATTAGCTTATTTGAATATATTTATATAAAGTTTGATGCACGAATAATTATTGTGTTTATAAAATATTTCACAATTTTATATGCATATAAAAAAAATTAGAGGTAAACTTAAATTTATAGTTTAATAAACTTTCTTTAGCATATATGTATAGTTTTATATAATTATTAGTTTAACTTATTATTGAGTTTATACTTTTACATAGGAGTTTCAAAAATATTATTATCTTATTATCTTATCGCATATTGCTTATTTTTACACTGGCCCGAGTTGGGACCGGAGAAATTTATTATCTTATAGAGATTATTACTTTATCGAGTATTACTTTATAGATGTTCTACTGTAATTAAAAATTTGACATGACAGATTGATATTTTGTGTGAACGTTGTTAAAGATGCATCATGCATGTAAGAGATTTTGATAGCATCCACTATCTTTATATCAATATATCTACACATAGAATTTGGTAAGTTCACACTAAGCTTGTGAACATCTAAAAAAAAAATATTATCGAAACATTACACCCTGCCAGCAGAATAAAACACCTTATAAACTCCGAAAGTTGATAAAGAAAATAAGTAAAAAAGCCATAAGGGTCCCCAATTTCTTTTCTCCCAGGCACGCTTCCCGAGGTTCCCGAGTTCACCGCCGCCGCTTTCGTTTCAGCTCCGATTTCAGGATGAATCGCCGGCGATTCTCTCCCTGAAGTCGGAGCTACGCCTTCTTTTTCCCGGCCTCCGATTGGTGACCGATGAAGCTTTTGTTTCTACTGTCGGTGGCTCTTACGCCGCCGAATTCTGTTGGCTCTTTCTCAATCATCGACCGCACCTCGTCTCTGATACTTGCTTTGCAGATGATCTGTTGAGCTTTTGAGGTCAGAGCTCACGGTTCGCTCTTTCCCATTATTGGAGCCGTTTGGGTGTATGTTGAATCTTTCTCACCACCGTGTGAGTACTCTTCCGGCATGGCCGGTGCCTCCGCGCGACGCAAGGCCAGATGAGTCTTCGACCTCGCTCCCCCTCCGGTTGTCCGTGCGCCTAGCTCCCGAGAAGCCGTTGTTCCGACTGGTCGCCGCAGAGGCTGGCCGGAATCTGATGTCTTCTCCCTCGTCGCCTCCCTTTCCCGACGAACTTATCTGTGTCCTCGATCTGCTCCTTCACGGGAAGGTGATTCTCCCAGGAGGGCTGTCGGGTTATCTCGCTTTTTCCATGGAGTCGACAATGCATCTTTGCCGCCATGAATGCCTCTTACCGTCGGATCCGCTAGTTCTGGTGAAGACGGTATTTTCTGCGCGTGCTCATCTTCCTCCGTCTTTGCCGAGGTCGGTTTCTTCCCCTGCGTGGCTGCCTGAGAGATTGCTATCTTCGCCGATGAGCCATTCCGGTGCACGATTCCACTCAGTCCCTTTCACATCTCCATTCATCGTTCAATCCTACACCGCATCTTTAGGCTTTTGCCATTTGAAGCGTTCTGTCCTATTCCTCGCCGGCGAAGGGACATCGGGAGCTTGGATTCCCGATTTCGTCAATTTGCACATCTTGTTCCGGCGTTGTATTTTGCCTACCGCTAGCTCTGTTTTGAAGAAGTCTCTACTAAGAAAGCTATGCTATATGTTAACTCATGCCTCCATTCGAGAGCGAGTTTCCTCACCATCCTTCTTGAGAGGTAAGCGAATTACATTTGCTTGGATCCTCTCTATGAAAGGCGAACTGTTCTCGGTTTCAAAACCGAAAATCTTCTCCTCCTTTATGGAGCGAGTATTGCTAAGCTTTGCATCGATGGCTTTGGTTAAAGTCGAGCAAGCAGTTTATGATCATGTTGTTATGGTCTTGGGTCTAAAGAAAGCTGATGTCAAGTCTACCTCCTTTGGTGGTGTTTTGCTCTTAGCTTCAGGCAACGAATCTAGTATCAGAACCTTGTGTTCAGGAAATTCTGCCTCCTTTCTATCTCAAAGGAAGAATCAATCCATGGTGGTTGTTCTGAATTTATCTTGTTGTTTTTCTTTCTACTACTTATGCTTGGTTGTGTTTTATTGTAACTTTAAATTCAACTCTTATGTTGGATCTTTTCCTCCTTTGAGAGGTGTAACCCAAGTTTGATTTATAAAATCAGCTGCACAAAAAAAAAAAAAAAAAAAAAAACTCCGAAAGTTGACAAGACCCTTTTAGGATTTGGTTTAAATCGATCGTTACTTATTCGGCTGATTAATTATAAGTTTATAACCTACATGTTGTGTAACATTTGAACTGAACCGCAAAATGTTAAGAAATTAATTAATACAGAAACATAAATTGCTACATTTGAATTGAACCAGGAAAAAAAAAAGCTTGTTATAGAAGAAGAGAGAACAAGAGAAGAGAAGAATTGGTTGTGTTCTTATTCATGAGTAAGAAGTCCTTTATATAGGAATACAAGACTAGGGTTTCCTTGGAGAGAAATACCTTATAGAATATAGGCCGATAATGGGCTTTCACATAAACTATTTATAACACTCCTCCTTGGAAGTCCATTATCTAAAAATATCTTCAAAGTGCGTAGTATGCTGTCTCGTTAAAACCTTACCAAGAAAACCCAATGGGAAAAACCTTAGTTAAGGAAAAAGAGTACAGCGCGCAACTACTCCCCCTCATGAGGACATCCGTGTAGATCTTTGACGTGATATAATCCAATAAGGTGATCTAACTTCTTGAAAGTAGCAGATAGAAACTCCTTTAAAATCTTCACTTGAACAACTTTAGAACATTGACATCGCCATTCTTCTTGGGTTTGGTGATGAATCTATTTATCATTCTCTTCACTCCACTTCATCTCATAAGTAAAAGACAAAGACTTTGGAAAGGAGATAGACCTTTGTGCTTCTCATTTGTGTGTTCTTTGTTGCCTCATTAAAACCTTTCATGGAAAAACCCAATGGGATAAAAACCATGATAAGGAAAAAGAGTACAACCATACACATCGTCATATATCTCCCCCTTGGAAGCATCTTCTTCAGGAGATGCATTCCAATCATCTATACCATATTTTGGCAATCATTATAAGTATAAGTTTAATGATTAAAGTCATGTGATTATCTTTTAATCTCTTAGGTTATTGGACTTTTGGTCCATAACAACTTTTCACAAAAACAATTACTTCTTGATCTTTTGAACTTCGGGTCCAAACTTTATTTCACATGAAAAGATCAATATATTGCTCAATTAACATTTTTAAATATGGTACTTCGGGACCAAATATATATGAGCATTCTTTATGTATATACTACAAAGATCTTTTAAGATAACATATCTTTTACTAAATTTTCTATTTGAGATAACCCAAGACTCTTCCAAGATCTTTGATCTCATATTCTTTGCATCATAATATTTTCGATAACTCTTTACGAGTTTCATTGATGTTCAGATTAAAAATCTCTTTTGATCCATAATATTTTGATAAATATACATGGGTATTAGTTAGTCTTATATATTCACTTTTGTGATTATACCAATGAAATATATTTCAATTCATTTGATTGAATAGCTAGTGTTCTCCAGGAACATAACGGTTAAATCATTAATTCTTCAATGATTATATCATTCAGGGACTTTTATATAAATGTCATTGTTTAGTGGGTCATATATGTCAAGTTCTTCTTTTATTGCCAAACTTAAGTAACTTGAAAGTTGCATCCACCACATGAGATTATATCTCTTCATATCATTTTTCTTAGGTATAAATGCCTATTTATATAACCCACTCGTTTTACACTTTTTAGGTGTAAGGACTTCTGGTCCCAATACTTTTCTCTTTCTAAGAGATTTTAGTTATGCGTCTATTGCTTCTTTTCGCTTTGGCCAAATCATTACTTTGTGTACACAATGCAATAGACTTTGTTTCTTGATCCTCTTTCTCATTCATAATATCAACTGCTACATTGCATGCAAATATTTTATTTACGACGTCGATTTGCTTTTCTGGTTCCATTTTATTCCAGACATGACATAACTAATTCTCGAGATCTTTTCATTGTCTCAGGTACCTGAATTTATTTCTTTGTCATGTTTGATGTCTCTTCTGGAGATCATTCAAAATTCTTTGTTTCCTCGGTTTGACCATTATCAATTTATGCTCCTTTTACTTTTCCGAGAATTATAATATTTGGAACCAACAAGTCTATCACGCTTCATGCGTCCTTTAGACTTACTAGCAGCTTGATATAGTCCTTCTGGGATATCAATTCTTATTAGAGCATTTGCAGCTGGTAAGTGACTCAATCACTATATTTGGGTCAGTAAATGTATCTGGCAACTGATACAGTAAGTTTTGTGAATGAATTATCTTTAGGACTTATATTTCACATTCTATAGTCCGAGGATCAATGATAATTCATTCCAACTTTAATCCTTTTCCAACTGTTTATTTTCTTCCCCTGATGTTGGAAAGACTGACTCACTAAAATGACAGTCAAATGAGATTCATATCCAACATATATTTACCACCTCTTTCGAGGATCCATCTTATATTGCTGTGGTGGAGCAATATTGATATATATTACACATCCAAATACTTAAAGATGGAATTTATTAGGTTTTTGACCCCAAAACCAATTTCGATGGGGATAACTAGTAGTTACTCGTTGGCTTTATGCGAATTAATGCTTCTGCATTATGTGTATGAACATTTGCTACTGGATGTTCGACATTTATTCTTACAAATATGATTTTCTCATCAAAGATTTAAGATGTGAATTCACTAGCACTACCAAGTAATCTCGCAAACTTCAGGTTGCAGATTTATAGCATTGATACATACAACCATTTTGTTGATGCATTAAGAAACACAATAAAATTTCTTCTAGAGGATGATTAGTCCACGAAATGGGTTATTAAACCACATATGTTTCTTATATACTCTCTAGAAAATGAATAAGACAATAAAAGAAGAATTTTCTAGTTCTTCAATAAATGTCTACATGTTGTATTTTATTTCGCATAATTCTTGAACCGGAATAGTCTAACCAGTTCATGCCAAAGTATGTTATATTCGGTAAACTTCTGGTTTACTATATAACATCTATTTAACTTTTCTTCATATATTGTCTTAACTTGATTAACTTTGAAATCCCTTTGAGTTACTTTATATATGATTCATTAAGATCATTTATCTTTGAATATAATCTTCCGGACTATGATATAGGGATTGTTAGATTTTTCTTGATCAAGTTTATCTTGAGTGTGAACATAATCTTCTAGATGTTCCACTTATTATTGATTGTGGGATTCATCCATTCTCCCCCTCGAGATGATGATACTTTTGGTTCATCTATATCGAATTGAATCATAGTATAAAATCAATAACATATCCATCTTGAATTATGTCATATATCTTTGATTCTTTAAACTTTTGAGACTTGGGATAAGCAATGCATCAATGATTGCGTTCTTATAAAATAATATATCTCTTCTAGAGATTTTATTACCACCTCTAATTTCTCACTTGAGTTCTTGAAATAAGACTTGTTGATCTTGACCTTGACATTAACCATATTCATATCCATATCCATATTTATGTATTGATTTTCTTACTCAGTATAGGATATCACATTCACTTCAGGGAATAGATCAATTATACAAGATTAATGATTTTCATTATTTTCTTAAAATAATTTCTCAAACTTTCTTTCATGAAATTGTGTCTTCAGGACAACATTATTTGTCTAAGATTAGAGTTTACTTTTTAGCATCTTTACATCATTGATATTCTCTTCCCATAATCTTCAAGATAATTAATGATTATGTATAGACTTCAGGTCTTATAATCTTAGATGTAAAGACTTATATGAGCTTTAGCTAATGTCGCATTGATCATTACGTAGAGAACTTCAGGTTCTTCTATAATCAAATAGAATATATTCATATAAAATATTATAGAAATAGAAATTATTAAACTATATATATATATATATATATAAACAAAATATAGTAAAGAAAAATAACTAATATCATTAACAAGTATCATATCACTTCTGGTGATTATTTATTTTGTTTAGATTAATGTTGTAGATCATATCACTTATGGTGGTAATTCTTTTTCTTTAGATTACCCTAAAGAACTTATGGATATTTATTTTTGGATAAAGCATCAAAATTCATAAGTGAAATTCTATTAAATTCAGAACTTAAATCAAATAAGATCATAGACCAGCCAAGTAAAATATTTTACTTAGATTATGAATGAAAGTAATAAGCATCTAGGTGAACAAATATTAAATCTTAATTCCAAGTTTATTGATACTAAAAACATCGACTAACTTCTTAATCAAACAATAGTGCTCTGATGCTTTGTGATTATGAAATAAGCTACGGTCATATTTAACAAATGACATGTAATTTAGTTCACGTTTTCTTTATGTGCTTTGAAGACAATCACAAATCTATATGAACAGTAAATCAATAATAAATCACAGATTTATAGTCAAGCAATAGAAAAACAAATCATGCGACTATATCTCAACACGTATGATTGAATAAGCATGGTTTGGAGTAAGATTCCATCACACGACAAATAATATAAAAATATTTAACGCTTTTGGTTTCAATTCATTAATCGAACCAAACGATGATGCAATGGATATTAAAGTAGTACTTAGCTCAATCAGTAATGACGACGAGAGAGATTGGAGACACGTCGGCTATGCAGCAACAAACCGAACATACACCAAACCAACGAATCTGATCACATATAAAACATCGTATACCATGAATATGTATATTATATATTACAATATTTTAATGTTCACAAAGATATCTTAATTAGTGATCTGATCTATTGATCTAATCTAAGTAATATACAATACTTATCTTGACAATGTTTTGGAGGTGTTGTCGAGAATCAAAAACGGAGGCGACGGCAAGAATAGGGACAATCATTTATTAGGGTTTTGTCGAAGGTTACTCAGACGGCTAGGGTTTTAACCTAAGGTCAGAGACTCGTGCTGATAACGTGTTATAGAAGAAGAGAGAACAAGAGAAGAGAAGAATTGGTTGTGTTCTTATTCATGAGTAAGAAGTCCTTTATATAGGAATACAAGACTAGGGTTTCCTTGGAGAGAAATACCTTATAGAATATAGGCCGATAATGGGCTTTCACATAAACTATTTATAACAAAGCTATGATTAATATTAGATTCCAAATGATCGGAATTGAAAAACCTTGCCCCATATTATCTGGTTATTGCTCCAACGATAAAATCCATCGTTGTTGACAACAACAAAACACGAATCTTTACAATCCGAAGCATCTTTGTACAAATCGTACAAAACGTACGGTTTCTCGTGCCTCTCAAAAACGTGAGTCGCTGAAAAACGTTCCTACGCACATCTCTAGCTGCCACACTCTAGATTCTGCCGCCTTCTCATCAATGGCATTGTCACTGGCAGTGGTTGGGACAACTTATGACCACATATCGTGTTCAGGGTCAACCGAAAGGGGTCGGGTGGCACGTGACAAAGGCAGGAATATCGCCACATGTCTGCAGTTCATTGGACACGAGGAGAGTGGTGGCACGTGTGGGTTCATACGTAGAAAAGATCATCAGGGTCATGATCAAGTTTCAAGACCATTATAAGACTATAAGAGTGTCCTAAGAGCATCATGATTCAAGATTGGCTCGTGTATTACAGAAATAAAGGGAGTTCGGTATTAATGGCCCATCTAAAGCCGATTCAGGCCCAAATTAATTCAAATTAATTCAAGTTGGTCTAAGCCGATTCAGGCCCAAATTAATCCTCGGCACGAGTGTTATTTTCTCTATTTGGCGTTTATTTCATTCATTTACACATATCCAATCCGCCATTAAAGACGTCATTAAAACTGTGGACGTCTGGTTTCCTTTAATACACTAAGAATTTCATTCATGGATGGTTGCAGCAGTGCATTATAGCTTACTAGGACAGAAGAAGGGTCTTCGTTTTACACGACATCGATTTATTTTGTTATTCGTGAAAGCTTCCGACTTTTTTAAAAAAAAATTATCAACGACCGCATTTGCGTATATATAATCTTGAATCTGAAGTTAAAAGTAGGTAGAAAATTTATATGTTTATGGTCAACCATTACGGATAATTCTTTACAAAAACGCTTTAGCTAACATTTTTCTTAGTAAGAAAACATATTTCGCTATCGCCGTTTAATTTGATTTAATATACATCCACTTTCTATAAGCACTAAGTCAAATTCAGAAGTTTCTTCTTTTTATAGGTCTTTGATTGGTCTGTGTGTGTTTGACCTTAAAAAAATAACTTTCTATTTTTAGTAAACTCTTCATGTGTTTCGCTTCCCAACTAAATAAACTAAAACACAAACGTTACAAACGACACAAAAATCAATGCCTCTCCTCCTACTTTTTCTCCTCATCGAATAATTCGATCAAACCATTGAAAAAAAAAAAACAAACAAAACAAAGCGATCTAATAGGAAACAAGATAGAATTATAACATCTCCGACGATTCATCAATTAATCATCGGTGCCGGAGAAAGAAAAGTAACCTAATACTATGAAAAATAACACTCGTGCCGAGGATTCAACAAAATGGATGTTAGAGAGTGTAGAGATCGATTCAATGGGCGAGGGTTCGACCAAAGGACCCGACACTAACCTGAACAAGAACGAAGGTGGTCAGAAGAAGAATGCGTCAAGGAATCTCGGCGTGGGATCGATAATCAGAACGTTGAGCGTTTCGAACTGGAGAAAGAGCGGGAATCTCGGGTCTCCAAGCACAAGGAAAAGCGGGAACCTTGGGCCTCCGGTCAACGCGGGGCCCGCCAAGAGGACGGGTCCACAAAGAGTGGAGAGGACACAATCTACCGCCGCTAGGGGACTGCAGAGCTTACGGTTTCTTGACCGGACAGTCACAGGACGGGAAAGAGATGCATGGAGATCGATTGAGAGCCGGTTTAATCAGTTTTCTGTTGACGGAAAGTTGCCCAAAGAAAAGTTTGGTGTCTGCATCGGTAATTAACAAAAATATTCACTCATCGTGATTTTTTTTTCGTGTAATCTTTTTTTGTTTGCAAGAAAAGAAAATTTAACGTCGATATAGTATAAATTGATAGGAATGGGAGATACAATGGAGTTTGCGGCAGAAGTTTACGAGGCATTGGGTCGTAGAAGACAAATAGAGACAGAAAACGGTATTGACAAGGAACAGCTCAAGCTCTTTTGGGAAGACATGATCAAGAAAGACCTCGATTGTCGTCTCCAAATCTTCTTTGACATGTAAATTACTTTAATTTTACACGTTTTCACATATATCTAAATGCATGCGATTAGTCTTTAACCATTGTAGTTGTGGTTGTGATTTAGGTGTGACAAAGACGGAGATGGTAAGCTCACGGAAGAGGAAGTCAAAGAAGTCATAGTCTTGAGCGCAGCCGCGAACCGACTCGGCAATCTAAAAAAGAATGCTGCGGCTTATGCTTCTTTGATCATGGAAGAACTTGATCCTGATCACAAGGGATACATCGAGGTTCAGTTTTATTTTTATTTTTTCTCCTTCAGTTTTTACAAATGTTTTAGTTAGCGGTCGAAAACTCGAAATCTAGAGAATGATTTTTAACAATGTAATATATTATATATAAATTATCGAAAAATCAGCTAAACTATTATCTGAGTGTTGAAACAAAACAGATTCATATAAATAGTTTTGAATAGTCTTGAAAATTATGCTTTTTAATTTATCTCTCTAGATATATATATATATATATATATATATATATATATATATATAACTGTTTACTGACCATTTAGTTTATACATTTCCACCAGATGTGGCAGTTGGAAATACTATTAACAGGGATGGTGTCAAACGCTGACACGGAGAAGATGAAGAAATCGCAAACGCTGACTCGCGCGATGATCCCACAGCGATACAGAACGCCAGTAAGAAAGTACATCTCGGTAACCGCGGAACTGGTGCACGACAATTGGAAGAAGATTTGGGTCCTCATTTTGTGGGTCCTCATCAACGTCTATCTATTCATGTGGAAGTACGAAGAATTCACGAGAAACCCTCTCTACAACATCACCGGACGCTGCGTTTGCGCCGCTAAAGGCGCGGCTGAAACGCTTAAATTCAACATGGCTCTGATTTTGGTCCCAGTCTGTAGGAAAACCCTAACTATCCTTAGGTCAACGTTCTTGAACCGCCTGATCCCGTTCGACGACAACATAAACTTCCACAAGGTGATTGCGTTTGCCATCGCGTTCCATGCGATTCTCCACACGCTACTCCACATTCTCTGTAATTACCCTCGGTTAAGCACGTGCTCTCACGACGTGTTCTTGAAGTACGCGGGAGCTGCCTTAGGAAACACGCAACCGAGCTACCTAGGTTTAATGATGACGTCAGTGTCGGTTACGGGAGTTTTGATGATTATCTTCATGGGGTTCTCGTTTACACTGGCGATGCATTATTTTAGAAGGAACATAGTGAAATTGCCTAAACCGTTTAACGTTCTTGCTGGCTTTAATGCGTTTTGGTATGCTCATCATTTGCTCGTTCTTGCTTATATTCTTCTCATCATCCATGGTTACTATCTTATCATCGAGAAGCCTTGGTACGAAAAGACGGTAATTAAGCTTTCTGTTTTTTTTTTTTTTTATATAAACTCACTTTGATTAGAAAAAGTTTACGGCATTTAAATTTTATGTGATTTTTCCGTAAAATTGAAATGCAGACATGGATGTACGTTGCCGTACCGATGCTGTTCTACGCAACTGAGAGGCTTTTTTCACGTCTCCTTCAAGAACACAGCCATCGCGTCCACGTTATCAAGGTAAGTAAAAAGGTTCTATTGCCCTATTTTGTTTTGTCTATACTAAGATTAACTTCATATATTTATTTATTTATCCATTTTTCTTTTTTACAGGCTATTGTATATTCGGGCAACGTTCTTGCACTTTACGTGACAAAACCTCCCGGGTTCAAATACAAAAGTGGCATGTACATGTTTGTCAAATGTCCCGATCTATCAAAATTCGAATGGTAATCTACATATTAATTTATACTTAAGTGAAATAAGTTAAATCATAACTGTTTTGGTAAATATATAGTAGTATTGGTGTTTATTATTACCTAGGCATCCATTCTCCATCACTTCTGCACCAGGAGATGACTATTTAAGTGTTCACATTAGAGCATTAGGAGATTGGACAACTGAGCTGAGGAGCAGATTCGCAAAGGTAATTTTTGTCACTCTTCACTTTTCTAATTAGAGCTTTTACCATAGCCGTGATATTTGTCTATCATGTTAGTGTAATTTATTTTAATTTTCTCTATTTGGTTGTAGACATGCGAGCCCACTCAAGCAGCCGCAAAACCTAAACCAAATAGTCTAATGAGGATGGAAACAAGAGCAGCAGGTGTGAATCCTCACATTGAAGAATCACAAGTCTTGTAAGTAAAATTATACTAAACTAATAGCTACTAACTAGATTAGATTTATATATTTTCATATAGCCACTGTTTTTAAATTCAATCTAATCGGGTCAGCTAGACCCTGGTATGGAAAAGTAATCCGGTTAAGATAGATTTTTAGTACCAGATTAATGTTTACGAAAACATTGAACATGTTGCATTTTTCAAACGCATGGTTAGGATAGAGAAAACTCAACTGAAACAAAAATTTACTTTAGTCCCTTTTAACTTTTTTTAAGTCTTCTTCTTATATAAAATACTATATTATTAATTTTCATGCAACTTACATTCCTACATCTACATGTATGGTTTGGTAATTATAACAATTTATTTTGTACCAGTTTCCCAAAGATTTTCGTCAAAGGACCGTATGGAGCTCCCGCACAGAATTATCAGAAATTCGATATTCTTTTGTTGGTTGGACTAGGGATTGGGGCAACTCCATTCATAAGCATCTTGAAAGACATGTTAAACCATCTAAAACCCGGGATTCCAAGAAGTGTAAGTAGTATAAACATCTTAGTCCATATATGTGAGGTTGAAAATAAAATAAAATGGGGGTGTATATTTTGAATTTTGGAAAATATAGGGGCAAAAGTACGAAGGAAGTGTAGGAGGATCGAGCTTAGGAGGTGATAGTGTTAGTGGTGGAGGCAAGAAGTTTCCACAGAGAGCATATTTTTTTTGGGTGACAAGAGAACAAGCTTCCTTTGATTGGTTCAAGGGAGTCATGGATGATATCGCCGAGTATGATAAAACTGTAAGTCTTTCCATGTCTTATCATATTAGTTAATTTAGTTGTTCTTCATGAACTTTAACACTCGGTTACGTGAATTATCCGTTTGATAATTAAGAATGGCATTTTAGACTTTATTTTCATATATGTATTCAAGGGTTTATAATTAAGTTGCTAAGAATATAATTCAACGTTCTCAATTCATAAAAGTTATATAGGTCCTAAATGTCCAACTGAGCTACAAAAAAAAAAAAAATTATTTTCAAGATTTCTAGAAATTGAAATTATGTAATAAAGTTTAACATCTATTTTTAATGTTTTTGTTTTTGGGCAGCATGTGATAGAAATGCATAACTACTTAACAAGCATGTACGAAGCGGGAGATGCAAGATCTGCCCTAATCGCTATGGTTCAGAAACTTCAACATGCCAAGAACGGCGTTGACATTGTCTCCGAAAGCCGAGTAAGTACTTATTTCTTGAAAAATTAATCACCAAAACCGTTATTAGAGGTGTCCACCATAACTTTCGTCTTAGCGGTTTCAGTCTTAATAAAGTATGCAATCATTTTAACAATTTATATAGGTTGGTATGATTTGGTTTTAGTTTTATAGCTAATTGTTTATTTGAAGGGATGTTTAAAAAGAAGAAGATCATGTTAAGAATTAATCACCAGAGTTGTTGACAAAAAAGCAACAAGTTAGGGTAGTCCAATCTAACTTTCACTTTGTGTCCTAATTTAATAAAAGAAAAGAAAATATGAGACCAAACTGACTCTTGTTTATGGTTTAATGTTGGTGTTATTTAATGTTTAGTTTATGGTTTATTAATCTTAACTATTTGAAATACAAATTAGATACGAACACATTTCGCAAGACCTAATTGGAGGAAGGTTTTCTCTGAATTGGCAAGCAAACACGAAGCTTGTCGAATAGGTAAATATTTTTTTCCGATCATTCTTATCAACTTTTTTTTTCTTTTCATGAAAATTCTGACTTAAAACTATAATTTTTATATCTGCAATAATTCTCGACATGTGTGGTTTCAGGTGTGTTTTACTGTGGAAGTCCAACATTGGTTCGACCGCTTAAAGAACTTTGTCAGGAGTTTAGTCTCGAGTCATCCACTCGTTTTACTTTCCACAAGGAAAACTTTTAACCAGAATTAATCTTAATTCCTATATTGATGAGATTAAAGAAACAGATTTTGATTATGCTCAGTCAGATCGGGAGTAAAGACCATATGCAGCTTGTAATTAGTTGGTGACTTAATGTAAAGTAATTAACCCCGTAATAATGTATAGTAGTAGCATTTTGATTAAGAAAACCTCAACTATCTTATGCTTCAACTGAATACAACAAAGTATGGGTAAGTGTTGTGTTTTTGGGCAGCATATTGAAAACCCTCACAAATGTACAAACTCTTTTTCTAAGTTTTTTTTTTTTTTTTTTTTTTTTTTTTTTTTTTTTTTGTTGCTAAGGTACTCTTTCTAAGTGTTTTCACTACTTTTTCACATTGATATTTACATTAAACAAACAGGGTACTTGTGGCAAATTTTCAAACGTAATTAATCATTTTTCAAGCAAAGCAATGAATTTGAATACTAATAAAATAGTTTATACGATCTTAAAAAAAAATGAAAGTGGAGAGTTAAGAAGAAAAAAACAATGAAAAATGGTGTAGAGTAGGTAACATGAGAACGAAATGTACGGGAGAGTCCAACTTGTTAAGCAAAAGGTAGTTTGGTTGTTGGTACGTATGGCTAAATCATGGAGATATAACCGCATTGGTTATATTTTTTATAACGTACGTGGATTCTATACGATTTTCGAAAGTTTTACTAAATTAGATAAATTCAAATTATTTGCAGTTACTAAATAATGTTATCAATTAACAATAATTTGCAATAATTGGATTACTTTTAAAAGTACTTAGAGCTAAGCGTATTACACTTTCCTTATAGAGTTAAAGAGACGGTTTTACTTTCACCTCGAGCAAGTAAAACCAAGTGAAAAATACATACTTGAAATCAATAAGTACCGTATTCCGAATACGTTTTTCTTATTAAGATAATGTTTAATTACTACAGTATAAATTATTTACTTTGGTTGTACTTATACTCTGCTTTCTCTTTTTGACGTTATTGAAGATTGGCTAATCTTTGGCATTTAAGGTAAAACATCTTAATTAATCATCATTGATGATTTCTATTCAAAGATTAATAACAAGAAAGTTGATTATTTACATAATATGGCTCAATGCTTATTCTGCTGACAGACTTTTGGTTGCTCCTAGCTAATTATCGGTGGATAAAATAATTTTCACTCGTAAGATATATCTGTATATTGTTAGGGAGTAAAAGCTATAAAAAAAATTCAGTAGTTGACAATTAACAAATGTAAGTAACTAAATAACGTTTGTTTTCTATCACAAACAAAAGGTTAACAAATATAATATCACTGAGTGCGTGGCTTAATGCCTTTTTAATTACACTTATCAACTAAATCATTTGGACGCATGCATATATTTTTATACGTGAAACTCAAAGTTTTTGAGAATTTTATAACTATTCCCATATATATTCACGTAAAAGGTGGCTAGTAACTGTCCACGCTGATATATTCGTATAGTATACGTGCTGTATATATATACATATGTGCATACATTATTGTATTATACTATTGGAGTCTTAATTAGAAATCAATGGTTGGTGCAACTACAATATCTATGTGGAAAAATTTAAATAAGAAAAAACCTCTGCAAACACTTCCTCCAATCTTATCAAACTCGCTTCACATACCAATCATGTGTATATCTTACGCGTATATATATTATTAATACAATAAGATATTATACAGTTCTTAATGCTAATTAATATAGTGTCATTCTCATACGTGTCTTTTCCATATCTAAGTTTGATTTAATTTCCAATAATTTCATCTTGTAATTAGAGATCACCAATTGATTTAATGTATTCACTTTATAATTGCACAATTAATTAATTCAGATATAACTAATGAATCTAGGTTTCAACATAAGATCGATAATTAATAATGGCAAGTTTAAGGTATTTAGAAAGTTCAAAAAAGTTTAAGGTATTTAGAATAGTGTCTAAACTAGGGATCGCTGAATTTGGTCTGCCGTCTGAATACTTAAAAGGTCATATATGTTTTTAGTTTAGTGGATAACTATAGTCGAAATCGTTAAGACATCAGAATTTCGTTTTCGAATAATGTGGAGATAATTATTAATTACCCGGCCAAATAATTTGGAATAACCCTGATTAAAACAAAGCTTGTCACGGGACAGAAACATGCCTAGTTAAAATAAATATCTGTAACTATATTTACGATTATTGATTGTGAGTTACCAACTAAAATATTGTTAAAGACATAATTGTAAAACTACAAATGGTTCGAAGTTTGAACTACATACAAATGATTTGTTTGAACAAAAAAAAAACACACTAATGATGTGAAGTCGCATTTTCATCATTATGTCCCATAGATTGTCATTCATCCATTCTTCAATCTCTGCATATCTTTACTGTTTTGTTTTCTAGAATGTTGCTAGGGAAAATTTGTTTATTTAATTACCGACTTCGCATATTTACAGGATAAGTTGATACCTACTTGTTAGCAATATTGTCTAACTCATATTTTGAATGTAGACTAACTTTAAATTTTACCAAAATTATATAATTATGAAAGTCGAATAACAAGCAAACAAATTGCCTACATACATTACTACTGACACGTATTTTATAAACATAATAAGAAAATAAGATGTTTTGAGGAAAATTTTCCAAACAAATATGCATACAGCTAGTATATATTTGTGTGTACAATATGTATAAGTGGCATGCCTTTGAGGATACGAACTTAAAAGAGAGTTAGGTCACTTGCTTGGGAAATAAAATTGCGAACCTTAATTTGAGGTATCCTCACTGTTTTTGTAATCCACGATATTGACAATACCCTTTCATGGATTTTGATATCTAACCCTAATCGTGACCTTCTCTGATAGCTACAATCTCCCTCTCTTTGCTTATTCCCCAAGCAATTTCAGCTTACGAATGTTTTGACTAACTCCACATCGATTAATCTCCTTTAAAAGTCCCCACCTGCAAAATAAATTTAAAATAACTAATAAACAGATGAAGTACTTATCACTTAAAATTCCTACTTAATGATGAAATTTTATTTCGTAAAAACATAACCGCTAACCACAAAAAGTTACCCTTTTGGTCGTTCAATTTTTGTTGGGTCTAAACAAAACTTAAGCGAAGGAACAAATCAAACGATATTAAGTGTCACATTTGGTCCGAGTTACTTACTTTCTCATGTGAAAGTTTTGAAGTGTAGTATGCTCGAAGCTGTCAAAGAAGCAGAGCAAGAAGAGGAACTATCACATCTAGGAAACTAAAACTGGCAACTTTGCATTTCATATTTAGAATCTACGCTATAATCTTGAAAAGGAAACTAGAGTTTTTTTGAGGGATTGATTATTGAGGGTCAAAGAGTTTGACTTATCTTTGACACCACTCATTCATTAGCTGTTCATATGTTCTAACAACTAGTCAATATCACAAGTCTTCCAAGTACACGAACTTCTCTAATGTAATTAACTTTTGTTTTTTTTTTCATAAACATTTAGATACTTATTTTTCTTCTATAAGCAAACACCTAACGCTTCTTCCTATATATACACTAAAAATTGAAACAATGAATCCACAATCTACAGCAAAACAAAAATCAAATATAACAGAGGCAGAGTATTCAGTAACCTTACCTTCTCCCTCTGAGGTCCAAGCTCTCTTATATTTCCAAAGGATATCTAGGAGACATGGCGCTTCGGTTACTCTTTGCTGTTTTGTCTTGTGTTCTTCTTCTTCCTGAACCTGCACTTGGAATCACAAGGCATTATACTCTGGACGTATGTGAAGATTTGTTTATCCTCTGTAAATGTTGAGACTGTATATAGAGGTGCTGCAGATGATGATTGGATGTTTCGTTTTTTCGCAGATAAAAATGCATAACGTGACACGTCTTTGCCACACGAAGAGCCTTGTCTCTGTAAACGGGCAGTTTCCAGGACCTAAGATTATTGCTAGAGAAGGTGACCAGCTTCTGATCAAAGTTGTTAACCATGTGCCAAACAATATCTCTCTCCACTGGTAACAATCTTTAAACACTTGTATCATTATTAAGAGAAAGTTTTGATTACTAACAACTGGCTTTAATCACAGGCACGGGATCAGGCAATTAAGGTCTGGTTGGGCTGATGGACCAGCTTACATAACCCAATGTCCTATTCAGACAGGACAAAGCTATGTCTACAACTACACCATTGTTGGTCAAAGAGGCACCCTGTGGTACCATGCTCACATTTCATGGCTGCGATCAACAGTCTATGGTCCTCTTATCATCCTTCCCAAACGTGGTGTTCCTTACCCGTTTCCTAAACCTCACAAAGAAGTTCCCATGATCTTTGGTAAAGATGATGCCTAATGGAAACAGAGTTTTTAGAAACATTGTTTAATAATCTCTGTGGTTAAATTTTCAGGGGAGTGGTTCAACGCAGACACTGAGGCAATCATTCGCCAAGCGACACAAACAGGAGGTGGTCCTAATGTCTCAGATGCTTACACGATCAACGGTCTTCCTGGTCCGTTATACAACTGCTCGGCTAAAGGTAATCGTTGACTCCTACATCTAATTATGTTTTGATGATGTATGATCAACTAATCTAAGGTAACCAATGATATAAAACAGATACATATAGACTAAGAGTGAAGCCAGGAAAAACATACCTACTCAGGATAATCAATGCTGCACTTAATGACGAGCTCTTCTTCAGCATCGCAAACCACACGGTTACGGTTGTTGAAGCTGATGCGATCTATGTCAAGCCATTTGAGACGGATACCATCTTGATTGCTCCTGGCCAGACCACAAACGTCCTGCTGAAGGCCAAACAGAGTTACCCTAGTGCCTCCTTTTTCATGTCTGCTAGACCATATGTCACAGGTCAAGGAACTTTCGATAACTCTACAGTTGCTGGCATCTTAGAATATGAACCACCTAAACATGCAAAGACCTCTACCAAGAATCTTCAGCTCTTCACACCAGTGCTTCCTGCTTTGAACGATACAAATTATGCTACCAACTTCAGCAATAAGCTGCGTAGCCTGAACAGCAAGAAGTTCCCGGCGAACGTGCCTTTGAAGGTTGACCGGAAGTTCTTTTTCACAGTAGGGTTGGGAACAAACCCGTGCAATCATAAGAACAACCAGACATGCCAGGGTCCTACTAACACCACAATGTTTGCTGCTTCAATCAGCAACATCTCCTTCACAATGCCAACGAAAGCTCTCCTTCAGTCTCATTATTCAGGGCAATCTCAAGGAGTGTATTCACCAAACTTCCCGTGGAATCCCATTGTCCCGTTTAACTACACAGGAACTCCACCTAATAACACCATGGTTAGCAGCGGTACAAACGTGATGGCTCTACGTTATAACACAAGTGTAGAGCTGGTTCTGCAAGACACTAGCATTCTTGGCGCTGAAAGCCATCCTCTTCACCTTCATGGCTTCAACTTCTTCGTCGTTGGCCAAGGATTTGGGAACTTCGACCCAAACAAGGATCCTAAAAACTTCAATCTTGTTGACCCAATAGAAAGGAACACAGTTGGTGTGCCATCTGGTGGATGGGCTGCTATTCGATTCCTCGCAGATAATCCAGGTAAGAGAAACTAAAGAAATACAGCTTTGCCTTAGTATAATCTAATATGGAGATTCTAACTAAGTTTACAAAATGTTTTGACAGGAGTGTGGTTCATGCACTGTCACTTGGAAGTACATACCAGTTGGGGTCTGAGGATGGCTTGGCTTGTTCTTGATGGAGATAAGCCTGATCAGAAGATTCTTCCTCCACCTGCAGACTTGCCCAAATGCTGATAATTCTTGCTCTGTGATTTAAGTCTCTTTTTCGTTTTTTTTTCTCGGCCATTTATCAGTTTGACATGAGGTCAATTCGTGCTCAATAATTTGACATGAGGTCAATTTCTGTTCTTTTATTTACTGTTGCACAGCTCTGTTTCCTGCAAGTGTAGATCTATGTAATACCGTGCTAAATTAATAAATATACACGATTTAATTTGCACGTATTGACCATAGCTTATATAGTTGTTATCACAATTTCTGTAAACAACTAACTATTGAAGATATACACAAATCGTGGTCCTTGTAAACAATGATACAAGACCACATCTGCATCTATACACTGTATTTATGGCTGTACATTTATCCCAACTTTCTTAGTCTAAAGATCACTTAAGATCTTAGTAATAGCATATAAAGTCTAATTGAAACAGTCAAGAACCATAATCCCGTCTGCTATCCATGGATTCACTACAATAAACCATTATCTGAAGCAATTTTGGATCCTATCCTGGTGTCTAAGAAAAAAGTTGGATTATCTTTGACACCATTCGTTAGCTGTTGTTCATGGTCCAACAACTGGTCAATAACAAGAGTGACCAAATTCAGAAACTTACATACCTGGTGATCGAGGATCCTCTATACTTGCACAGGTTTAGTTGAACATGATGTCAAATTTCTTCTTCCTTGATGCAGAAAACTTCACTGCATAGCAATTACGTTCAAGCACAAGACTTTTAAGTGCCTAAACAAACCTGAGTTTACATAGAACGTTTCTAGTTTGTTCTACAATTTCAATACGTAGATTAGAGTGAATGCTAACGTTTTTGCAAGTGCTCATATTCAGGATCCAAAGATTAAACATTACTTGCAACTTTGCATTCGAGAATCTTTCAAACATAGTAACGGAAAAGAGGCCAATCTCACACTACTAAAACAACAAAAACTCCATTGCAGATGATTCAAAACTATAACAGAGAGTTCCCAAAATCAAATCATTCTCAATCTAAACTATCACCAAGTGACATCCTTAACTACTCTTACCCAAACCCATGAAAATTTTCACTTTTCACTACAAAAATTGTCTCCAACCTTCAGCTAAAATAAAAAAATTAACCAACTTCAACCATCAATCTCCTTTGATTTCCTCCTTTTCTTGCTCTGCCTCTCTTCCGAACCAATCTCTCCATCACTCTTCCTCTTCTTCTCCTTTCTCTCTTCACTCCTTTGCTCTTCTTCCAACTTCTCTTTCACCTCCTCGTCAACAACATCTTCTACTTTATTCTTCTTGCTCTTCTTCTTCTTCTTCTTCTTCTCCTTTCTCTCATAACTTCTTTGCTCCTCTTCCAACTTTTCCTTCACCTTCTCGTTAACAGCATCTTCTTCGTTATTCCTCTTGCTCTTCTTCTTCTTCTTCTCCTTTCTCTCTTCACTCCTTTGCTCTTCTTCCAACTTCTCCTCCACCTTATCGGCAACAACATCTTCTTCTTTCCTCTTTTTGCTCTTCTTCTTCTTCTTCTCCTTTCTCTCTTCACTCCTCTGCTCTTCTTCCAACTTCACCTTCACCTCCTCTTCAACAACATCTTCTTCTTTCTTCTTCTTCTTCTTCTCCTTTCTCTTTTCACTCTTTTGCTCTTCTTCCAACTTCTCCTTCATCTCCTCCTCAACAACATCTTCTTCTTTCTTCATCTTGTCCTCCTTTATCTCATCCTGTTCCTGGCTATAAATCGATTCCTCTTCACTAACAGTTTTAATTTTCTGTAAACGAATCTTCCCTCCTTTTTCCACCATATCATCAGTCCCCTTAGCTCCACCCAGCTCCTCCAATCCTCCATTCCGATTCAGCTCATTCCTTGCGTATGATTTTGGCTTCTTCTCCTTTGAAGAAGACGAGTTAATCTCCCTGTGGAAGCTCTTCAATTCGCTGAAGGCATCGGAGGCCCGTCGGAGGTACGCGCTAACGTCTTGAGAGGCGCCGTTCTTAGAGGAAACGAATTTGGAGAGAATGTTAGCCGCCGTGGAGAGGGAAACTGGTTCCGCACTGATAACTCTTCCGGTGACGGTCTTCATCGGAAGTTGCTCGAAGATCGTCGCGCCTCCTCAAAATTAGGGCAATTTCTCTAACGCCTCTGTTTCAGTTTCACAGGTATGTCAAAAAATAAATGTTTTAAGAAGAAGAACATTAAAGTTACGAAACCTTGCTTCTAATGCACTGTCGCTTTAGCTATTTCCTTATCCTACAATGTCTTTTTAAGCTTCCATTTACTAGTTATATATAAAAGTACCGACCTAATTAATGTTTAGAATAAATACCTCTGTGGTTCGAGGTCTAGGTCTAAGCAACTAGAGGTCGCAGGTTCGATTACCGAATAGTGATTTTTTTTTTCTTCTCTTCTTCAATCCTCCATTCCGGCGGTTCTGTATCTCCCGCCTGTTACTCGATCGCTGCTTCTCCTAAAACCCTAAACCCACGTTCCTTCACCGTCGTCTTTCTCTTCCCGTAAGTTGATTCTCCGATTGCTCCCGATTTTTTCCTCTGTTTTTTCGGCTTCTTCTTCCTCTGACTCCGATTCGAACTTGGTCGGGTTTCAATTTTGCAGATTTGATTGGAGAGATGGAGACCAATATGGAAATTGAATTCACTAAGAAGCCCTACATCGAAGATGTCGGTTCTCTTAAAATGTATGTTCTTTCTTAGTCTTTTGCTCAAGTAGTAATCACTCACTGAAATACTTTTCCCAATTATGCTCCTCCTTCAAGCAGCTGGATCATACACTTCTGACTTATAGTTGATTTCGATAAACTTTAATCGTTTCTTCTTTGCTAGTGTTTATTTGCTGCAAGCTCATGAAATTTGGATATGGTGTCTGAAGTTCCATGTCGATTGAGATGAATTTTGTACTAGTTCGAATTTCATAGATGTCTGCTAATGATCTGATTTCCTTCTAATGTCTGTCTATGGATTGAGCTGAGCTTATGATGATCTTACTTGGATACAATGATTTGATCTTGTTTGATTATGATGATCTTGTTGTTTTTTTGCGTGGTGGGTTTTGACATTACGCAATGTGCAGAAAAAGCATAAACTTCTCTATGCTATCTGATCTTGAGGTCATGAAAGCCGCTGAAGTTCAGGTGTGGAAGAATATGTACTACGAGAACGGATTTAAACCCGTCGAAAGCGGCTTGTTGGATCCTCGAATGGTATCAAACTCTCTTATCTACACCTCTTATCTTTTTTGGTTTTTATGTTATGCCTCCTGCAGCTATTTGCATCAGTATATGTAATTCTCAAAAACATTCTTTAGTTGTCTTCTAAAGAAGATTATTTCTAAATGGTTGTGTTCGTTTTGACTGTACAGGGTCCTCCAAACAAAAAATCTGTATGCGCAACCTGTAATGGGAACTTCCAAAACTGTCCAGGACACTTTGGATATCTGAAGCTTGACCTCCCAGTTTACAACGTTGGATACTTCAATTTTATCCTTGACATCTTGAAGTGTATTTGTAAGGTAGCAGAGTTACCAGATTATGTCTCTCTAGTTTCTGTTCTATTTTATGTTAGTCAACCCTTATACTACAGCATAAAAACTTATTTCTTGGGTCTAGACAATGGCTAACTTGCATTACAATACTGGCTGGTTATTTTGATGTCTTTGTAGCATCAACAGTTTTCAAACATTTTTTTTTTTTTCTTTTTCCACAGCGCTGTTCCAGCATGCTAATTGACGAGAAAATGTATGAAGATCACTTGAGGAAGATGCGGAATCCAAAAATGGAGCCATTGAGGAAGACTGAATTGGCGAAAGCGGTTGTCAAAAAGTGCAGTGGGATGGCAAGCCAGAGACCTGTAACGTGCAGAAAATGTGGCTACCTGAATGGTATGAATTTTTTAACGGTCTTTTGGCTCGAGTATTTAGATAAGATGATGCTTTTTGAAGTTAATAATTTTACGGTCTTGATTTCGTTTCTCATTCTTCATGCATTTCATCTTAGATGCAAAATTTAGTTCGTGGATCATTCAAATAAGTTTCTTAAGTAGCACAAATCCAATGGCAAAAATCCTGTAACCTCTGTTTTTGGTTAATCTGAAATTATGTTATATTCCAATTTATGCTATGTTCTTGAAACTGTTGCTTCCTACCTCATTCAGTTTGATATCCTGCTAATATTTTATTTATTGATCATTTCAGGCATGGTTAAAAAGGTTGCAGCGACTGTGGGTATAGGCATCAGTCATGACCGATCTAAAATCCTTGGTGGAGAGGTTGATGAATTTAAATCTGCAATATCCCACACAAAAGAGTCTACTGGAGCTATAATAAATCCTGCCACCTATGTCCTTGATCCTAACTCGGTACTTCGACTTTTTAAAGGAATGAGTGATAAGGTATATTTGAGTTTGAGTCTGTACTGCACATCTTTTTCTACATGGTTTCCTGCAATTGGAATATGTTATTTGCTCTCAGAACATTACATTAGTATAAAAGGAACTTCTTTTACAAATAACTCAGTCATGCTGATTCTTCTTTTTTTTCCTTCTCTGAAATGGATAACAGGACTGTGAAATTCTTTATATAGCCCATAGACCTGAGAATCTTATCATAACGTGCATGCTTGTGCCACCCTTATCCATCCGACCGTCTGTTATGATTGGTGGTACACAAAGGTTAGCTATCGTTTTGTTTATCTTTCTCATGTCAATTATATTTTCTACTGTTGATTTTTCTTGAAAGTATCTGGTTTCTTGCTGCAGCAATGAAAACGACATAACAGAGCGATTAAAGAATATCATCCAAGGCAATGCTTTTCTTCATAAAATTTTAAATCAACCTACCACATCGCCCAAAAACATGGTACAAGGAGTTTTTATTGCATCATTTCGTCCCCTGTTATATTTGTGTATTCTGCATTCTGTACTGTAATGTTTGTCCCTTTTTTTTTGTTAAAATTTACCTCAAAATTATTTTATTTAATTACTATTTCTGGTGCTGTTATTCTTCTTCTTACTAATTTGTTAAGGATTTCTTTTTAGCAAGCGTGGGAAACAGTTCAGGCCGAGGTTGCACAATACATTAACAGTGAAGTCCGTGGTATAAACCAGCAAGACGCCAAGCCACTTAGTGGACTTCTTCAGCGTCTCAAAGGAAAACAGGGACGTTTCCGAGCGAACTTGTCGGGGAAGCGTGTTGAGTACACTGGTAGAACTGTTATTTCACCTGATCCCAATCTGAAAATTACAGAGGTAACTTATTATAAAAGGCGTTTAATTGTCTCTTTTGTGATTTATATGATTAGTGTAACAACTTATCACAAAGGTAACTAAACATTTCAGGTAGGAATTCCTATCCTTATGGCTCGGATCTTAACTTTTCCTGAATGCGTTTCCCGTCACAATATTGAGAAGTTGAGGCAATGTGTCCGTAATGGCCCTAGTAAATACCCTGGTGCCAGAAATGTCAGATATCCAGATGGTTCTTCAAGGTACTGTTTTACTAGTTTCACTACTTTTTAATTTGATAAAAATATTTTTTATGGGAGGGAAACAGATCTTGATGAGTTAATATATCCAGATAGCTAGTTTTCGCAGTCAAAATGGTATTTAGTTTCAGTAAAATTATATAAAACTGTAAAGTTTATATAGGTTTGTTTCACAGTATAGACACACAAACAAGTAAATTACATAGGTAGAATTGAGAGAAAAAAAAGGGTGCAATAAACAACTTTTCCGCTCTCAACGAAAACCAAATAAAAAAACATAGCTAAGCACTATCGCCGAACTGAAGTAGATATCTGATACCACCTGAAGGACTGCATAGTCCTTATAAGGTCATTTGCATGTGTTGGGTGTTTGTCGATCATATGGGGCATTAAAACATTTCACTTCAGGACTTTGGTTGGTGATTATCGCAAGCGTATTGCTGATGAACTGACGATTGGCTGCATTGTTGACCGTCACTTGGAAGAAGGGGATGCTGTACTTTTTAACAGACAACCGAGTCTGCATCGGATGTCTATCATGTGTCACAGGGTCAGTACTACTTTAGATTGCTTTTTCATAATTTTCTCTTGCCCTCATAGTACTTCTCATTTTACATTTGTTGTTCCGCAGGCAAGAATAATGCCTTGGAGAACGTTGAGGTTCAATGAATCCGTTTGTAATCCATATAATGCTGATTTTGATGGGGATGAGATGAACATGCACGTACCACAAACAGAGGAGGCTCGGACAGAGGCTATTACATTAATGGGGGTACTTTCTCTATTACTTAGCATCATATTAAGTTTCTTGGAGATTGTCAATCATGTCTTGGCTACATGTAATACTCTATATGCCCATGTTAATGCATAGTACATACATAAGCACCAGATAATGATGAGATGGAGTCTTGCTTAATAAATTCCACCTATGGATTTTCTACTGAACCTTTAGGCTTCCCTAAGCAATATAAAAGATCTAGATCTGGAGCTGAGAGTATGATGAGTTTAATATCTAGAAAAATCTTCCCTTGTAAAGGTTATATGAACGATCTCGATGGATAGAAGGAATGATAGAGTAGAGTGAGGAAATGTATCTATGCTGTGTTTGTTATACGAGCTGTTGGTTCCTAGTCTGTATAAAGCCTGACAGAAATTTTTATTGTTCCTTAATTTTCTCTTCTGGGTGATGATTTGTTTCTCCCTTGGTTGGTATCTCAGGTACAAAACAATTTATGCACCCCCAAAAATGGAGAAATTTTAGTAGCATCAACGCAGGATTTTTTGACATCTGCCTTTTTGATAACGAGGAAAGATACATTTTATGACCGTGCAGCCTTTTCACTTATATGTTCTTACATGGGGGATTGCATGGATGCCATAGATTTGCCCACGCCCACAATTCTTAAGGTATGAGGCTACTGCACGTTTTTCACCTATATAGCGCATCACACACAACTGGCTTGAGAGTATTAGATAGCTATAGCTTATTCTGTTGGTATCAACTATATAATTTTTTTAATATGTGTGCGTGTGTGTTAATTTCCAACAGCTTTTTACTGTAATACCAGTTCGCCGTTATTGATTATGAAACTGAGGGATAATAGTTCTTAGCTTTGCAAGCCTTATATTTTTCCTATCTCAAAGTAGTTTTCTTTTGGTTATAGACATACTTTTGTGGCTATCCATGTCAGTCCAATGGAATGATATTTCTGCTATCCCATAATGTTAAAGGCCTTTTTCCATAGCACGTATTTAGAAACTGCTCCAGTTGCAATAACTGTATCAGTCTGTATTTTGTTTGACGTTCTACATCATTATCTCTAGTTTAACCAATGAGTTCAAACTCTGTTAGTAATTGATAGTTTAATCGGTGTGGTCAAATAAGTTGTGGACACTGGGAATTCTTCTGCTATTTTGAGCATTTTCTTTCCTAGTATTTAATTTCTTATCAAGATGCTATTTTTCATGCAGCCAATAGAGCTTTGGACTGGTAAACAGGTTTTTAGTGTTTTGCTGCGTCCAAATGCCAGTTTTAGAGTCTACGTAACTCTTACTGTGAAGGAGAAGAACTTCAAGAAGAGAAACCCGAAGAAGGAAGTGGTGTATGATGAAACAATGTGCGTAAATGATGGATGGGTTTATTTTCGAAACAGTGAGCTAATATCAGGACAACTGGGGAAGGCTACGCTAGGTAAGTTTTAGATGGAATGCAATATGTTGCAAATGCATCAGATAGCGGTTCTTTCTGGATTTGTTTTCTATGTTCTGAGCTATGTCAGGATAACTGGGGAATGCAATTTTTTTTTTCTATATTCTGAGAACTTAATATTTCCCTCTAGGAAATGGAAACAAGGATGGATTATATTCTATTCTTCTAAGAGATTACAGCTCCCATGCTGCTGCAGTCTGCATGAACCGGCTAGCAAAATTGAGGTGAGTCCGTTTTTTTCTGCATATGGCTTAGTCTTATCGCTTCTTACTGATTGCTCTTTGATCTCGCGGCAACACTTCAATCTTTATTATCCATCCTTGTCTTGCTCATTCGTTTCTGCTCCTCTATAATAATTTCAGCAATTCTCCATTCTTGCTTTGTGTGTGCTGTGTTTTCTGTGGCCTTTCTTTCTCTGCGATCTGCATTTGCTGAATCGTGTAATTGAATAATTTTCTTGTCTAATTGGTAGCTTTTAATCTTGTTTTGTGCAGTGCTCGGTGGATTGGAATCCATGGCTTCTCCATTGGAATTGATGACGTTCAACCTGAAGAAATGCTGAAAATAGAAAGAAAAAGAAAAATCAGTGAGGGATATGAGGCATGTGTTGACAAAATTAAGAAATTTAATGAAGGAGTTACAGATGCTGCAAAAACAAAAACATTGGAGGCTGAAATAACAAGGACTCTCAATGAAATTCGAGAAAAAACTGGGCGGGTAAATACGTAGCTTCAGTTTCCAGTTAGGCATGAACATATGTGATTTACTGATTACTAAGATACGTGTACTGATGCTTCATCTTGTCATCATATTTGTAATATACAGCTCTGTATGAGTGCATTACATTGGAGAAATAGTCCCTTGATCATGTCACAATGTGGTTCCAAGGGATCTCCTATCAATATCAGTCAGATGGTTACATGTGTTGGTCAGCAATCAGTTAATGGTCGCCGTGCTCCTGATGGATTTATAGATCGAAGTCTTCCTCATTTCCGTAGGATGTCCAACACACCTGAAGTAAGTAAACAGCCATTCCTTGGAGGTTTCCTGAACAAGTAGAAACATTTGGTCGCCGTTAAATTATTTGTAGTAGGCTTCTTGGGAATCGCCCTATAGGAGCCTGATTACAATTAACTTTCGGACCGTATTTACTGCTTTTGGAGCTAGGACCCTGATCTCATTCCTTCTTACCATCGCAGGCTAAAGGTTTTGTTGCTAATTCGTTCTACAGCGGTCTTACTGCCACAGAATTTTTCTTTCACACTATGGGTGGACGAGAAGGTCTAGTTGATACAGCGGTATGCATAAATCCTTTGTTTTTCTTTCCATCCTGGTCCACTGCGAAATATGAAAAAGTTGTTCAGTGAAAGAGAGAGACTGCCATGGTGGTTCTCTGAAGGGTGACAGTGTTTTGACATCTGCATTGAAAAATGGAGCTCAACCTTGTTGTAACAATATGCTTGTTTATTGCAGGTGAAAACTGCCAGTACGGGTTACATGTCTCGTAGACTGATGAAAGCCTTGGAGGATCTGTTAGTCCATTATGATAGCACAGTGCGAAATGCCAGCGGATGCATTCTTCAATTTACTTATGGAGATGATGGGATGGACCCAGTTCTAATGGAAGGAAAGGATGGAGCGCCTTTAAATTTTGATAGATTATTTATGAAAATTCAGGTGATTTTTCTATTTTGTTTATTGGTTTTGGTCTCTCTATATTTAGATTTTTCATCACAATTGTTTCTTGCATTGTGCAGGCCACTTGTCCTCCTAGATCACATCACAGTTATCTCTCTGCAGAAGAATTGTCGCAAAAGTTCGAAGAGGAAATAGTCAGACATGATACAAGTCGGGTTTGCACTGACGCCTTTGTGAATTCTCTTCGTAAATTTGTTTCTTTGCTCGGAGTAAGGTCTGCAAGCCCGATCGAGGTTTGCTATAAAGCATCTGGAGTGACTGATAAGCAACTTGAGGTAACTTTCTGTCTTCCTTTTGTGGAGATGAAATATACTCAGTGCATTTTGCATCTCAGTAATCCTTGTGCTGGTCCTTCAATGTATGTATATATCGTTAGCTACATCCAATTGACGCAAAATTATGACACCTGTTCTCTACGGTGGATTTTTTTCATTTTCAGTGATACAATTTGAAGAAATTTTCCCATTTTACTGGGGTGTACTATGATGAACAAATTATCTAATATTGCCTCTGATATATACAAATATGCAGGTGTTTGTAAAAATTTGTGTATCTCGCTACCGGGACAAAACAATCGAAGCTGGGACTGCAATTGGAACAATAGGAGCGCAGAGTATTGGAGAACCTGGGACACAAATGACCCTGAAAACTTTTCACTTTGCTGGAGTTGCGAGCATGAGTATCCTTGTTGAATATGCTTATTTTCAGAATTTTACTACAAAACTAGTGCTTATGACCACAATACGAGTTGTTAGTTGTTTTGATTTCCTGATTCTGGTTCAGATATCACACAAGGAGTGCCTCGAATCAATGAAATCATAAATGCTTCCAAAAATATAAGCACGCCTGTCATCTCTGCAGACCTTGACAACCCCATGGAGCAGACTAGTGCACGATGGGTGAAAGGACGCATCGAAAAAACTACTTTAGGACAGGTTCTCTTTCTTATACAATTTAATATCTGAAATATTATAACTGATGCTAGTTTATGAATTTCAATAATTGGATTGTTGGCCCAGCACCTTCTCGTTAGATATACTCTTTCTATTTATCACTGTTTTTTACCAATCGGGTTGTCAAAATCCACTTGAATTATGAACCAGGTTGCTGAGAGTATTGAGGTGCTAATGACGTCAACATCAGCATCAGTGAGAGTAACCCTTGACAATAAAAGAATCGAGGAGGCATGTTTGTCTATAACCCCCTGGTCGGTGAAAGAGTCCATCAAAAAGACCCCCAGAATGAAACTGACCGATGATGTAAGGTCCTTACATGTTATTGCTGTATTCATTTTGGTGTACACAGGTCTTAACTCTCTTTGCAATGTTAATCTTGCAGAATTTCAGGGTTTTAGATACAGGATTGGATATTACTCCCCCGGGCGATAAAACTGGGACTCATTTTGCTCTCCACAATCTGAAGAATGTTCTGCCAAATATTATAGTGAATGTGATACCCCGTTGAACCCCTCTCTCTCTCACATATATACTATAGTTTTTTTTTTTCTAATTTCCGTATTTTACGAAGAATTCTCTTTCATTGACTACGAGAATTCATTATTTGGAATTGTTATTATGATAGGGGATTAAAACAGTTGAGCGAGTTGTCATCGCAGAGGATGCAACGAAAAAGATAGGGTCAGATGGAAAGAAAAGCTATAAACTGTTTGTGGAGGGGTAAGTCTTCTCGAATTTCAAGAGATTAGATTTTCCTATGTGTGTATGTTATTTTTTCCTTCCTAAGTGCTACCTTATGATATAACTCATGTCTCACATTGGGCATGGCTTGTTTTGTTGAACTGTTTGACTTTAAGCAGTCTTTGGTTCTGTTTTTGTTTAGCCATTGATATGAATTGTCAGTATTTCACGAAAAAAATGCCTTTCTAACGTAACCAATTTTGAGATTTTTGTGAATAATAGACTCTGGACTTTGATGGATAGCAATATCGATAGTGTGTGCTCTCTCTTTTCAGAACAAACCTCCTAGCAGTTATGGGGACTCCAGGAATCAATGGGAGAACTACGACAACTAACAATGTTGTCGAAGTGAGCAAAACACTGGGAATTGAGGCTGCAAGGACGACAATTATTGATGAAATAGGGGCTGTTATGGGAAACCACGGCATGAGTATAGACATTCGTCACATGATGCTTTTGGCTGATGTCATGACTTACCGGGTCAGTTCTAATGATACTTGAATCTGTTATTAATAACTTGTTCCAATACAGTCTTGTTTACGATTAAATGTCATCTCCATTTCTTGATCAGGGGGAGGTTCTCGGGATACAAAGAACCGGGATTCAGAAGATGGACAAAAGTGTGCTGATGCAGGCATCTTTCGAAAGGACTGGAGATCATTTGTTTAGTGCAGCAGTTAGTGGGAAGGTTGATAACATTGAGGGAGTTACAGAATGTGTGATTATGGGCATACCAATGAAGCTCGGAACCGGAATTCTCAAAGTCCTCCAAAGGTCAGATTATCATTCATCTCCTTTTTTTTTCTTTGGGTTCAGGTTGTGACTTTTGCTTATGTTGAGTTCCATGATAGACTTCTGTGACATCTCATCTTGTTTCATGAGCCCTTTTTTTTTTTGAAAAATATGTAAAACTAACTCTGCTGTTAATCTTTGATCAACAGGACCGATGATCTACCAAAGCTGACATATGGCGCGGATCCAATCATCTCTTGATAAGACAAAATCGAAGTTTCATAGCAGTTCACGCTACAGAATATATAGATGACAAGCAATGCAAGATCAGTGCAGATGAAACCGATTCTCAGCTTCAAATTCAACCACCACATTCAAAGCAAAGTCCGGGTGATATACTCTAGCCAGTTTCAATAGCTCCCCATGTAAAAGGATTCTGCAGCATAATTTATAATTGAAACTCGGATTCAGATTTTCATTTTTGGTCTACAAAGGGAATAAAAATGGGTATTTGCCCTGAGTTTCTTTTCAAATAGTACCAGTTTACAAAAAAAAAAGAAGAAGAGTTACAATCTTATTCTATCTTTGAGTTAGTCGTAGAGTGTAATCTGCAGCTGCGACGCATCCGGCTCTGCCAAGACCTGTCTTACGAAAGCTCTTCTCCACCAAACCTCAAACGCTCGTTGAACATTTGGACAATCATCCCCATTGCTCAGAAACCGATCAAACCATTTCATCAGAATCACCTGCTGTTGTGTCAACGACAAGGTCAAGATTGTCTGGCTCAGCCCATCCTCCACCACTTTCCTATCAAGAGATCTAGACGATAACCGTCTCATCCACCCGAAATCATCATACAAAGCCTCTAACCACGTATCCAAAACCGCAAACCTGGTCTCTCGGTTCACCAAGATCCTTCCTTTACCAATACCAACACAAATCTGCGCTGTGATCTTGCTTATCTCGTGTCTATACATGGTCGGTATCTTCGAATGAAGATTCGCTAGCTCCCTTTGATCAGCCCATAGCTTCACAAACTCATCGCACATTTTCTTCTCAATCAATATATCTACCATCCACAGCATGTTATCAGCTTCTCTAGCGATCTCTCCCATCAAAGCACCACGGTCTCTCCCGGGATCATTCATCTGTGTGGTCACTTCAGATAGGCAAAGGACAAGAGACGTGAGACATCGATGGCACAAACCGTAGAGCGTGTCTTTAGATACATCATGATCAGCTTCTTCTCTTAGCAGCTTAAAGATCAATGCTTTCATTTCTCGCCGAGCTTTGTCATCTTTGGCTTGTACAACACCAGTGAGGAGTTTCAAGAAGATGTCATCGGTTCTCGTTGAGGATGTCGAAGGCTCAGACGAAACTCTCTGAAGAATCAATGTGACTGAATCATCAGGAAGATGAAGCTCTTCAAGACAAGATACAACGATCTCTTCTTCAACTTCTGACCAAGGAACAGCTTCCAAGTGCTCCAAACATGACGTTACTCCTTCATCAAACGATATAGCTGAAGAAACCTACCAAAAAGAAGAAGAGACTCGCACATTAAAACCCAAAGCAAAACAGAGCAATGCCAATGAACACACTTTTTTCACTTATCAGAATCAAATTGGTTTAATAATACCTTGAGTAAAGCCAAGATTTTGATGACGTTTTCACCCATCAGTTTCTTCTTGAGATCATCGCAATACATCAAAACCACAGTCTCTACATAGATCTCAACATCATCACACTCACTTATCTCCACCATGTGAGAAACTCCTTTCTCTCTTCTCGGATTCATCTTCTCCATGAAAAACCTGCTCTTCTCCGATAACACCTTCCTGTGAACATCCATGGTGACTTTATAACCGTCTTTCCCCACCACGGTCAGCTTCACGTCGCTTGGACCGAGGCTGTGGCCGTAAACGACGCCGCTTTTGAACTCCGTCAGGATCTGAGCCACGCGCGCGTGAGATTTCTTCCGTGGCTCGCGGTTGTGCTCATCTGACATCATGTCGAACAGAGTCGGGTTTGAGTGGGTCGACTCGTTTGACGGCGGAGGCGGCAGAGGAGGAGGAGGAGAGGCAGTGGAGAATTTTGCCGGAGATGTGGTTCTTGACGGAGAGAAAGAGAGAGAAGAATCTGCGATAAACCCTTGTTTGATCATCGTTGATACTTCTCTTGACGCCATTGAAGGAAGTAAATTCTCAAACTTTCTCGAGAAAAAAGAAATGGGAAACTGAAAACCAAGAGAATTCCCGCGGGAAAATTAGCGAAATTTCTGAGACAAAAACAAACAAGAACAAAATCGACTTAAGAAGTTAAGAAGAGACAAGTAAATTCTGGAAATTTGTTTTCTTGGGAAGATAAAAGAGTAAACAAGAAAATGAAATTGGAGAATCAGAATCCAAGAAAATGAGAGGACTTTGGATCTGAGAATAGAGAAAATACCAACACAATTGCAGTGGCGAGTGAGAGACAATTATTAAAAACCTGAAGGAAAAGTTGCTTGTTTTATGATGTAGTATCTTTTACAGATAGATCATTGCCATTTGCCTCCATGTGCTTCCCTCCTCTTTTATCTCACAAATACACATACTACTCTATAAGATATACAATTGAGTTTAAGTAAACATGTACATCTTTGATAATCATATTTCCATTTCGATTTTATTTTCCAATCTTTTGAATTGTCAAGTATTCTGGTCACAATGATTTTGGTTTCTGTGTAAAAGGTATAACCTGCTTTTCCTTCGTTTGATTTTAATTTTGGTATACTTTGGCTTATTATTGGACCTTTTTCTGGTTTTTTATTGGACTAGTTTTTACAAAATAAAATAAAAATTATTGGTCCTTCTGGTTTAGTTTTTATTGATCGGATCAACCCGGTCTAGCACTATCTGACCGGGGGACAAACAGACTTGAAAACCGGGGGACGAATTTATAGAGACTCTCTGGTCAATGTCTTCATAAATATTAGAATTATTATGCGTTTGATCAAAAGCATGTACATGAGCGCTTGGATTTTATCTTCTTGGATCTTGTCAATCAACTAAAACTTTGTCGTTTATATGTGTAAGGTTCACATAAAACTTATATACATATTCAATATCAAGATCAGATTGTGTTCTAGTCCTGTGCATTTCGGGTTTTGGGACGAGAATTGACGGGAACGAGACGGCAATGGGAAATTTGGGAAACCAAATATGCTACCCGAAGTATTCCCATATTATAATGGGACCGGAAATAATAGGAATGGGAAGGGAACGGGAAATTCGGGAATAAAATATTAATACCCGAAGTCTTAATAAATCGGAAAAAAATAAAGATATTTCGGGAAATTATGGGAAAATTCGGGAAAATACGGGAAATTACGGAAAAATTTAGGAAATTATGAGAAAATTTGGGAAAATATGGGAAAAATCGGGATATTTAAGAAAAATATATCTAATTTTCAATTTTTTATTTTTTAAACGGGAAAATCGGGAAATCCCGTACCCTTCCCGAACCCTTCCCTTACCCGTTTGAATAAAAGAAATGTTCCCAAACGGAAAATTACAAATTCCCATTCCCGAAAAGTTCGAGAAATTTTAAACGGGTAAGGGTGGGAACGGGATTCCCGTCCCGAAATGCACAGGGCTACTTCTACCACCGACTACATAATTTCAGTTTTCGAAATTTATTTCTGACGTTTTTGAAATGATATAGCAAAAAGGCAATAGTGGCCCAAAGCATTAACTTCTGTCGTAATAAACTGACTTAAGTAGACTACAAGATTCTCTTCAACTGGTATAATTTATTTCTTCAACTGGAAAACATTGGTGATAACACAGGTTTTAACCCAAATATTATACTGCAAGTGCACAGACAATCACAGTAGTATAGAAGGGATCGAATCCACAGAGACCAAGGTTACACTACAAATCTTTGAGAGTAAAGTAGAGCTAAGACAATATATGGTTTTGTTTGTGACTGAATGGCATTCAAAGCAATAGTAAAACGATGTATATAAATTCAAGTGGAGAAAAGCGCTAGACTTCAAGGAGATTCGCAGGGAAATCAAGAAATGCATAGATTGATAAACGAGCAAGGGAAATCATTAAGCAACGTTCTAGAACTCAAGTCACGATTATATAATCAACCTACTGTCGTAGCGCCAATTACTATGTCTAACAACCTAAGATTCTAAACTGTCGTTTGAATTCAGGAGGTTAATCATGCATTAAGATCAAGCTTAATATGTTCACAAAACGCCATAACATCAACTTTCGCAGGCTATGGACGTTTTGCTCATCTAAGTTCTTTCAGGCGTTTAATCAAACACTTTTGGTGCGCTAAACAACCTATGATCAGAAACTAGGTAGCTAATCAAGTTTCAGCAATAAGAACAACAACAGATGAAGAACCAGGGGATAAATCCCTGTCAAACAATCTCTATTTTAGCAATTCATGGAATCCCTTTGAAAAACCCTAAAATCTAACTAAGAGACTACTCAGACATGGTGAAAGAGAAATCACAAAGAGATGAAGAGAATTGCATAAGGATATTAAGAAAATAAGGGTTTAGAATTCTTCTCCAAAAACTCAAAGTGTAAATCTTCAAATCTCCAAAACTATAAAAGTGAAAAGTGTTTTTCTCCAAACTGGGCGTGGGGGCGGTCGTCTCTTTGTTCAGAGGGCGGCTCTCCTTTTATTCCTTCGCGTCCCAACTAGGTAAAATAGCTTTCCTTATTTTGCTTCGGGTAGTTGGAGCAGGTGCTCCCGTCGCGGAGCGGGTGCTCCGGGATGAGAAGTGGTACTTCTGCGTAAGTTGGGCTCTTTTGCTCAGTTTCATCTCCTTTTTGCTCCGAAGGCTCTAGCTGCTACAATCCTCGCCTATTGCCTCCTACTTACCTGAAATATCCTGACAAAGACTCAAAAGACTCTAGAAAACATTAGTAAACAAGGGTTAGAATGAGCCAAAATCTCCACTTATCAACTCCCCCAGACTTAAACCTTTGTTTGTCCTCAAACAAAACTCAGTCTCAGTCCTAAGAAAGAAGGTGGAAACTCGCAAGATCTCAGAAACCGTGATATAATCTGCAGACCACATACTTTAGGACTAGAGCAACACATTCTCACCAAAACCTCTCCAACATTCATCACCCACTCCAATCCATACTTGAAGTTCAGACCCTGTGAGGTTTATCTATCAAACAATAGACTCTCTACATTTATTAAAGGTGGCGTGAACTTCTTATGAAGGGCACTATCTAGAAAACGAGATTTGGTGTATTTTATGGTGAGGTTTAAAGTGTTTGGAAGGTTAGAGTGTTTAAAGTATTTAGAGAGTAGTGTTTAGAGGGTTACCATTTTCTTTTTCGATGGTAGATGCAAGATGTTGCACAAAATGGCAAGAGAGAATGGACTTGTTGATGTCCACAACCTCTAATCACTCTCCTTCTTTCTTGATTAACAAACTCCAAACTCCATTTCTTCTTCCACGGGGCTTGTCACGTGCTAAGGGACATATGTCTTCGAGTTTTTGAGACCCTTTCCTTCATCCTTCAAATTATATATATATATATATCTTTTTTTTTTTTTTTGAAGATGAAAGATGGAAGGATGAAGGGGGTCTATACATATGCATGTCCCTTAAGACACAAAGAATGAGACAGTAGATATCGTACCCCAAACAACTGGACGGCATAAATTTTCTTCATGGTCTGCTCGGAGCCGGTGCTCCAAAGTTAAGAGCAGGTGCTCGGTCCATTTTTTCTCCTACACTCACGATTCTTCAGCAAGAGTGAGTTAGAGGTTGCGTCAGTCCTGTTCTCTCCGACCCTTTTGCACACATCTGCATATAAGAGAGAGATAAAAACACAAGAGTACATATGGGTTGAAAAGTAGTTAGGATTTTTGGTGGGTACTAGCTAAAGATGAGCTAGCTATTCAGGATCAGCAAGAGCGGTATAAAGGGAAAAGAAGTCCTGAATATGTATGGTGTAACTCTCTTCACTATCTAGTGCCCAAAACAAGAAGTATTTAAAGTTCAGTTTAATCCAGATAAAATAGAGTCTATGTCATTCTGATGAAACCTCGATGGGAGGGAAAATATTCTGGACGGAGTAGGATCCGATTGTGCAGAAGCTTCAGCTCGTCCTTGTACTCTAATTCTGCAGCAATAGTCACTAGAGATATGGTAAAATCGAGGTATCAGCTCGCTAATGGTTTAAGACTCATCATAGATCTTGGTCCTAGTTCCCACATAAGTTTTGACTTGACTCATACGACAAACTGACTCAATGAAACAAAAACAAAAGAAGAAAATAAAGAAGTGCAGAAAGCGACCCTCCCTCTGACTTACTCCACATCGTCCCCGATGTGAGAATAAATCATATGAAGTGTCTAAAATAAAGAGAAATAAAAAGAATATGAAAAAGTGATGGAGGACGATGTTACTGGGAATGTTACTGGGAATCACCGAGTGGTGTGTTCCTCCGGACTCTGACTTTCGTTGCTGTCGGTGCGGCGCCTACGACGTGAGAGTCGCTCAGAAGGGGCCGCCGCTGCTGTGGTGGTGGAGGAGCATCCTCGGGCTAACATCTGCAAGATCCTCTGCATGAGGCTATTGTTCTTCTTCTGGGATGCAACCATCCAGCGTCTGTACTCAGCGATATCATAACCGTCTGAGATGGGTGGAAGGTCAAACTCGCTGTCGTAGGCGGGGGTAGTGAATGGTGCATCAGCGGATCGCTCCGATGTCTCCATGTCCTCCAGATGAGGTAGTGGTGCTCGTGAAGAGCTAGGGCGTGCCAGTGCAGGAGCATCTCTGTGTGGAGCGGACGTAGTCTGGAGTGGGGCGTGCAAGAAGCGAAGATCTTCCAGGGTGTTCAGCTGAGTGATGGACGGGTCGGGAAGGGAGACGTATTGCAGTACTCCATGCTCGTTCTTGAAACGGTAGGTGTCTGCGTCTCGGAGGATCTGGGAGTTGACCAAATGCGCTGTGTCCATCAAGTTTAGCTTATCATAGCGCTTCGCAGAATTTAGAGGAACTCTGGCGATCTCAAAGAGAGTGGTGAGCAGGCTACCGATGCGCTCTGTTTTTCCTGAAGCGTCGCTCCGCACTTTGTCCTTGACCGCGCAGATGGTCATCGCAAACTGAGTGCCAAGGCTGATGGAGTGTTCCACGGCGAACTCTCTACCAAATGGCTCGCGCACGATCTCTCTGCAGCCATAGTATAGCAACATCAGCTCATCCATGTGGACTTTGTTGCCGGCGTATCGGTTGAAAAACATCTGGCTGATGATTCTTGCGCAGATGCGCACAGCAGGGTGGCGGATAAGAGACTGGCTGGCGGAGTTGGACCGGTAAGGTCCGTTGGCGATGGTCTGCCAGAAACGAGACGCGATGCCGAATTTCTTCGGGAAGGTAAGGTCTGCGTCTTCTGAATGGAACCCGTAGAGATCGCAGAAGTGCTCCATGGGTATGCTGTACTTCTTTCCTCCAGCAAAGAAAGAGAGTGTGGCTTCCTTGACCAGTGGTGTCTCCGGATTCGCATAGGTGATGCGTACGGTGGCGAGGCACTGTCTAGCCAGGTCGGGGTAAAGAGGTGAGGTCTCTAAGGCAAGCCCCATGAGCTTGGCGTGAAGGAGGATACTCTGCACTTGGTCGTGGATGCCAAGTCTCTTGAGTGTCTCAGCGCACATCAGACGTGTGGGCTCCATCTCGACATTGAGCAGCTTGTTGTAGTAGAAACAATCTACTTGGTCCCAGCGGCTGTCGGAATTCTCAGGAATGGTATCGTCGGGAAGGTTAAAGGGCACGCCATCAGGTCGCGGCCAAGGGTAAGTCGACGAAGTGACGTCGCTTGGGTCGGCTACGTGCTTGTCCTTCCGCGTAGAGAATCTCTGCTTAGGGGCCATATCCTGTAGAATAGGCAAACACGCAAGAGAATGAGATACAAGTGCTTGGGGAAACCAAGTACAATGATGAAGGACAAAATCTACTCGGTTCCAAATTTGAGAGCTTCAGTGATTAAGCAGTTCATAGATGCAGCAATCAGCTCAACACAAGAGTAAACCGACGCAAATCACACAACTAGAATCTCGCTAGCACAATATACCCACTTTTTCCATATTTCTACAGATTTTTCATGTGTTAAATCCGCAACAAAAGCTCTCACAATCAAGTCGAAATCAATCATTATACCATCTAGAACATATGTGAGCAAGCAAATCAAGTAGTATATCACCCAAAAGTTCACATTACCCATCAAAATCGCGACTGTAAAAGGGGGTTTCAGAGAGATACCTTGCTTGGTTTGCGGAATTGATGAGAGATACAGAGAGAGGAGAGAAATCCGACCGGTTTAGACTCAAAAATCGCTCGAAACGGTTGAGAATCCAGAGAGTTAGAGTTTGAGAAAAATCGAGAGGGAGGGGAAGAAGAAGAAGGAAACCGTCGTTTAAGGAGAGAAAAGTAAGCGACGAGGGGGTTTTAAAAACGAAATCGGTCCGGTTTTCGGAGAACCCGAGGGTTTAAAGCAATCTATTGTGAAATTTAACCGGATTTGAATCGATTTCGGGTTTAAGAAAACTTACCTGGTTCGCGCATGGCGAGCACCCTAGCGGAGCAGGTGCTCCGGATCAGAATAGGGTGCTCCGACGATTTTTCCGCGTTATCTTCTTTCCTTGGTGAGCCTGCTGGAGATTTCCATAGGGCACTCCCATCGACCTTCCACTCCTTGACCTTCATTTTTTTTTTTTTTTTTTTTTTTTTTTTTTTTTTTTTTTTTTGAAACAGAAAAACAAAACTAAAAATTAGTGGTTAGAAATTAAAAGGACTCAAAGTTAGAGACTCTTACCGGTGGGTTGCCTCCCACCAAGCGCTTGTTTTAAGTCATTAGCTTGACTTCGTTGCACATATGTTAATCATAAGAATCAAAAGGTTGGGCCAATGCATCTTTTGTCCTTCTCCTGTTATTGCAAAAAACAACATGTGCCAAACAACGTCCAACTATCCATGCCAAAGAGGCCAACTTTACATCAAACAACTCTACCACGAATAGAGCATATAACTTGAAATTTTCTTTGATGCTTAGATGTTCATGAGGATCAAATGTATTTGATGGAAAAATAAAGTCAACTTCAGGTTTAAAAGAGTTCATTACAAAATAGTCAACTTCATCTCCATCAATCATGTAAAACACTATATCCTCTTCTCTAAAATCTATCTCAACCTTAGAACCTTCTGCCTCATTCAAGATTTTATCTACATCAAGCACATCTCCTAGGTAAGATTCTTCAAGAATAGATTTAGATTCCTCAAGCACTGGAAACTTAAACTCTAGATCATGAGCATTCAAAGCACTGAGATGATTAATATCAAAACATATTTCATGGTAATCTCTAGCAAGCTTTTCTACTCTTAGAGTGTCTAGTCTCTGCGTCTCACATATCAAATCATGACATTCATCAATGAGAATGGGAGTGTACACACTAGAAGCTACAACATCAATGCATGGTATGTGACTGTCCTCATAATCATGGGTTTCCACGGTTGAATCGCATGTACCTTCTAGTGGGCATGGTGGAACCCAATAAATTACCTCTTCAAGTGCTTGAGCTATCCCTATCTCATAAAATGTGAGCTCTCTTCCTTCAAGTGCTGCTCGATGCGACATGATGTTCAGTCGGATCATGATCGCAAGATCACTCCTTGTCAACATTGTATTTTCTTCGCAAAGCTTATCCAACTCCACTTTTTGTTCCGGCGTGAGCACATTTTCATCAAGTGGTGGCTCCTCATATGTTTCATCTTGAATGTTCTCATCAGACATGGTATCCTCTTCTCGTGGCCAATCATTGTAGTCCATAGCCATCACCTGTAAGAAACAAAAATGATTAAAAGAAAAAGTTAGTAAAAGTCAGGGTCTTAGACTAAACTCTAGTCCAAGACTCGTAGGTAACGCAATTGGTCCCCGGCAACGGCGCCAAAAACTTGATAACACAGGTTTTAACCCAAATATTATACTGCAAGTGCACAGACAATCACAGTAGTATAGAAGGGATCGAATCCACAGAGACCAAGGTTACACTACAAATCTTTGAGAGTAAAGTAGAGCTAAGACAATATATGGTTTTGTTTGTGACTGAATGGCATTCAAAGCAATAGTAAAACGATGTATATAAATTCAAGTGGAGAAAAGCGCTAGACTTCAAGGAGATTCGCAGGGAAATCAAGAAATGCATAGATTGATAAACGAGCAAGGGAAATCATTAAGCAACGTTCTAGAACTCAAGTCACGATTATATAATCAACCTACTGTCGTAGCGCCAATTACTATGTCTAACAACCTAAGATTCTAAACTGTCGTTTGAATTCAGGAGGTTAATCATGCATTAAGATCAAGCTTAATATGTTCACAAAACGCCATAACATCAACTTTCGCAGGCTATGGACGTTTTGCTCATCTAAGTTCTTTCAGGCGTTTAATCAAACACTTTTGGTGCGCTAAACAACCTATGATCAGAAACTAGGTAGCTAATCAAGTTTCAGCAATAAGAACAACAACAGATGAAGAACCAGGGGATAAATCCCTGTCAAACAATCTCTATTTTAGCAATTCATGGAATCCCTTTGAAAAACCCTAAAATCTAACTAAGAGACTACTCAGACATGGTGAAAGAGAAATCACAAAGAGATGAAGAGAATTGCATAAGGATATTAAGAAAATAAGGGTTTAGAATTCTTCTCCAAAAACTCAAAGTGTAAATCTTCAAATCTCCAAAACTATAAAAGTGAAAAGTGTTTTTCTCCAAACTGGGCGTGGGGGGCGGTCGTCTCTTTGTTCAGAGGGCGGCTCTCCTTTTATTCCTTCGCGTCCCAACTAGGTAAAATAGCTTTCCTTATTTTGCTTCGGGTAGTTGGAGCAGGTGCTCCCGTCGCGGAGCGGGTGCTCCGGGATGAGAAGTGGTACTTCTGCGTAAGTTGGGCTCTTTTGCTCAGTTTCATCTCCTTTTTGCTCCGAAGGCTCTAGCTGCTACAATCCTCGCCTATTGCCTCCTACTTACCTGAAATATCCTGACAAAGACTCAAAAGACTCTAGAAAACATTAGTAAACAAGGGTTAGAATGAGCCAAAATCTCCACTTATCAATTGGTTACCTCTCTCTCATGGCATATGTAACGTTAGATCTTGTAATCATGAATATGAAACATCAATAGACGTGCTTGATTATAAATAAAGAGAGAATACGATATCTACGTTCATTATATTTGTATTCCATTTGTTCATGGATTTTAAATATATAGTATCTACAATTTTCTTTCATTTTTAAAAAATGTATATATTTTTATCTAGTATACTCTAATTAGTACGGTCTAATTTCCAACCATATGTATTAAAGTTTTCTGTAAGATTTGAAGGACAAAGAAGCTACACTTATGACATTCTTACATTCATACCAATGAAAGTTACACTTATATGAAGTTCAACCCAAAAAAAAAAAAAGTTACACTTATGAGTTATGACATGTACAATTAACAAGAACTTACACAAATTTTAAATTTTAATTAAAGGCCCAAATTACATGATGGGCCTAATCACTTGGGCTTAGTAGGAAACCCAAGATTTTCCCGCGTCGGGTAATTCAACATTGAAGACGCCTTCACCGTTACTGCAAATCCCTTTGCTTCTTCCTCCGTTCCTATAATCTCTATAGAATATACAACCTCCGGCCAAATCTCCGGCAGGAATCCGAACAGAGAAAGAACAGTCATCTCCTACGAACAGAGCCACATCTCCTAATTCTCTCACCTCTTCCCATCTCTTCTCTTCTCTATTCAGCTTATACACTCTAAACTCCACCGCAGATTTCGAAAACTCCGATTTGCACCAAACGTGTTTCACGTACTTGTCCACAAGCAACACTTCTCCACCGCCGGAGTGTTCCAGAAGATGCTTCTTGTGACCGCCTCCTCCGGCTAAACCTTCAGCCAAATCCGAAACCTCGAAATCCACATCGTAAATTACGGTTTTGCCCTTATCGTCTACAACGATGCAATTCTCTCCGTGCGCCATTATGTCCTCGTACATCACATTCCACGAATCACCCAAAACTCTCCATCTTTCGTCGTTTCCACTTTTCAAAAATCCTAATTTCCCGCCGCTGTGAATCGCCATTACCGCCGAGTCTTCCCCTGAAGACAGAATCACCACCTTGTCGGAGCGCAGTGACCAGAAACAAGACGTCTCAGCACCACCATTGTTTGCGTACTCCATACAATAAGCTCTACGAACCAATCTCGCATGAAATTCCTGCAAATCGATTTTTTCCGGGAAATTATCTGGCAAGAAACTGATTTTGTCGTTTGAGAAGAGATCCAAGACTCGCATTTTCCCTGGAGATGTCTCTTGAAGCTTAACCAACCAGCTTTTTTTTGGAGCTTCGAGTTTATAGACACTGCTCTCTTTCAGAATGAAGACACCAGAGGATGAAGATGACCAGAAAGGAAGATGCTTTGGAAATTTAGACAAAAGGTTTTTGTTGTGGGACGGAGGAATAGAGAGACGCCACGTGGCACATACAGAACGGAGACAGAGGAGGTCAACGGTGTCTGATGAGAGACGATCGGAGATCAACTCAAGAAGGTCTAAAGGAAGATCGGACCATCGAGGAAGAAGAAGAAGAGAGGTCTTCATGGAAGAGGAAGACAAAAGAGGGATATGGACTTGTTCTTTTTCTTGGGTTTATGAATTTGGATCATATATGAGTATTATATGATGACAATATTATGTCGTTATAATTCATCATTGATGTTGACATCATTTCTCATTTTTTTATACCCCTAGAAAACAATTCATAAATTTCTATTTTTGTGGTTGTCTTTGTGGTTTAAAACTTCAGAAATATGTTGCATGATGTCTATTTATGTGCTATGTATTGCCTCTTTGTGGTCTAAACAGACATTAGTAGTAAACCATGCTTTTTGCAAGGATATAGAGTAATGATATATACTTAATATAGTAAGAAAATAATATTTACAATGTACCATTGACCAATTAGCGTTTTAAAATATCAGAGTGATAGCAATCGTATCTATTATTATGATTAATATATATATATAATATTGGAGTGTAGAATTATACAATGATCTCAGTTTTTTTTTTTTTTTTTTTTTTTGGGATAATCTTTGTTTATACAGGACAAGCTGGGTATATTAGCCATTTTCTGACAAATTAATAATCAAATTTTAAGTTCAAAAATCAAACTATTTTAAAACATTGCATTTGCATCAGAACATTTTTTTTAATAGAAAGAGCATTTGGTTTTAAAAATGCAGACTAATAAGCAATAGCCAATCATGATGACTTCAAATCCATAAGTGGAAGAAAAGACGAAATGTTCACAAAATAACTTCGGTTACTTCTTCCACACGCTTCAAGATCGTAACGTAACACAGACTCTTCGTCTATAAATCACTAAATAGCATACATTCGTTTTGTCAAAATTCCAGAAAAGTCCATCAATCCTGTATGTCTCGATCTTGCCATCGACTCTCTCCTCGCGCTTCTCACATTCGAAGCTTCGATTCGATGCATGATCACCCAATAACACATTGTCCCAAGCGTCGTGAGCATTATCGTCGCACCAAACACCGTCACTCCAACCGCTAGCCACCGCTCTTCATCACCAACCACCACAAACGCTAACGCCAAAAACGCCACCGATATCAAAACGCACGCCACCCACATCAGCTTGTTTATCACAGCCATCATGTTCTTCTTCGCCTTGTGCTCAATCGCAACCACCGATGTCTGAACCACCACAACCGCTAAAGATATAAAAAGAGCGATCGAGTCGAATATAAAGAAAATCGCAAACGCGGGTTTATCCGCGATGTTCGCTTCTCCTAGTGACTGTCCCGGAAGAAGCGAGCTCAGTTCGTCGACGTATTGTCCCGGGACGGTGAAAATGGCGGCGAAAGCTACGGTGGCGATTAGAACGGCGACGACTGTGGTGGAGTTGATGGCGTTGTCGAGACCTTCGACGTGCATTTTGTTTATGCGTTTGGCGATTCCTTGAACGCGTTTCCTCGTCTCCCGAGCGTGTTCGAGCTGGTGGTGAACCTCGTGTTTGATGTCGCTCACCGTTTGTTTGAGCTCACGCGCCGGGTTTGGCCGCGGTGGGTTGTTGATCGATTTAGCAGAGGGAACGCCACGTGTTTTGAGAACCGCGTGGAGCTCGGGATGTCCGGTTTTCTCCGCCGTGTCCAGCGGCGTTTCTCCGGCTCTGTTTATCGCTTGTGTGCTTGTCTCGTTGTTCTCTAGAAGCAATTCCACTATCTACAAACGCATTAAAATCTCAAAAAATTATAATTTTATTCAGTATTTACAAAAAAATAATAGATAAATACTAAGGGAAATAAAACATTATTATTTTTACTCTCTAATACAAAAAAAATTATGTTTGTGTTTGGCGTTTGCGTGTTATAGTTTAGAAACTATATAAAAATGAAAAAAAAAAATGTGAATTGTATTGAAATGTTTAACTCTGTTTGAAAGAATAAGAAGAGTTTCTGTTTTTGAGATAATACAACGTACCTTAGTGCGACCTTTCCTACTGGCAACATGTAACGCAGTGTTCCCTTTAGAATCAACCATATTCAACGACGAATGATGTCCTTTCATGAGCTCAACCACCACTTCAAGGTTTTGTCCTTTCACGGCCATGTGAAGTGGCGTCTGACCTTTTTTGTCAGTCCTCGTTGCGGTGTCTGGCTCAACCGCCACAATCGCCTTTACCACTTCCGCGTGACCGTTCCTAGCCGCCGAGTGCAATGCCGTTTTCCCATTGCTCTTTGCTATCGCCGCTAGGCTACTCCCTGCGGCTTCTAGTAGATACTCTACAACCTCCACGTGTCCTTGAGCCGCCGCCGTGTGTAGAGCCGTTGTGTTTGATAAGTCCACCGTCATGGCTAGCTCCGGGTGCTCCTCCATTAGTACTTTCAAAACATCTATAAACGTAGAAAACAAAATTCAACTTCCATTAAGTGAATTTATTATCTAAAAACAAAAATGGACGGAATGATCATAAAATGCTAAAACTGGTTTTACTATATTAATCGTCTCTTGTAGTTTTGTTTTTAACATGTTCATAGTATTCAGCGGATCACTTTTTATAAACATGAAAAATATGACGAACCACATTTTCAAAACATGAAAACTTAAGACCAACCAAAGCTTAAAACATTCATCATTTGGATCAAAATCAGACAAAATGCCATACCCAATTCGCCTTGTTTAGCAGCAATGTGAAAAGGATCGAACCCATTTCTAGCTTTGGTCTCCGCATCTTCTAAATCGTAGTACTTGATCAGCTCTGAAACCACCTCTGCGTCTCCATACTCCGCGGCCACGTAAAGTGCGGTCTCACCGCATTGGTTCTGTTTCTGCAACAACTCTCTTATATCCTCTTCTGATTCTATATGATCACTCAATATTTCTTTCACCGCAGAGAAATCTCCGCGTCTCACAGCGGAATGTAGCGGCGTATCCTCACGTTTTCCGGTCAGTTGCTTCGCCATTGTCTTCCTAACAACGTTTGGTTTCCCAGCCGTTGGTGCTGATGTCGATGTCGATGCTTCCTCCATTAGATCAAAATATATTCTATACCAACAGAAAAATCCATAGATCAAATGAGATCCAAAACAACATTAATATTTGAATGTTAACCCTGATTATTCCATTGAAACATCTAAAGAGATGTAGATCTAAATGCAATAATACATAACAGCCTGTAAACCTTACTTGCACAAGAAGCTTCTCGCGGTATATATGATCAAGAGTCAAGATACTTCACAATATAATTTGTAAAGTTGCAGATTCATCGATCTGATCCAGTTAATTTGAATCCTAATCTACGCATCGAATATCAAAGATATTGTTTCGAATCAAAATAAATTCCAAAAAGTAAGAACTTTTCTGCTCTGTCTTTTTTTTTCCCTTTTTTCTCTCCTATTTTAAGAAAGTTTCATAACAGAGAAAAGAAGGCGAAAGATCTCAAACGTCGATTAACAACTATTTACAGATTGCATTGTCACAAAATCCCACACCCTGATTTAGTCTCATATCGTAGAAACAGTTGCAAATATCATTCGTTACAAATCCAAGTATATAATATGTTTCTGTAAACCAAAAAAAGAAGTCTATATAAAATCGCCGGCTGATCAAACATTCGAACGCCTCTTTTTCACTGGGGAAAACTCTCGGAGCGGCTGAGCTGCAGCGTGACGAACCATCGGCAGCACCTGACTCATCGGAGGCCGGTCACGTACCTGTAGGTTGATACACCTCGTCGCTGCCTGGAACAATCTGACTATACCGTCAACCGAATACCTAGGACCAAGCGCAGCATCAATCACTAGAGGTATGTTCTCCTCTCTACTCCATACTGGCATCAACTACAGAGAAGAAAACATTCCCAAAAAATCAAAAATCTGTATATTACTTGCGGAACAAGAAACCTATAAGAAAAACAAAACCTATGAATCAAAGTTTTAGCCATACGAATCATACCCAATCAGCGATCTTCCTCGTATCAAGAGGTCTCTGAAAATCATAAGCCTTCCTTCCGGTGAAAAGCGTAATCAGGAAAATTCCATAGCTGTAGACGTCGGACTTTGACGAAACCAAACCCGACTCCTCTGTTTCCGGTGCGACGCATCCCGGTGTTCCCTTGATCGGACTGATCTCTCTCTGCTGCTCACCTCGAGCTCTATCTATAACCATTTTACTCGCCAATCCAAAATCAGTCAGCTTCGGCACGAAGTTTGCGTCAAGTAAAACGTTTGAAAGCTTGACATCTCGGTGAATCACTTTCAGCGTCCCGTGTAGATAATCCAGAGCTTCAGCTACACCCACTGCAATTCTCATCCTCGTTTCCCATTCCAAAACCGGATATTCTTGTGGTAGACCCTGACCCGGCTTTACGTGTGCTACACAAGCAAGAGCAACAAAAACTCAAAATCAGTCAAGTTTGGTTAAACTCAAAAACAGAGTCAGTCAGGTTTGATTGTTACAGTAGATGTGGTGGTCGAGAGAGCCTTGAGGCATGAATTCGTAGACTATGACACGGTGTTCATCGCCGAAACATTTGCCGATAAGTTGAATCACGTTCGGGTGATTCGCTGCGTGCAACATTATAATCTCCGCCACGAACTCGTTTTGAGCAGATGTGTTACCTAGTTTCTGAATCTTTGCAGCTCCGACCTAGAAAGTTGTTAACTTTAGCAAATGGGTTTTCGATTTTTTGAAACATAAAGGACAAGACTTTATTGGGTTTATAAACCTTATCAAATTCTGGGAAATCGCAGCGAAAGACTTCACCGAAGTTGCCTTCGCCGAGATAATTTCCGGTGCTGAAGTCTTGAGTTCCGGCTACGATATCGTTCCATGCGAATGTGATTCCACATTTTAAAAGTAGAAGTGGAGATACCGGCTGGTGAATGTCCTGTCTCGCATCTGCAAAGTGAATTACTTCAAAGTCAAGAAAGAAAGATCAAGAAACCCTAAATCAATCTCCGGTTAATCTTTCACAAGATCCAGAGACTTGCTTCACTCTACTACGATTACTTGTGACGGAAAACGAGATGAAAACTTGTTGTGATTCCAAACAAAGTAACTCTAAAGAAAACAGGGTGCTTGCGTTACAAGAAATCAGAAAACGAGAGAAATTCGAGTTTCAAGAGATTGAGAAATTAGGGGAAGGAGAGAAACGAACTTCGAGGAAGACGATCGTCTTGGGGTTCCATATTGTTGCGCCGAGCATATTTGAGGAACTCGTTACTGCCAAACGGGATGTCGTCGTTCTCGTTGTTGATATTTTCCGATGCCTGCGGTTGTGCCGGTTGTGACGGTGGTGCTGGTGGTGCTTGCACTCCCTGACGCGAGCCTTCTCCTTTGAGACAACAAAAGAATCTCTTCATCGCAGCGTAGGTAAAGTATTTCTTGAAGCTTTTCTTTTCTTTTTCCCGAGAAACTATGTAAAGTTAATCTAACAGTCTCTGCCCGCGAAAACTAAAAGCGAGAGATTGAGGCAGAGTCGGATAATGAAGACTAAATGTCATATATATACGCGAGCGCTCGATGCATCATCATTTAAAAAATAATAGTAATTCATTCAAAAACTAGATTCATGGATAATAACAGAATCACAGTTAGTTTTTTTAAGTGGACAAAAAGTCTAATTAGAGATATCGAAGCAGTAATAGTATTCATGAGTAATGATTGTTTTTAGAAAACAAATATTATAGCAACAGTATAATTGTTGAAAAAATATGAGATTTAAACAAGACACATCATCCTGCAAGACTTTATTAAACAAAATGGAAACAAAAATATTAAAAAAAACAACGAAAGGATCCAAAAGGCCATTGAAAAGAACCTCTGTTACAGAGACAATGCCACTTTTGTTCTTCATATCTTCCAAGTGAATCTCTCTTCCATATTAATTACTTCTGTTATTGCATTTGTTCAACTCTCGTCACTGCTGGGAAACTCATTTCCCGATTTAGAATCATCCCTGCTAAAGGGGCAAATGATTCGGTGAGAACATTACTATATAAGGAAACTTTGAGTAAGAGGGAGGGAGAAATCTTAAAAAGGACATTAACATACTTGCGAATGAATTGACCTTTGACGCGAGGCCGTTGCTCAGCTAGTTTCTTCCTGCTATGGGTACCTGACCTAAAACAAAACAGAACAACCAAAAAAAGGTGATAACTTTCTTCTCAAGAAAGCGAGAACTTAAGCTTGTTTGGAGATACCTTTTTCTCAAAACATCTCTCTTTACGTTTCAGGCGAAACTTCATCAAAGCAGCTTGTCTTTGTGCTGCCCGTTCACTTCCACTAGACTCCTGATTCAAAGGGTTATCACTGCTCGAACAAGAACCCACCATTTTCGCAACGGACCTGTCTTGAGGAGAACAACTTCCCACATTTTCTTCTGGAGCCTACTCAGCAAAAAAAAATTAAGCTTTTGATGAAACTGGCATAGATTTCAAATACAGCACCAAGCATTGTAGACAATACCTTATTGGCAGAAGTAGCACCGTTATTGTATCTGCATATCACATAAGAAACAATTAACTCCAAAAAAATCAGTCACAGGTTCGACATTTCTTTCACAGTTGAGGTCAGGAACAAGAACTTACTTTGAGAATGCAGAGTGATTCGAATGCCTCAAAACACTTCGATCACCGGTTCTGTAATCTCCAGCCTCTCTTGGTTTTTTCAGAGTTCGCTCGAGTGATTGCAAATCTTCTGGATTAGGTGAAGGTGCTTTGCTTTCTACTTGTGAGTCACCAGAAGAGCGATTCAGCGTGTCATTGCTGTTTCTCTCCAAAGCTTCAACAGAATATTTTGCATCCTTTTCCAGATTTCCTGGTTCTTCAGCTTCCTTACTCATACACATCCCTGCCTGCGATTCCGTGCCTAATGCAACATCTTCCAAAGATCATAATTTTAGTAACTGAGAGTAAACAGAGAGAATATCAGGAATGGTTTCCACAGGATTGACTAATGAGTTTGTGTTCTTACCTATTTGTTCATTCTGATCTCCAGCTTCCTTCAGTTTTACAACATGTTCCCATCCGTTGCCATAGGTGCTGTTAATATCACCGGCTCTTTTGGTCCAAGAACTCTATTTCCACAATGCAAAACCAATCAAGAATTCATAAACTTATCTCCTCAAACATTGTTATTATGATATTATATTATTATCTATCCCAGTAGAAAACAGATTACCTGAGTTCCACTCCCGTTATCACTACCACCATCTCCGTTACTCAAACCATTACTTTCATTCCCATGATCTTCTTCATCACGAATGCTGACATCGTTTTCTGACCTTTCAGTGCTTTCAGTTTTCACAGACTTCTTGTTCTGTATCCCACTCTCACTCCCGCTACCGCTAGACTAATAAATCAAGAAACTCTTAAGTCAAAAAAACCAAAGAGTAACTTTTTTTTGTTGTAAAAACAGGTAATCAAAGCAGAGCTCTTACGCTGTGGCGTCTTCTCCAGACATGCTGCCAAAGATTCTTTAGCTCGTTCTTTCTAATGGGTTTCACGAGAAAATCAACAGCACCATTCGACAAACACTCGAACACCAGAACCATAGAGTCTTGAGATGACATCACTACAAAAGGTGTGTTACACGAAAATGAGCATCACATACTGAAACTAGATCAGGCCAATATAGTGGTGGAGGGTTTAAGTACGTACTTATGACGGGGATGTTCTTAAGTGTCTCATGGCTCATAATCTTGCACAGCAGACCGGTTCCAGAGTTCACAGGCATGACAACCTCTGATAAGACGAGATCGATGCAACTGTTCTCGTCTTCTAGGATTCTCCAGGCTTCAACGACATCTGAAACAGCAGTAACTGACAAAAAGTTTCCAAATTTCCAACATTTTTAGTCAAAAGAAACAACGTGATTGCTAAACAAGGATGATCAAATTCAATCAAAAATACCTTCATAACTGCAATTCTTTAAAAGGGCAGTAACAATTTGGCGTGTTGAGTCATCATTCTCCACTAAAAGAACCTTGAGCGATCTAACCGGGAGATACCTCTCCCACTTCACAACAGGAGCTAGCGGTTGTTGTTCTTGTTGAGAGATATGTAACAAATTGTTGGCATTTCCATCGGTATCTTCGATTCGGAATTCATCTTCTTCAGATGAGTCAAACGCTTGTCTCTCGGTTTCCACTTCATTAGCGGTTTCCTCGTTATTGAAACACATCTTTTATAGTACTGAATTTATCATGACAGGGTCAAGACCAGCCTCCGTGAACAAGATAGAATATAAGCAGCATCGAATAACATGTGAGATTCTGCAGAAACTTCCCCTCTACTCTGACATAACATTTGCACATTTCGTCTTTCGCCAAACTTAGTTTTAATCCCTTCACAAAAACCTCAAACCAATAAGAGAGAAGAAAAAGAACACTATTCACACCAGAAAAAAGCTAAATTTGGATTAAAAAAGGAGACTTTTTCCAAAGCTAAACTAAACTAAACATGCCAAGTCAAATTGCAATAGTAAGACGACAAGATTCAAAGAGAATCCCAAACACAAATAAGATTGCTTTCAAAATAACAATCCGGAACTTATTGGTTCTCAAATCAGAAGCTACGAAGAAAGACAAAAGGAATGTACAAAAGATAATCATTTCAGAAACATTGAACACACACACACTCTTATATCTCAGATCTTGGACCTCCTACTTTCTCAAGTTACTAGAAATTCCTCAGAATCCAGATAGAAAATGCTACGATACAAAATGAAATAAGAACAAAATTGAACAACGGACAAAACAAAAAAAAAAAAGCAAACCTTTGTAGCTTCCATAGATGAAGAACACCACCACCACCAGAATCTCTCACCATATCTGACTTCGAAAACCAAATATCACGAGAAATAACAGATTCTGTTTTTTTCACTGCTTAATCTGGTTTGCTTAGCATTTTATCATCAAATAGGCTTGATTCGTATCTAATATTCCTTTTTACCAAAACTATACAGAATCCAGTTGCTACCAAAATTAGAAAAATATAAAAGGAGAGAAAAGTTGTTGACTGGTGAGGAAATTGAGGCTACAAAAAAAAAACTTGAGAGAGAAGATTAAGAGAAAAGATTGAGAAACTATGGGCGAAAGTTGGCAAGGGAGAGGAAGTCATAAGATATTTATTTTTGGGGTTGCTGACATGGCATTATTAGCCTACGTGTAATGTGGGACCCAACGTGCGTGTTGCGATTTGCTTAATTTTCGGACAAAATCAAAAGCTGGGAGCCTGGGGGGGTTTTGAGCTAAGATCTCGGTATGCAATTAAACCGAATCTTTTCTGGTTCTCTCATGACGATAGAGCTTGGAGTTGAGAAAACGACGACGATTATTTTAATCTCACTTCTATTTCTTGCAATCAATCATTTCAGAAAACAATAATTCTTTTTTTTTCTTTGAGTGGATCCCTTAACTTTCAAAAATTGTCGTTATACTGTAAATTTTTTTTCCTAGCTTTACAGCTACAATTTTATTAGAAAGATATATTCAATTAAGCATTGTGTCTCGCGATGATGGACAAAAATTCAATTCCAAGAATAAACTGTTTTCCTCGTTTTAACATTGAACACCTACAAAATCAAAAACTTCGACCGCTTCATTTTTATATCTCAGTCCAAAATCTAAAACTTTAGTAACATCTGACGAATCATATTCACGAGGCTTCATTTGGTTCTCTTTCAACCAAGAGCTAGATCCATGCGCTTTCAAAATTTATAATATCAAACAAATTTCGTGTGTCTAAGTTCTAACCAAATATTTTATTTCCATCACATTGGTTTGCAGATATTCAGTCATAGCTCTCAAACCATATGATTCCCTGTATATATACTTTAGAGAAGCGTAGATCTAAGGATTATAATCCTCCATGAAGGCCTTTTAACACACACAAAAAGGATTATAAAGCCTCCTTACCAAAAATCAGCTCGATCAGATCAATATTTGTAGCGCAGCTTCTTCTCTGTTTTGTAGCATACAAATTAAATTATTCATAACTTTCATATCACAATTCCGAATAGTAAATCACTTTTAACATAAGGTAGATCACTAAAGTACATTTAGGGAAATACTTACAAATTTTCAGATCGTTTTATTTGTCCATATGTTTATTTTGAAAACTCTGCAAGGTTAGGATTTTAATAACTTGAGCTAAGAAATTAGATTCATCACAAACAGCCCTTAATTATTCTTTAACAAACAAAAACAAACATTAAATCGGGCTAAGAAAAGTAGAAGAGAGAAATTTTCTGTAGAAGTATAATAGGATTAACAAAATGGAATAATAATGTGTATAGTGCTCTGTCATTTCACCTACGTAGTTCATCTGCAAATACTCAATAAAATATACGTCCATTTCCTATATACCGTGTAGAAGGGTATAAAGTATAACCGAAATTTAATAATCGCACGAATAAATTGGGCCAACTTGTTCTTGCCGTGTCACATCGTACCAAAAACAGTATTTAATGTTTTGAAATAATTAATCAATCTTAATATAGTCCCAACCGAATATGGTCATGGACTTTGTGGACAAGTATGATATATATAGATAAATTAGGTATGGAGATTTGCCAAGAAGAAGAAAACATTTTCCTTTAAAGGGTAGGATTACGCCCACGTCTTTCAATTTAACCTCGTCTGCCTTTAGACCCTTTACATGGACTATTTATGATTTTAAAAGATGCAATTGGTTTCGAGTTATAAACAAAAAGAAAGATGCGATTGATAATAAGGACTTATTTTATGAATTACTAAATTTCTTTGCCCCAAAAGAAAAAGAAAAAAGAAATCCTAAATTTCAGGAAAGTAAGAACGGACGTGGGCCGTCAGATCAGATCAGATAGACAGATGAGGAAGTTTTTGACCTGAGAGGGTGAGAGTATGAGAGACTAGTTAAATGGCTGGGGTTCAATCTCTGTTGTACACGTGGCTACATTTTACTCGTTGAAATTCATGATCTTCGAGATTTTTCTGACATTCCACTTTTGGCAACCGGCTAAAACCAGTTGAAATTATCATTTGACCTACCCCACTGCCATTAGATAAACATTTTAAAGGAAAAGAGATTCGTTTGGACACAACTAAAGATATTTTTAGGGTCATTTTCATTTTTCGCCGGTAACCTGCTGGTTCGAACTCTAGATGCGAAATAAAGTTTTTTTTTGTTATCTCAGTTGAAATTGATGCAAAATAAAGTTGCCACAGTGAAATATACCTAACGGCAACTAACATTAACCGTATCATACGACTACGATATAGCTTCATAATTGGATTCGTATTGTTTTGAGTAAATAATTTGAATTTATATTCGTCAATGATAAACTAAATTATTTTGTGTTGGTTATATTATATATAGCGCGTGTGTGTTTGTACTTAGTTTTAAAATAAAAATAAAAATAAAAATAAAAATTACCTGTGACAAAGAGCATTTTTATGTTTTTATGATTTTTGGTTAGCAAAAAATATTAAAGGAACTAATGGCTAACAAAATATATTTCTGTATTTGTAATATGTTTAATCTTATTTATAGAAAGTGAGTTTTATTTTGTTTTTCTCTAAAAACATCCACATCAACAAAGGAATTGGCGATAAAAGCAAGACATATACATATATATATACACATCAATATTAATTGAGGCCAGTCTTGAGATTTATGAGGCTAAATGATTTATATATAGTAATTTCTTTAGATATGCTGATCAAGACCAATGTTTGGTCCTACTCCCCTATGAATCGGCTCTGGATATAACCATACTTGTTATCAAATACACCTTACGACTTAATCTCCTAGCATATGAGAGATGATTGGTTGTTTTTTTTTAAAAGTAGCTAGCTTTGTCGCTTTGCAAAAGAAGAACAGCATTGCTTTCTTATTTTATCGTGCTTCCACTTTTTTGCTTATCCATCTTAAATCCCTACTAGATTCTTATTTGATAGTCTCTTTGTTTCATATTGCTCCTAGGCTAGAATCCTACAAGCCATAAGTTTCTATGCGAGTTGATAGTATATATAGTAATCTCTCTTCCATTTTCGTTTACATCACCAATTTGCATTGTTGTAGAACTTGAAGAGAAACATCGCTACATCAATGAAAATCTTTGAAGGAAATGACACACACTAATGCATGTTATAGCAATTTTTGATAGAGTATTGCTATGTTTGAGATAATTACTTGAAATAATCATCTTTCAGAAACTAATGACAAACGTATATCTTTCTAGTGAAAAATAACAGGTCCTAGTACACTAGGAGAATCTATTTAAGTAATTAAGTTACAAAATGAGACTATTTGAACAATCGCCCTAATTATGTTTGGACATTTTGCCCAAAACTAGTAAAAAATGTGCAAAACCAACTTTTCATCACATGTCAACTAAGAAAAACTATAACTACCAGTATGATGTTAGTGACATTTGTTGTATAGATAATCTTGAGTTGTTTTCTATTTCTTTCTCTTTCCACATATATATGTACACATCTTTTATGTTGTTTTCGAAATAATCACAAACTCTTTCAAAAATAACTTAAATTGATGATAGATTGTTATAAATTGATCGTGTCTATTATAAATTTATAATTTTGTTTATATACATTTGTTAGAAAAATATCACACAATCAATTGGCATATTAATTACTTGGGATACTTGTTGTCCATTTAAATCAATAAAACCTTGATATCCTATTTCACTCTTACTATAGTTTTTCTTCATCTATCTTTGTTTTGTCATGCGAGGAAGACATATCTGCAAATATAGGACCCGCCCATAAATGAAAACAAATGCTTTGCCTTCAAACTTCAAAGCTGTGAATGAGTAGATTCGTTTTTCTTTTTCGATTTTTGTGATTTCTATTTAGTATTCAATGACAATAAACTCTGCATACAACTACTATAGTTCTAGTACAATGGTAAAGTTTAAGAGTAACTCCATTATAATAGTATCACTGTTATCAAAAAAAAGAAAAAAAATGTATTACAGGATCATGATGCTTCACTTTTAATTTTACAGTGTTAAAAAAGAAGAACAAACAAAACAAGTAGCACGTTTTACTTTACCCAATGAAACCGGTTACCGGCATAAGCAGTGTCCAATTGCCGAGAAAGATGGAACGAATAATAATATTTATATGTTCCTTTGTTGCCTGTTGCCACTAACGAAGGCTCTTACGTCCCATCATTCCCGTTTTTGAGCCGACGATAATCTCTTCGTCGGCGAAGCTATTCACATTCTCTTCAAATCCCCAGACAGAAACTCTCATCGCCATGTCTCCTGAATCTCGTATTTCCCCGTACTGATCGAGTTTTTCCTTCTCTCTAATTATTCCCTATCCGTCGCGAATCCCAGCTCTTCTTTGACTGATTTCAGAATCTAATCTCCATCTCTTGTTTTGATTTTCCGATGAAATGTGATTTTTGATCTCTGTTCATTTCAAATCGACGGCGATCGCCGAATTTGTTGGTCGGATTAGTGAGAACTTGATAGGGGCTTGTGAAGAGCTTGATCAATGTGCAAGGGATTGACGAAATAGCTGTGGTTTTTTTTTTTTTTTTCTGAAATCTCAGAGTTTCTAACTTTTGTTGACTTTTGAGATTGATGCTGGATCTCAATCTCGAGGTCGAGTCGGCTGAGTCTACTCAGAGCGGACGAGATTCGGCTGCTGCTAAGGGTGGTTCTGGTGCTAATTTGACTCAGATGGATGAATCGGTGACGTCGAACTCATCTGTAGTCAATGCCGAAGCGTCCAGCTGCATCGATGGTGAAGAGGAGCTCTGCTCCACACGCGCCGTCAAGTTTCAATTTGAAATCCTGAAAGGAGGAGGCGGAGAAGAAGAAGAAGAAGAAGACGAAGAAAGAAGTGCGGTGAGGACTAAGGAGTTCTTCCCTGTTGCTAAAGGTGATGGAAACAGCATGAGTTTTCTGGATTCGAGCGCGCAAAGTTCCAGGAGCTCCGTTGATATTTCCTTCCAGAGGGGGAAACAAGACGGGGACTTCGCCGGTGGCGATGCTGCTCGGGTGATGCAGCCACCGTCACAGCCGGTGAAGAAAAGCAGGAGAGGGCCTAGGTCAAAGAGTTCTCAGTATAGAGGCGTCACTTTCTACCGGAGGACAGGCAGATGGGAATCGCATATCTGGTAAATCTACTTCTCATTGATTCATCTTTCAGCTCCAAGCTCGGATTTTGATTTTGTATTAATCTTTTTTTTTTTTTTTTTTTTTTTTTTTTGTCAATTTTAATTTCCTGGTTGCAGGGATTGCGGTAAACAAGTTTATTTAGGTATGGATTCTATTGGTTTTACTACTGTGTGAGCTGATTTCTGCTTGTGCTCTTAACTCTCTAATGAAAGCTTAACTTTTGAATTCAACAGGTGGATTTGACACTGCCCATGCTGCAGCTAGGTAATGCCTTTTTGGAAATTACGTTATTTTGTATGATCTAAGTGATCCCTCAGCTGTTTTTTTCATTAAGATAGAATAAGATGTGTGTTTAATAAGCTCAATATCTGCTCGTGTAGGGCGTACGACCGAGCTGCTGTCAAGTTCCGGGGTCTGGAGGCTGACATCAATTTCGTTATTAGCGATTATGAAGAGGATCTCAAGCAGGTTTTTGATTACAGATGGTAGAAAATATAGTGAAGGCATGCATGCTTTGATTTGTTCTTATCTGGTTTTTGAACTTTACAGATGGCGAATCTTTCCAAAGAGGAAGTTGTGCAAGTACTTCGGCGACAGAGCTCTGGTTTCTCGAGAAATAATTCAAGGTATCAAGGAGTTGCTTTGCAAAAGATTGGCGGCTGGGGAGCTCAAATGGAGCAGTTTCATGGAAACATGTAATCAAATTCTCTTAGTATATAATTTTATGCTTTTACACATGCTTTGTTCTTTGTGGTTTGGTCTTAATGTGCTTGTCAGTCATTGCTAAAAAGAGTGAAGTGCCTCAGATGAAAGCGGGTTCTTTTTCCGTTCATGTGAAGAAGTTTATGATAGAACCATCAGTAGGAATTAGGAAAACCTGTTTGTGACTGTGGATTATAACTAGAGATTTTGATGGCTATGAGACATTTGATATCTATCTTGGGGTGATTGTCATCTGAGCTTACATGCTCTTGGTGATCGTAGATTATGATGAAGTATCCTGAATTGTTGATCTATTAGGAAATTTTGCAATATTAATTGCTCAGATTCTTATGGAATTAGGGCTTGCGACAAGGCAGCCATACAGTGGAATGGAAGGGAAGCTGCTTCCTTAATTGAGCCTCATGCATCCCGGATGATTCCCGAGGCAGGTAATGTATTTGATTGTTAAACTGGTCAATGCTATGCAGTTTTTGCTCTCAGTTTGTGAGAAGCTACTACTAACTTGTTAACTTGTTTTCTGATTTCCTTATTTAGCTAATGCTAAGCTCGACCTTAACTTGGGAATCTCTCTTTCACTGGGAGATGGTTCAAAGCCAAAAGATAGGACTCTCCGGCCTCACCATGCTCCTAACAGTATCATAAGTGGAAGGAAGTCCAAGGTGCATTTTTCTCTGTCGTGCACCAAATATGGTTTACTTTACTTTACTTTCATATGCGTTTTGCTGCAACCATTACTCGAATGTTGCTTTGTCTATATCTCATCGCAATCTGCAACTCAGAGCTACTTTCCCATTAGCTACCTCGAGTCCTCATGGTTCTTCCTTGATTCATAAAATTCTTGCCCTTCCATTTGATCTATATACACAGATGGAGAACCACATGGCTGCAGTTACATGCGATACGCCTTTCAATTTCTTGAAGAGGGGTTCTGAACATCTTATGAACCGGCATGTCATTCCTGCCGCGTTCTTTTCACCCATGGTAAATAACTAAAAACCATACCACACATTCGCTTTATATCAAACTCTGTGTCACTGCAACGCATTTATAAGTTGCACAATCTTCTGTACCTTCTATCCAGATCTAAAACACCTTATGAAATAGACAACTTTAAATCTTAGCAAACTCTGCCCGACCTATGAATAACATGTGCGATAAGTGAACTCAGTTAGATGTTCAGCAGGTAGTTACTGTTGTGATTTTTGGTCAGTTAAGTACTTGAGCAGTGATATCTGTGTTGTTGCTTGTTAGCTCTGTGTTGTGATATCTGCCTCATTAACTTCAAGATTTCAATGTATTTTACTATTTTCTGCGCTAAATGTTGGATGACTGTCTCCAGGAAAGAACACCAGAGAATGGTTTTATGACACGTTCTCCTCAAAGCTTCCCAGCCAGGACATGGCAAATGCAAGATCAGTCCAGTGGTGGAACCGCCACAACAGTAACTACATCGCCACTGTTCTCAAATGCAGCATCATCAGGATTCTCACACTCAGCTACACGCCCTCCTTCTTCATCCACTTCCACTCTTCATCCTTCTCAGCCCTTCCTCAATCTGAATATGCCCGGTCTCTATGTCCTCCACCCATCTGATTACGCATCTCAACAGCAACAACACCATCTCATGAACCGCTCACAACCACCACCATAGCTTCCTGTTTTGCCAACCAAACTCAAGGTGAGACTTTCTGGCTCAGCACACAAGCTGCAGTTTCCTTCTCCTGACTAATTCTTTACCCCTACAATCCGAATTTTAATAGAAAGACCCTCTAGAATTTGAGATGCGTGTAGTAGTATGAAATTTTGATGGATTAAACTTGAAATAAGAATGAGAAATGTTTAGTGAGTAGAAAGATAAGGCATTTGTGTAACATTATTGTCCTTTGTGTCTTCTTCTGCACTTGCAGTCAATAGTTTTCTTAAGGTCCTATAAAACTAGGAGTATTAACATCCTTCGTACGTGAATATGCAGGTTCTAAAACAGCCCTGAAGTTGGAATAACTTGGACCCAACCGTGGAAGGCCAATATGGTGATTTCTCCCAAAATCTCTTGTATTATATTGCCACTGTTTTTTTTTTCCTCTTTCGATTTGTAACATAAAGTGAGGGGGTAATAACAAATCAGAAACCCAAAATCCATGTGTAATTTTACTATAAACTAATCCGACCCAAAGGAACGACCTTGTCCGAACAATGTAAGTTCAATGCATTCTATTTGTATGAAGATACTGGGAGACTTTTCCCTTCTTGTTGCAGCCACAGAAGAAGAGGAGACATATTTGTTTTGTATAGCCAAATAACACAAGACAACGATAGATATGATACGCCGACCCTGGAAGGCCAATTTCTCCCAAAATCTATTAAAACTACCATGTTTGCTTCTCCTTCTTTTGATTTGTAAGTTGGTAAGATAAAGTGGGGGCAACAACAATATCTAAACCCCAAACCCATTTGTTACTTGACTATAATGTCTTTTGAGATTAATCCAACCCACAGAACGATCTTTGTCCTAACAATGTAAGTACTACTTGTATGAATCAGTTGAAAGACTTTTCCCTAGTTGATCATGGCAGGCAACAAGACAACATGATTTTGTATAGACGGGGCACCAACATGGTTTTTGTTGCCAGAGAAAACAGAGATATATATATATATATATATATATATATATATTTAGCATTGGTAACACTATAGAAAAGTCTTAATCAACTTGAAAGCATCTCACACTACACCAGTCCTTAATTATAAACCAAATCCTAAGATAGATATGTTTAGCATTGCTAACACAAATTAACACACTCACAAGTCACATCTGCGATGCATGAGAGTCATAAAAAGCCTAATGAAGAGATCATCCACGAATGATGTGGACCTTGATTGTATGAACCAGATTATTACCCGTCTTCTTCACTTCACATACCATTTTATCGGTTGTCTTCACTCCATTCCTTCTGATTACACTTCCAAATCCCATGACAAACACAATGCCATTCGCCTGAATCCTGATTTTCTTCTCCAATGGCCCGAAATTGTTCGAGAGTGGGTCAACGATCGTTATCCGCTCAGGGAAGTTTAAGCCATAGTCCTTCATCACCATAGCCGGGATGTGCTACATTGTAAAACAAACATCATTACACATAACATGAAACTGATTTTGATTGATGCATTCACATAAAAACATTATAACCCAAAGATGTTAAATAAGAATGTGAAATGCTCTTTAAACATGCATTTGTTTTCGCTTCTTACCAATTGGCTTTTCTTCTTCGGATTTAGGAACACTGTAAAGTACGGGTTTTCTTGATCATCCAGATACTGTCTGTCATCATCATCATCATCCTCATCCTCAACGTCAACATCATTATCATCAGCATTGTCATCACCATCATCAAGATCTGCAACGTTGTCACTAGCTCTAGCTTCTTCACCATCAGATTCCTCCTTTACCTCGCTGATTAGCTCTGAACTTCTTCTTCTTCTGAGCCTTTTACACATGGTTCGACCGTCGTAGATACAGAAGTTGAAACAACGAGAGCCGTCGAGCTCAAACGTCAAGAAATCTCCACCGTTGAGACCTTCCTCCTTTGAGATCCTCTTCCACCCGTTAACGAGAGCGTATCTCTCAACATCATCACCACCGCATTTCCTCAACGCCAGTTTCCAAGTCTTCCCGTAAATACTCCTAACCGTAACATTCCTAGGCAGAGGCTTTGGTAACGAGCTGTTGAAAGAGACGGGAAACTCCTGACAGTAACCCTAAAAGTCTCATTAAACTAGAATTCTACAGAACATGTAAAGAAGAAACCCAGAAACTGAAAACAAAAACAGAGTGAAGAGCGAAGTGTGTTTTACCAGATCATCTCCGGATTCATCTGGTAAGTAAACTTTGAAGAACTTTGAAGAATTTCCTGTTTCCGAATAAATAAAAATCCGAAAATAGGATACATTGAAGAATCAACAACAAGGAAGAGACTAAAGAACAAAACCTTTGTCCATTGTCACCTATTTGCGCTCTTCTCCGGCTCTCAGAAACCTTAAGCTCTTTGAGGAAGTGAAGACGGAATCATTTCTTTTTTTTCCAACAACAAAATTTTCGCAGATCTCAAAGTTTCGTCATATGATTTTTAGTCTTTTGTAGAAAACTTGGAAAAAACAGAGAGGATCCTCTGTTTAAACGTTTCTAGCTTCAAATGGAAAACAGACCTACTAATAGTATATTTACTCCCTTTTAATAAGTTTAAAATTCGTAAATAACCAAAGTATCACCAAGGCCCACAAACATGAGAAATGGGCCTAACGTTTAGTCCATTCAATATGGTTCTTTTAAGACAATACTGTGTAGAAACTCCTTACAAGAGACGAAATAAAGATCTTTTGTCACGCTCTCCATCTCTAATACCTTCTATTTATATGAACCTTTTGAGAGACTGTTGTCACTACATGTTGCAGACACACACACAACATAAGGAGATAGATTCTTATAGACAAACATGAGCATTGATTTTGTTGCGAGAGATCTGATAAGATTTGGGAACTCACAATTTTCATTTAAAACTTGGATAGACCATAGATAATGTTTTGGTTAATTAAAGAGTTATTCAGCATTCTTACATATACTTTTGGTGCTAAGTGAATGAAAGAGCTTCTTCATCCAGTTATAACATGGACTTTGATTTCACGAACCAGGCCATTCTTCTCCATCTCTAACTCGCAGATCATTTTGTCAGTAGACTTCACTTTATTCCTCCTGATTATACTTTCGAACCCCTTGATTGTACGACCTTCAACCTTCCTCTTCAACTTCCCAAATGTTTTCGCCAGTGGGTCAACGAGATTGATGAACTCAGGGAAGTGTAAGCCATTGTCCCTAATGGCCTTAGCACGCATGCGCTTCATTACGAATCAAAACATCATAAAACATAACATGAACACACGAAACGCAAAAAAAAAACGACATGAGATTACACATTTCTTACCAGATCGATTTTCCTTCGCAGATTCAGGTTCACCTTAAAGAACGGGTTTTTGTCGTTATCAAGATACTGTCTGTCATCTTCACCATCACCATCACTCTTCTTCGAGACTTCAGAAGAACACGTTCAAATACACAAGAAAAGAAAGTTAGCGATGCTCAATTAGCTTCACAAAACCAGAGTTTCTTCTACTGTACCTTTCTCTTTTATCTCACTTTCATCATCTTGATCACCATCATCAATAACTATGACATCTTCACTGGATTTATCTTGATCATCATTATCACCACCATCACCATCCTCATCATCATCACTAAGAGCAATGATATCTTCGTCGCCAGAATCATCATCATCATCATCATCACCATCCTCATCCTCATCACCATCATCATCATCATCAGCATAATCATCATCGTCATCATCATCATCATCATCATCATCACTATCAATGACTACGATCTCCACACTGGACTTATCATCTTCAGATTCTTCAACATCAGACTCATCTTCGGTCTCCTTGGTTTTCACTGAATTTGCAAGCCTTTTACACGTGGCGTGGCCGTAAACACAGAAATTGAAGAGCCTCGAGCCATCAAACTCAAACGTCAAGAACTCTCCGCCCTTGAGATCTTCGTCTTTAACGATCCTCTTCCAGCCACCAACCATAGCGTATTTCTCAACATCGCCACCACATTTCCTCAACTTTAGTTTCCAAACTTTTCCGTAAATGCTCTTAACAATTACGTTCCTAGGCAGAGGCTTTGGTAAGCAACTGTTGAAAGAAATGGGTATGTCCTGCATAGGATCTAAGAGTTTTAACCAGCTAAAAGATCTCTACAGATGAACAAATGTAATAAAAATCCAGAAAAAAATTAAAACAGAGTGAAGACAAGTGTGTTTTTTTACCAGATCAGCTCCGGAATCATCAAGTAGGTATACTTTGAAGAACTTTGGAAGACAGTCATCCGAAGAATCATCTGTTTCCAATTAAAAAACAATCAGAATATATGATAGGTTACAATTTGAGAGTCAAGAACAAAAGAAGAGACTAAAGAAGAAACCTTTGTCCATTGTCGCCTCTTTGCTCTCTTCTCTGGCTCTCAGAAACCTTAGTTTCTTTGTGGAAGTGAAGGTGGAATTATTACTTTGAAAGAGTGATAAAAAAAATCTAGTTTCTTGTGATCTCAAGATTTTTAGAGATTTTGCCGTTTGTAGGATAAAACAGAGGCCGTCCTCTGTTAAACGCATCTTGCTTCAATCGGGAAAAGAAAACCATTAATTATTATTGGTCCTCTTACTACTTTTTACTTGGGTGCTCTATAAAGTAAACTAGAGGAACCAAAGTTTAGTGTTTAAGAGACCAGAGTAAGGTTAAGGCCCACAAAATAAGTAATGGGCTTAAAGTCGTCCCAATAAATTTGGTGTAAATGAAGAACGTTAAGGTGGTGAAGAAGAGTCGAGTAAGGATTAGGTAGTCAATTCACAAGATCCGTCTGGTCCGATCGTCTTTTCTGTCGCCATCTTTTATTTCAATTTCAAGTTTTTCAACCTCTTCCCGCTTACGAGGCCGGAATATTCTTTCAACATCCCATTTCCGACCACGAAATTCGCCTATCCGTTTCCGAGTTCCGACCAAGTGTTCTCAGAGTGACGATTTCGGATTTCTCGCTTCTTCAGATCTGGGACTGCTGCTACATTCTTAAGGTAAAAGGGGGTGAGAAAACGAAGGCAGTAATGGAGAAGGATCTATTAGATATCTCTGGCGAAGATGAAGACAACTGGCTTCTGAAAAACACGCCGAATAGAGGCGTTACGTCTTTTGCCGGTGGTAGTTCGAGACGAGAAACGAGTTATTTTGATTGCTCACCTCTAGAAATCCCTAGATCGAGTCGCGCCGTTCCTCCTCGTCCTCCTTTTTCTCCAATTGGTAAGCGCTTCGATTTCTGGATCCGATTTTAGCTCTAGAGAAAATTGATTTCTCACTTCTTAAAGTGATAGCTTAAAATGGTTTAATTGCTTAGCCTGCCTGAACTAGTTTATCACACTCCCACATTCACCGAGTGATTAATTTCCCTCATCCTAGAAAATGTGAATCTGGATTAGTGTACCTTTATACTTTGTTTGAATCTTTGTTTGAAAAAATGGCGATTTGGATGTTCATTATGCAGTGGAAATTCTATTTGCAGGAAGAGTAACAGGCAACAACATGGTTGAGCAGCCGAGCTCTTTTGTTGATACAGAAAATGTAGGCAAGGAGAATAATAGTGGGAACAAAGTTGAATTGCCCAAACTGAGTGTAGAGCGACAACAGATGAAAAAGAAAAAAAAGAATGCAGGATTTAACTTGCGGAAAAGCTTAGCGTGGGATAGAGCTTTTTCAACAGAAGAAGGTGACGATTTCTAGAGTTCTTTATCTTTCTGCGTTAGATTTCTTCTCATGTTTTTCATAAAAGGTACTAAGATGTGTGATATGATTGTGAGCCAGGTGTTTTGGATTCGGATGAGCTATCCAAAATAACTCAAGGTCTGTTACCTGCCATCCAGGAAGAGTTCAGAGAGTCAACGTCAGCTTCCAAATGTACTAGTGTTTCACCAGGACTACAAGCGCTTGAAGAAAACTTATTTAACGAGTTGCCTGTGAATAGTAAAAAGAGAGAGAAGAAGTTTTTGAGTGGCACAGTGTCAAAGTACGCATCACCATCGAAAGCCCAATCTTCGAAGCACGCATCACCATCTAAACCCCAATCTTCCTTGGTGAGTTTACTAGTCATGAATTTGGAGATACTTTTATGGAGCTAATGAGGGTTATCAGTTGTTTCTCACAATGTTCTTTATCTAGCAAAACCAATTAATTTTAAGCACATTCTATTATAATGTCAAATGTCTGCATTATAGGCCCAGAAAAAAGTCATTTCAGCTCAGGATGTGAGGAGCGGTTCCAAACGCAGTGGCTGTCCCCGGCCTCCTCCTTCATCTTCATATCCTTTTCTTGCTTAGAGTACCGGGTGTTAAGGCAATTACTATCCATGCTTTTCTGGTTTTGTTGTTTTCGCTTGTTTACCTTAACTTCATTGAACCCTAAAAAGACCTGCAAATGTGCATACAACAACACAACGTAGGAGGGAGCTGAGCTTTTCTAAAGTTTCTACTACCATATCTGATTCTCTTACAGTTGCAAACAACATGAAAAGGACTACTCAAAGTCCAAGCAAACCGAAACTAAGCCAATTTACTCAATCAAGTATGTCCACATTCAGTTAGCATATGGAATCTATGCATCTCACAGCGTTTTTTTTCTTCTACTTTTTTAGGAAATGCCTTTGCAGCGTCTTGTTTATATATTGCCTGTTAATCGCATTACCTTGGTTATTTCTTCTGATATGGCAGAGAATTCTCAGAGGAGCTTAGAATCTGTAAGCTTCTCTAAAAGCACGTCAAACACCAAGAGTAAAACAAAATCCAGCGTGGCGAGCAAATCTTCAATTCCTAAGCCCTCTCTTAAGCAAGCTAGAAGAAATGTGGTAAAGCTATGCTGCCCTCTGCAAACTGAGATAGTAATTATAATATGCGCTAGAAATCTGCTGCTAAAGTTTTCTTTTTCATCTTCTAATTGAGAGTAAAATATTGCGTTTTCTTGAACTCTAGATCAGCAAAACATCAGAAGTTCCTTCAGTATCCCACTCACAGAGTTCTGTTGTTGGAAAGTCCAACGATGGCCCTATGACTTCATCAGATGTGGCTATGCTTGGTCATGCATCATCCCTTGACTCTGATGTAATTACTATGGACACCTCGTTAGTTCAAAGTTCTTGCGGTAAAGTTGGAAACACGCAGTCTGCAGTTTCACGACTGGGAAAGCCATCAGGTTTAAGAGCGCCGTCACCTTCAATTGGCTATTTCAGTCAGGTATATTATTAAAATATACTGAACGCTGTCATAACAATGGTTTGTGCTCGTAATATCTCATACTTAATATTCATGATTTTTGCAGTCGGATTCTCAACCATCGCACAGTGCAGGAGACATACATAGTCAGCCTTCTAGGTCTGATGTTTGTTCAGCTTCACGTGTTTCTTTGATCCCTACCTTTAACAAACCCCAAGTTTCTGAAAAAGTTCCCGGTGTTAACTCCAAGTCAGGAATTAAAAACATTGGCAGTTCAGTTTCAGCGGCAAGTTTGTCTGCTCAATCTAAATTCGTCAAACCTTCACAAGAAAGGGTGAAAGTAGACTTGAAAAACACTCGGGAGATAGAATCCGAAGCTGCGTCTTGTTCACTGAGCTCTCAGATAAATGAAAGACTGCAGCATCCATGCATCATTCAAGGTGATACTGGAAAATTAGCTCTGGATGATGTAGATAGTTTTACATCTGAGAAGGTTTCTACTGCAAAGTGTGAAAAAGTCCAGAGTAACAGTGAGCTGCCGCCCTCAGGCTGCAAAAAGAATGTACAAGATGGTCATATGTCTGATGATAATAGGGATGAGGAAAGGAAGACTTGCCGGTCAGTAGAAGATTACTGTGCTTTACCGCTGAAACATTGTCCAATTTTCAAAGATTCCATGGATTCTCCGGTGCAGGGTCCTTCTGCCGATGAGTTGACGCTGTTTAATAACTGCTCACAGTCGAAAGCCAGCAATGCTGGGGAAGAAGATATTTGTACTACCAATGATTTTAGTGGAGATCTTGCTACATTGGATGTACATGGACAACCACTAAGTGAATGCGTGCACCCTGAAAATGAAGATGAGATTAGTCCTTTACTTTCTGGAGAAAAAGATGCGTTGATTGTTAATCATTCTTCTGAGAATGTAGTAAAGCAGCATGAGGTTGTAGATACCTCCACTGCAGGCCCAGTTTTCCTTGGGGATTTTGCTTCAGTCAAAAGTGATGTAGATGATTTATCTTCTTCAGAAAATCCGTTATGCTTTACTGAATCTGTTTTTGTTTCTTCGGGGCCTGCTGAGGCACCAGTTTGTGTTCAATCGCCATGCAACCATCTTGAGGAAAATGCAGCGTTGACCTCTATTCTGTGTGATCACAACATGGTGTGTGATGGTAAAGCTGCATTAGAAACGGAAAAGAAAATTGAAGTAAGCGATGTAAGCGATAGCACCGAGACGTGTGAGGCTGATTTCACCGGTTCATATTCAGATTGCAAAGACTGGCTTAGAGAATCCGAAGAACAGCATTTCTCATGCCAATTAGTCCACGAGGTGAAAGAGGGTGTTAAAGAAATATATATCTTGACAAGAAACGAAAGGGCAGAAAGTGGTCCTGATATGCAGATAGACTACTTTACTGGTTCTCTTGATGTTGAACAGGAAATGGAACAAGTGGAACTGCTAATGCCTTCCCCTGCTGAATTTAGGAATGAGAATAAACCTCTGGGATCATCTCATGAACCCTTCCCTGAGAGACTAACATCTGAAGAACAGAAGCAATACAACTGTTCCAGTGTTGCAGTTACACCTGATGTAAAGGCTGGTTGTGAATTGAAACAGACTGACCAACTTCGAACATCAGATGTTTTTTCTCCAGCAAAAGATGCATCTGCCGCTGTTTTTTCTTATTCAAATAAGGAGCTTGAGGATTACTCAGAGCTAGAAGACATGGATCTGGTTACTGAGTCAGATTCAGATGAGGAGCCTGAGGAAATTATGGAGCTGAGAGAGGTGCATCTGGCTACTGAGCCAGAGCTCATTAGTAACCTCGATGAGTTCTCTGTCACAGACATTCTTAATCAAGAATATCCGGAAGTAGAAACTATCCATACTGCATCGGACCTGAGTGGACAAACTAAAACTCTACCAAGTGGAAATATCAGTTCCTCGGCTTCTACATATGGAGATCACAAGCGTCTAGATGAGGACACAAAAATTTCCAGAATCTCTGAAGGCATGTCGAAGGAAGATTCAACTTCTGGACGCATTGAGCATTACTATGTTGGAAAAGCTAAAATTCAGACAGATACTGAAAAGAGTTTCAACGCTCATGTTACTAATCAAGATCTCGGCTCTCATGAAGAAGAGGAGGTACAAGTTGTAAAGATATCTCCTGATCTTGTAACATTTGCGACCGGAGAGGAAGAATCAGGAACTCTAGTACCCATGGATGAGGCTTTCTCAGTCAAAGACGATATGCAGCCTAATGAGTTCAATTTGCTAAGCGATGACACGTTGACATCAGAAAGCAATGGAGACCGTGCTTCTGAAAGTAGTAGCAGTTGTACGTGTTCATCAGACGGCATACCACTGTAAGTAATTTAAGCCAGTCTCCACTAGCGAGCTTTTTCTATTCGTCCAGGTTTGTGTTTAAGAATTGACTGATAATTCACTGTTTCAACAGGGATGCTAAACTTGAGAAGAAACCTGATCCTATTATTGTAAAGCCTCCAAATGCTGTTCCATTTTCTGACGAGTGGTTAGCTGCAATTGAGGCTGCTGGAGAGGTATAAACATGCATAAAACCATGATGATTAACTGAAAATCCGTTTGCTTTTATTGCATATGAGATAGAAATTATTTGGCAATACCTCAGCAGATCGCTTCTGTTAAATTTGCAGGAAATTTTAACACTGAAGAGTGGACGTGTACAACACTCACCAACCGACAAATCTTCTCCTGAACCAAGTCCATGGTCTCCGGTATAATCCTCTCTCCCCCTCTCATTACCATTTTCCCGTAAATCTGCATTAAGTGTTGATTAAAGGAAACAACAGTTGAAACGTTTGGACTTCATTTAGTTTGGATGATTTTCGGCTAGTGTGACAGATAAACAACACTACGAGGAATTCACCTCTTATTTTTTTCTACAGTTTTCACCAACTGATCGAGTAGCTCCATTGCAAGCTTCATATCAAATCTTGAAACTAACTTGAGGAATGTCATTTGTCTTTTGTGATGATCAGGTCAAGAAGAAGAACAATCAAGGAGTAGGACCATATGACTGTACAAAGTATACAAACAAAGGGCTTCCTCCTGTTTTAGACTGAAAACTAGGTTTCTTCTACCTTGACCATTCTTTTCTTTGTTTTTCACCCTTTTACCACACTACTAGGAGACTAAATCTTTGTTGAACGCACTCACCTTTTTTTGTATACTTAAGAAATAAAATATGTAGAAAGAACTTATTGTTTTGTTTTTCTGTCTTGTTTATGCATGAATGGCTTATTTCTCATTACCTATCATGAGGTTAAATCTAAGTGAAATTTTGTTGTCCATTTTTATAATCAATTCTATGACATTAAACAAGCTTGGCAACAAATTTACGAGTCATTAGAGCCTGATCAGGCTAAATGGCTCATCGTCATGGACCATGACATATTTGCCTGAAACCGCATCTCTATAGTTGTTTTCTTTGTTCTGTCTTTTGTCTTGTTCAAAACTCTAACAAAAGTATATGATTATTTGTTTACCTTACTAAAAATAACTGTGGTCTTGTAGTACATGAATACAGAACACCCTTCTGTGTATGTGGTTGAGTAGTTTTGGTAATAACATGAAATTTCTAAGCCTAGAAGATTATGTAGTTGGGTAATTTTGGAAACGAACCGGACTGAATATAGAAATAAAATTGGCAAATCGCGGGCAATAAATTTTTTTTTTTAATAATGTTGACAAAAAATAATACTTTTTATAATTTAACAAGACAGCGACGTGGATCTGGCAGAAATTAAGGGTTAAAAAGGCCATCTCCTCAAAAATCACAGCCATCCATTTTCTCTCTCTCTCTCTCTCGTTCGAGCTTCCCTTTCCTCATCTCAATCTTCATCTGCAATCTCAATCGATCTTTCTCAATTCGTATGTTCCCTTTCACTCATATTGAATCTCTTCTCGTGGAGTTTGAATCTGCTGAATCTCAAAACCCTAATTCTGTTTCTGTTTGTTTTTTGTTTTTGTTCCGGGGTTTTTGTGGGATCATTGGTTTATTAGTTTGGATCCTAAATTGTGATTGAGATTTTGGATTTCGAAAATATTTTTTCTGTGATTATTTACCAACGATGTGTTTCTTCACTAGTATGTTGACGCATCTCTAATTGAACCGTCTCTGCGCATGCACAGATCGATTCTGTGGAGTTCTTCATCGTAGATACATTTTATGGTTCTTATATTCCTAGCATCAACCTGAAATTTTGAATATTTACAGTAGATTTAAGACTTCTCCTACTTTTTGAATTGGCTGAGATAACTGTCGGGATGAGTGAACATAAACTCTAGGATTTGATCGAGAACATACTGAATCTGCATTTAATCGTATTTCTTCCTATGTTGAGTGAAGTTTCCGGCAACAGTATGTTTATCAAAATTTTGTGGATGCCGGAATCGTCAAACTGTAGCCTTTTAGATTTTAATCAAGTTTGGTTGTTGAGCTCGTAGTTTGGCTTTTGCTTGTATTTTATCTGATGATATATTTTATATGCATGTGGCCTTAACTTTAATGATTAACGTATCTCATTACCTTTCTTCTAGACCATCATGAGTGACCATGGAGAGAAGACTTGTCCACTGTGTGCTGAGGAGATGGATCTTACTGATCAACAATTGAAGCCTTGCCAATGTGGCTATCAGGTCTTGGCATCTGCCTTCATTTCCCGTAAATTGTAATTTTTTACATGCAACTGCTTAGTCTTAGAATTGACAAAAAAAAGGGAGAACATTTTTGCTTATTGCAATGTTCAATAACATTAATCACCATATCCAGCACAACCACTTTGGTTAAGATATACTTTTCTTGGTTTAGCCCAAAGTTTCTGCGCCGGTTTATCTGCAAAGCATGAAGAATAGAATAGATGTGATAAGCAATGACTCAGTGGAACCATGTACACATATTTTACTAGCCTCATTGACTAATGATCTTTGTTCTGTTAATAATTTTGTGTGTTATTCAGATATGTGTCTGGTGTTGGCATCACATAGTGGACATGGCAGAGAAAGATCAAATAGAAGGGCGTTGTCCAGCTTGTCGCACTCCATATGACAAAGAAAAGATTGTAGGGATGACTGTTAATTGCGACAGGTTTGTGATATGATGCTTGATACGCAATCTTTTTTGGCGAATTTAATTTTACTATAGGACAATCTTTTTCCAGTTTTCTTTTGCTGATGGATTTTTTGTACATTTACCTGCACACAGTCTGGCCTGTGAAGGCAACATGGAGCGTAAGAAGATTCAAAAGTCAAAATCTAAACCTTCTGAAGGGAAAAAGCAACTCACCAGTGTGCGAGTCATTCAAAGGAATCTTGTTTACATTGTCGGGTTGCCCCTTAATCTAGCAGATGAAGATGTATGAGAACTCTCATCCAAACCTTTTAATCATTTTTTTGTGGGTTGCTCTGTGACTATTACTTCATTTTCTTTCAGCTACTCCATCACAAAGAGTATTTCGGTCAGTATGGAAAAGTTCTAAAGGTTTCAATGTCCCGAACAGCATCTGGTGTCATCCAACAATTCCCAAACAATACATGCAGTGTGTGCGTTTCTGTCAACCAAATTTTCCTCTTGTCATGCATTACCTTGACTTTCATCTGATGATAATATTTATCATCCCAGATATATTACTTATGCAAAAGAGGAAGAGGCTGTTCGCTGCATTCAGGCTGTTCATGGGTTTATCTTGGATGGTAAAGCACTGAAGTAAGTTTTGCCTAGCTTCCATTTTTTGTTTGAACGATATGGGTACTGTTTAAAAAAATAAAAAAAAAATCATTATCTGAACGGTCATATGTGCATTCTACATGTATTGTAGGGCCTGTTTTGGGACAACCAAGTATTGTCATGCATGGCTGAGAAATGCGGTACGTCTTCCATTGATTCTTCTTATTCTGATTTCTGGCTCCCTGAGTTGTTCTTTGGGTTACCTCCTTTCAGATAATAGTTGAAATTGATTTTTTTGGAGTGATGAATATCCAGGCTTGCGTCAATCCTGATTGTCTCTATTTGCATGAGGTTGGTTCTCAAGAGGATAGTTTCACAAAAGACGAGGTCATATCTGCTTATACAAGGTATTGTTATCATCTAAAGTTTTACAATTCCATCTTACGTACATGATTGTTCTCTTTCGTGGTTCCATTATTTTTAAGATGGGTAATATGATTATTGGTCTAGTATTTTTGGATGATTAGTTAAGTGTTATAGTAATTTTGAAGGAGTAGAGTTCAGCAAATCACTGGAGCAACAAATATAATGCAGTACCATTCAGGGAGCATGCTACCTCCACCACTAGATGCTTATTCTAGTAACAATTCTTCTACAAAACCAATTGTAAAAGTTCCTTCAACTGTAAGTTCAGTTGCATCTTAGCTTTCCCTTCACATGTGTTCCCATAATATGCTTCCTTAACTAGTTTTCTGAGTTTAATAGTTTCATGTCTTGATTTATTGTATATGAGCAGAATGCAGCAAGTGTTCCCAGGTATTCTCCACCTAGTGGGAGCGGGAGCTCTAGCAGATCCACTGCGCTTCCTGCTGCATCGTCATGGTAAGTTTTCACTTGCTGTTTTTTATGTGAATTCTTTAGACTGTTTAATTTAATATGACAGGGACTTCCTGTTGCAGGGGGGCACATATTGCAAACCAGCAGTCTTTAGCAACTTCGGTTACCTCAAATGGATCTTCTAATTTACAAAGATCAACATCAGTAACTGGAACCTTGCCCTTCTCTGCTGTTGTTGCAAACACAGTTCATGGGCCTGTATCCTCAAGTGACATTCTTAAAAGACCGTCTCTCAAAGATGAAAGCCAAACTGTTGCTGACAAAAGCACACATACTGTGTTGAAGCCTTTGCAGCATAGTGATGAAGTTGATTCTGGGTCCAAGAGAACTATCTCATCTGATAGGGATCCTTCTAGCAATTGGTTATCCAGTTCAGTAGACTCTTCCTACGATGGCAGAGGCACTAACAAGCCTTCAGCTACTGTGAACTCATTTGACGATCCAAATGAAGCTGTAGAAGATGTCCCTACTGTAAACAACTTGTCGGTTGGTGTTTCACGCATGGGGATAACTACGAATTCTGTGGATGAACGTCCTGATATTCCAATGGAGATTGGTAGTCAGTGTGATCAAGGTTCTATTAGACAGCCTGGTCATGAAGTATCAAAGTTGCCACATGCAGAGCAATGTAGGATGGATAGCTATATAAACACTGATAAGAACGCTGTCCCATCAGAAAATGGGCTCCCCAGCACAAGGCGAGAGTGGGATTGGAGATCAGATTTGCAATCCCAGATGCAAGTTAGGTCAAAATTGGAAGCGGAGGATGTATCATCATATGATAGCCAACGGAAACGCCCTGAAGAAGATATTATCCACTCGCGGTTTCTGTCTAATTCGTCAAGTTCCATCGTAGATTCAAATAATTTGGCTTCTCGTTCGCCCCTGCCTTTTGAAATCTCAGGTGCGAACGATTCACATTCGATGTTTGCTTTGGATAGAGGCAACGATAGTTTGCATGTTCCAAATGGATTTGGCGAGAAAACCATGTCCAACGTGGAGCACTCTCTGTTTGCTAATGAAGGCAGGAACAAAGTTCGCAATGCAGATGATGATATTACCTCAAACATTTTGTCACTGGACTTTGATCCGTGGGATGAAACCTTGACTTCTCCCCACAATTTGGCTCAGTTTCTTGGTGAAGTTGACCAGCGATCTTCTACTCTTAAACCGTCCAACCTCCTGAAGCAACATAACAGCCAGTCAAGATTTTCTTTTGCTCGGTATGAAGAATCTAGTAATCAAGCATTTGGCAGTGAGAACCATAGCCTTTTTGGGCAGTTGGCGAGAGATAAGCCTATTCAGGAGTCTGTAGCGAGCCGAGATATCTATCAAAATAATCTCTCGAGTCTAAATGGATTTGCTTCAAACTACTCTGGTGGATCGGAAAACTATGCTGCTAGTCCTTTATACTCTTCGTACAAGAATCCTGGTTAGTATTATATAGTGCATTCCTTTCCGTTGTTTCTTGTTTGGATCCTTTTTTCTGACCGTTGTCCTTTTGCAGTTTCACGACCTCAAGTTTCTGCTCCTCCAGGATTTTCTGCTCCCAGTAGGTTACCTCCTCCTGGCTTCTCATCACATGATAGAGTGGGCCTATCTTCAGATACTGCACCAGGTATTTCTTTTCTTCTGTTGTGGTAACCTACTGGACTAAAATAAATCTGGCTGATGCCACGGACTAAAACGTATTGTGCACTTGTATCGTAGGAACTAGTTTTCTTGACTCTAACTCCTTGTTGAGGAATGCTTATCAAGTACAGCCTCCAGTTGGTAATCCGAGTGGTGCAAATGATCTCGAGTTTGTAGATCCTGCAATTTTAGCTGTGGGAAGAGGGATGGTAAATGCAGACATGGATATGAGATCAGGATTCTCATCACAGATGAATACCTTTGGAAACGAAACAGGACGGCAAATGTTGAGACAGCAGTCTCTCTCTTCTACACAACAACAAGTGAATGGGTTTCACCATGATTTCAGAAACTTATCACCTTCGCTTACCACCGATCCTTATGGATATAGTTCAAGGCTTATGGATCGTCAGACACAGGGAAGTAGCTTATCTGCCTTCTCACAGCTCCAAAGACAACAACAACAACAACAACAACCATCTGAAAATTCAATCTTGTCTAATGGTCACTGGGATAAGTGGAATGAAGGCCAAAGTGTGAACTCTCTAGGTATCGCTGAGCTTCTTAGGAATGAGCGGATGGGATTTAATGGGAGCCTATACAACAACGGCTATGAAGAACCCAAATTCCAGATTCCAAGCCCTGGTGATGTGTATAATAGGAAATATGGGATGTGATTGTGGCATGAAGAGAGGTTTCTCTGCTTTGTTGGATTTGCTCTGGTTGATCCCCAAGTGTGCTGGAAGAATCATACACCAAGACCTGCTTTCGCTGCTGCGCATATAGAATCAGTTGTCAGACTAAAGATGCAGGGCTCCAACATAGATTTCCCAAGAGCATTTTTGAACTCCAAAGGTACTGAATCCTTATTATTCTGTAATGTTTGATTTTGGTAATACATAGGTTCTGATAGTATATATCTGTGATTACTAAAGATGGGTTCTTTTATGCAGAAAGCAAAGATGTTGAAGTCTGGGTGCCTTGGCTTTGATTTGATCTCTGCAGATTGGGTTGGTGGGGATTATGGCAAAATGTGGATGCTGCATGTAAAGGTCCAAACGATAACAGAGGTCTAAGTTTTGCCCCAATCTGATGTTGTTTCTTATTCAAAATTGTAAATACATTTAGTTTTGAAAAACCGTATAGGTTTTTTCATTTTGTTATACATCGGATTGTTTACATAATAAAAACCCCCCAAAAAACGAAATATTACTGTTGAATTATATTTTTCCCCGGTTAAAGTTTTTATCCAACATTTCTCGGAGCGGCGAGAACTTCCACGTCCAGAAACAAATTGTCGACCATGAACCATGATTCATAATTAGGTTTAGGGTTCAGAGAATAATATTTCTTATTGATCGCTCAAGAGATACAAAAGAAATGTACCGAGATGGCTTTTAGGTTAAGAACATCAGAGAAAAAACTAAAAAGTATTAAAGGTGAGAATTGCTTTCTAGTTCTCTCCGGAATTCTTAGATTTTCTTTTGGTTGTGAGGTGCTCTCCTTATATAATGAATGGAAAGTCGGTTCTTTTGATTCTCATTCCTTATTGATTTAGGAAATCTTCCTTCTTGTTGTTATCTTTTTTTTTTCTCGGCCTCTTCCTTATCTCTTGATCTTTTCCTCTTTACTCTAGGTCGACAGTGCGGCGGGCCTTGGTTCTGATGGACTGATCTTTAACATGGGAAAGACCATAATAGAAATGTGCTCATTTCATTCCATGCAAACGGTGAACACAAGTGAACATGTCGTGTGCATTGTCTAATCAATTCTATGACATTTACAATCTTGGCACCAAATTTGCGAGCATTAGAGCCTGATCAGGCTATATAGCTCATCGTACGGGTTTGCCTGAAACTGCATCTCAAGAGTTGTTATCTTTGTTATGTCATTGTCTTGTTCGAATCTCCAAGTAAAGTATCATATGTCTTTCGGTCTTCTTCATTGCTGTAATCTCGGCTGCTAGAGAAGTAAATAACATTAAAGAAACATATTGAATTACATGTAGGCTCGTTATTATGAGTTATTGAGGTTCTTCTTTAAGCAAATAAGCCGTTGCCGCGGTAATATAACAGAAAGTTCAAGCGGTCGAAGCCCTTAACTAATCTCCTTTTTGTTTTGATGGCATGTCGACATCAATCCTTCTTTATTTTTACGGTCAACAAAGTAATTAATTATCATTTATTGGCCCACTCAGTTTCTTATTTAAATAATTTAAAACTTCCATTAGCCATCTCCATGGTTTTTAATTATAAGGTCAATTTGCATATTACCAAAATGACATTATAGATTTTATTTAGTTACAAGATATATAACGGGTTAGGTGAGACTTTGGAAATTTACCTTTGGATGTCAGCAAAGAGTTGAGCACGGTGTTTTATGAAAATATCAAGCTTTTTATTCATATGAAGTGGTATGTATTTTATTTAGTGAACATGTCATTTATATTAACATTATGTGTATATTTTAAAATATTTTTATGAAAATAAGAAAATAAGCATATCATTTGTTTATTTTATATCGTCTTATAGAGCACTATCTAATAAAATGCCATAATTATATCCATGCTTAAAATCTGACTATTTTTTTTAACTATGATTTAGTCACTTATTTATTTACGAACAAATATTTTGTGTAGTTTTATACAATGAATACCCTTCGTTATGGTTAGATAAAATTGGTAATAACATATAAAAAAATTAAGACTAGAAGATTTTATGTGGTTGGGTAGTTTAGGTAGTAAAATGAAAAGTTTGGTATATAATAAGATTGCCTATAAACCGTCCAGCATTCACCGGTTGACGAAAACCGAACCGGCCTGAGTATAGTAATAAAAAGTTTTTAGAATTAAACGAGACAGCAACGTGGATCTGGCAGAGAAACCAAGGGTTAAAAAGGCCATCTCCTAGAAATCACAGCCATCCATTTTGTCTCTCTCTCTCCCTCTCTCTCTCGCTCTCAATCTCCAGCTTTCGTTCGAGCTTCCCTTTCCTCATCTCAATCGAGTTTTCATTCGTATGTTCCCTTACACCTCTTGTTGAATCTCTTCTCGTGGATTTTGAATCTGCTGAATCTCAAAATCCTAATTCTGTTTCTGTTTTGTTTTTGTTCCGGGGTTTTTGTGGGATCATTGGTTTATTAGTTTGGATCCTAAATTGTGATTGAGATTTTGGATTTCGAAAATGCTTTTTCTGTGATTATTTACGGACGATGCGATGAGTGATGAGTGAACATAACCTCTAGGAGTTGAGAATTGTGAAAACGCTAAGCCCAAGAAGGCCCATTATTTGTCTGACTATAAGCCCAACAAGGTCCGTCCATTTTTATCATCGAAGGCTAGCGAGCTTTGTTTGGTATCTTGGTCATCTCCCTCCTCCAGGTTTAGGCTTCATTTCGTGTAACTTTGAGATATGCAGAGGATGGTGGTTTCTCCGGGGCTGCTCAGAAATGGTTCAGGTCACTATTCCGTCCAGTGGCTTTTCTAAACTTTGCTGCTTCTTATTTTGGTATTCACTATTCAGTTTCAATTTATAGGCTTAATCCGATTGGCTCTTCCCCAAATTGTGTCAAACCGGATGCAGAAAAGCAATGTGTTGGGACCAAGTAGCGATTCGGTAATGCCACTTTGTAATTACATATTCCAGGAACATGTCAGTCAGCTTTGCGAATAACCTGTCGTTTTCGCTTGTTCTAGACTCTCAATGGGAGAGTTAGCTACAACTATAAGCATGTGGGAGGCTATTGCACGGCGGTATCGGCAGGAAGCCCGAGCTTCAATGAGGAGCTGCCCGAAGACCCCTTATGGTTGAGCCTTGTTAGGTATATAATTTCTCAAAGAAAAGCATTCATCTTGATTCTGATTATGTTGTTAATCTCTACCTCTTGTGTGTGAAAGGAGCACGACATCTCTCTTGTCCTTTATGGCTGAGCAACCGAGGCAGCTGAAATTCATAGAGTGGCCAAGTTTTACAAGCACGGTATGTCATGTGCTCTGTGTACATCTTGAATGTTGTGATCAGGAGCAGTTTTCTAACTTTTGTGCTTTGTGTTTTGGTTAAACACAGCTAAAGACTGCCACACTGAGTCTCTTTCTTGTAGCTGTCTTCATTGTTGCGCTGTCATCGGTGGACTCTGCTCTTTGTTACATATTGGCTTTGATCTTGAGGAAATCCCCATGAGAGCAGAGCAATGCCATTTATATTTCTTACAAGAAAGATTGTTAATGCTCATGTGGACTCTTTCTTTGTATTATTTAGGTTTCGACTTACAAGATGTACCCAATCAAACTCGGCTCTTTGATAATGGTAACAAAACATACACATAAGAGTATATCTCCATCAAACCATAAATCTGAAGATAGATTAGTAAATGGTTGGTTTACAAGTAAGCAAAATAACAAACAGAAAGTAGAGGGGGTCCTTGAAGCTACTTGAGAACAACAGCAGCATTGCGTATGGAGAGATACTGGTGGACTTGCTCGGTAGAGAGTGACCTTACAGTCTTGAGAACCTCTGCATTTGCATACCGCAGATTTGTTCTTGGGTCCACATATGGTGCCTATCACACAAAGATCACATACATATTAAGTTTTTATCCATCCATCCATCCATCCATGAGAGTGAAACTCTAGACATAGCTTCATTTGGGGTACCTCATATCCAGTTATATCGCAAATTCTCTTGCATGGTTGAGTGGATGGAGGCGACTCAATGTTCATATCTGCACACATCAATCAACCATTATTATTTTGTTTACTTGTAAACCAACCATTTACTACTTTAACCAAAACACAAAGCACAAAAGTTAGAAAACTGCTCCTGATCACAAAAATTGCAGTGTGTGCGTTTCTGTCAACCAAGTTTTCCTCTTATCATGCATTACTTTGACTTTCATCTGATGATAATATTTATCATCCCAGATATATTACTTATGCAAAAGAGGAAGAGGCTGTTCGCTGCATTCAGGCTGTTCATGGGTTTATCTTGGAAGGTAAAGCACTGAAGTAAGTTTTGCCTAGCTTCCATTTTTTGTTTGAACGATATGGGTACTGTTTTAAAAAAAAAAAAAAAAAAAAAAAAAATCATTATCTGAACGGTCATATGTGCATTCTACATGTATTGTAGGGCCTGTTTTGGGACAACCAAGTATTGTCATGCATGGCTGAGAAATGCGGTACGTCTTCCACTGATTCTTCTTATTCTGATTTCTGGCTCCCTGAGTTGTTTTTTGGGTTACCTCCTTTCAGATAATAGTTGAAATTGATTTTTTTGGAGTGATGAGTTGCATTATTGGATATTCAGGCTTGCGTCAATCCTGATTGTCTCTATTTGCATGAGGTTGGTTCTCAAGAGGATAGTTTCACAAAAGACGAGGTCATATCTGCTTATACAAGGTATTGTTATCATATAAAGTTTTACAATTCCATCTTACGTACATGATTGCTCTCTTTCATGGTTCCATTATTTTTAAGATGGGTAATATGATTGTTGGTCTAGTATTTTTGGATGATTAGCTAAGTGTTATAGTAATTTTGAAGGAGTAGAGTTCAGCAAATCACTGGAACAACAAATATTCTGCAGCACCGTTCAGGGAGCATGCTGCCTCCACCACTAGATGCTTATTCTAGTGACAATTCTTCTACAAAACCAATTGTAAAAGTTCCTTCAACTGTAAGTTCAGTTGCATCTCAGCTTTCCCTTCACATGTGTTCCAATAATATGCTTTCTTAACTAGTTTTCTGAGTTTAATAGTTTCATGTCTTGATTTATTGTATATGAGCAGAATGCAGCAAGTGTTCCCAGGTGTTCTCCACCTAGTGGGAGCGGGAGCTCTAGCAGATCCACTGCGCTTCCTGCTGCATCGTCATGGTAAGTTTTCGCTTGCTGTTTTTTATGTGAATTCTTTAGACTGTTTAATTTAATATCACAGGGACTTCCTGTTGCAGGGGGGCACATATTGCAAACCAGCAGTCTTTAGCAACTTCGGTTACCTCAAATGGATCTTCTAATTTACAAAGATCAACATCAGTAACTGGAACCTTGCCCTTCTCTGCTGTTGTTGCAAACACAGTTCATGGGCCTGTATCCTCAAGTGACATTCTTAAAAGACCGTCTCTCAAAGATGAAAGCCAAACTGTTGCTGACAAAAGCACACATACTGTGTTGAAGCCTTTGCAGCATAGTGTTGAGGTTGATTCTGGGTCCAAGAGAAGTATCTCATCTGATAGGGATCCTATTAGCAATTGGTTTTCTATGATTTAACTATGATTTAGTCACTTATTTATTTACCTACAAATATTTTGTGTAGTTTAGACAATGAATACCCTTCGTTATGGTTAATTAAAATTGGTAATAACATAAAAAATTTAAGACTAGAAGATTTTATGTGGTTGTGTAGTTTTGGTAAGTAAAATGAAAAGTTTGGTAATATAATAAGTGTGCCGATAAACCGGCCCTTATTCACCGGTTAAGGAAAACCGAACCGGCCTGAGTATAGTAATAAAAAGTTTTTAGAATTTAACGAGACAGCAACGTGGATCTGGCAGAGAAACCAAGGGTTAAAAAGGCCATCTCCCAAAATCACAGCCATCCATTTTCTCTCTCTTTCTCTCGCTCGCAATCTCCAGCTTTCGTTCGAGCTTCCCTTTCCTCATCTCAATCTTCATCTGCAAATCTCAATCGAGTTTTCATTCGTATGTTCCCTTTAACCTCTTGTTGTATCTCTTCTCGTGGATTTTGAATCTGCTGAATCTCAAAACCCTAATTCTGCTTCTGTTATTTTTTTTGTTCCGGGGTTTTTGTGGGATCATTGGTTTATTAGTTTGGATCCTAAATTGTGATTGAGATTTTAGATTTCGAAAATGTTTTTTCTGTGATTATTTACGGACGATGCGTGTTTCACTAGTCCGTTGACGCATCTCTAATTGAACCTTCACGGCGCATGCACAAATAAATTCTGTGGAGTTTTTCCATTTAGATGCATTTTCTGATTCTTATATTCCTACTATTGATCTGAAATTTCGAATATTTTGAGTAAATTTAAGTGCTTTCCTACTTATTGAATTAGCTGAGAATAATAACTCTGTTGTGATGAGTGAGCATAACCTCTAGGATTTGATCGAGAATATGCTGAATCTGAATGAGTCGTATTTCGTCCTATGATGAGTGGAGTTTTCGGCTAAAAAATTGTTTATCTGTGCGGAAGCAAACAATCTAAATGCGAATTCAGGTTTCCACATGCGATACGTATCAGAATTCGTCAAACTTTAGCCTTTTAAGTTTTAGTCAAGTCTGGTGGTTGAGCTCATACGTTTATACTTTCGTAGTCTGTCGTCTTAACTTTTATGATTAATGTATTTCATAATTTTTCTTCTAGATCACCATGAGTGACCATGGAGAGAAGACTTGTCCACTGTGTGCTGAGGAGATGGATCTTACTGATCAGCAATTGAAGCCTTGCCAATGTGGCTATCAGGTCTTGGCATCTGCCTTCACTTTCCGTAAATTGTAATTTTTTACATGCAACTGCTTAGTCTTAGAATTGACAAAGAAAAGGGAGAACATTTTTGCTTATTGCAATGTTCAATAACATTAATCACCATATCCAGCACAACCACTTAGGTTAAGATATACTTGTCTTGGTTTAGCCTAAAGTTTCTGCTGCTGTTTATCTGCAAAGCATGAAGAATAGAATAGATGTGATAAGCAATGACTCAGTGGAACCATGTACACATATTTTACTAGCCTCATTGACCAATGATCTTTGTTATGTTAATAATTTTGTGTGTGTTATTCAGATATGTGTCTGGTGTTGGCATCACATAGTGGACATGGCAGAGAAAGATCAAATAGAAGGGCGTTGTCCAGCTTGTCGCACTCCATATGACAAAGAAAAGATTGTAGGGATGACTGTTAATTGCGACAGGTTTGTGATATGATGCTTGATCCCCATCTTTTTTGGCGAATTTAATTCTAGCCTGGGTTAATCTTTTTCCACATTTTGTTGCTGATGGATTTTCTTTATACTTACCTGTTTACAGTCTGGCCTCTGAAGGCAACATAGAGCGCAAGAAGATTCAAAAGTCAAAATCTAAACCTTCTGAAGGGAAAAAGCAACTCACCAGTGTGCGAGTCATTCAAAGGAATCTTGTTTACATTGTCGGGTTGCCCCTTAATCTAGCAGATGAAGATGTATGAGAACTCTCATCCTAACCCTTTTAATCATTGCTTTGTGGGTTGCTCTGAGACTGTTTCTCTATTTTTCTTACAGCTACTCCATCATAAAGAATATTTCGGTCAGTATGGAAAAGTTCTGAAGGTTTCAATGTCCCGAACAGCATCTGGTGTCATCCAACAATTCCCAAACAGTACATGCAGTGTGTGCGTTTCTGTCAACCAAATTTTCCTCATATCATGAATTCCTTTGACTTTTGCTTGGCATTATTGGCATAATAATTTTTATCATCCCAGGTATATTACTTATGCAAAAGAGGAAGAGGCTGTTCGCTGCATTCAGGCTGTTCATGGGTTTATGTTGGACGGTAAAGCACTGAAGTAAGTTTTGCGTAGCTTCCTTTTTTTTGTTTGAACGATATGGGTAGTGTTTTAAATAAAGAAATCATTATCTTAACGGTCATATGTGTATTCTACATATATTGTAGGGCATGTTTTGGGACAACCAAGTATTGTCATGCGTGGCTGAGAAATGTGGTACGTCTTCTATGGATTCTTATTTTGCTTTCTGCTTCCCTGAGTTGGTCTTGTGGTTACCTCCTTTCAGATAGTAGTTGAAGTTGCATGTTTTTATTTTCAGGCATGCATCAATCCTGATTGTCTCTATCTGCACGAGGTTGGTTCTCAAGAGGATAGTTTCACAAAAGATGAAATCATATCTGCTTATACAAGGTTTTTTTATCATCTTAATATTCCTTCTTACGTACATGATGGTTTTTGGATGATTTTTAATTCTTATGTTAATTTTGAATGAACAGAGTTCAGCAAATCACTGGAACAACAAATATTCTGCAGCACCGTTCAGGGAGCATGCTACCTCCACCACTAGATGCTTATTCTAGTTACAATTCTTCTACAAAACCAATTGTAAAAGTTCCTTCAGCTGTAAGTTCAGTTGCATCTCAGCTTTCCCTTCACATGTGTTCCAACAAGATGCTTTCTTAACTAGTTTTCTGAGTTTAATAGTTTCATGTCTTGATTTATTGTATATGAGCAGAATGCAGCGAGTGTTCCCAGGTATTCTCCACCTAGTGGGAGCGGGAGCTCTAGCAGATCCACTGCCCTTCCTGCTGCATCGTCATGGTAAGTTTTCACTTGCTGTTTTTTATGTGAATTCTTTAGACTGTTTAATTTAATATCACAGGGACTTCCTGTTGCAGGGGGGCACATATTGCAAACCAGCAGTCTTTAGCAACTTCGGTTACCTCAAATGGATCTTCTAATTTACAAAAATCAACATCAGTAACTGGAACCTTGCCCTTCTCTGCTGTTGTTGCAAACACAGTTCATGGGCCTGTATCCTCAAGTGACATTCTTAAAAGACCGTCTCTCAAAGATGAAAGCCAAACTGTTGCTGACAAAAGCACACATACTGTGTTGAAGCCTTTGCAGCATAGTGTTGAGGTTGATTCTGGGTCCAAGAGAAGTATCTCATCTGATAGGGATCCTACTAGCAATTGGTTATCCAGTTCAGTAGACTCTTCCTACGATGGCAGAGGCACTGACAAGCCTTCAGCTACTGTGAACTCGTTTGACGATTCAAATGAAGCTGTAGAAGATGTCCCTACTGTAAACAACTTGTCGGTTGGTGTTTCACGCATGGGGATAACTACGAATTCTGTGGATGAACGTCCTGATATTCCAATGGAGATTGGTAGTCAGTGTGATCAAGGTTCTATTAGACAGCCTGGTCATGAAGTATCAAAGTTGCCACATGTAGAGCAATGTAGGATGGATAGCTATATCAACACTGATAAGAACGCTATCCCATCAGAAAATGGGCTCCCCAGCACAAGGCGAGAGTGGGATTGGAGATCAGATTTGCAATCCCAGATGCAAGTTAGCTCAAAATTGGAAGCGGAGGATGTATCATCATATGATAGCCAACGGAAACGCCCTGAAGAAGATATTATCCACTCGCGGTTTCTGTCTAATTCGTCAAGTTCCATCTTAGATTCAAATAATTTGGCTTCTCGTTCGCCCCTGCCTTTTGAAATCTCAGGTGCGAACGATTCACATTCGAGGTTTGCTTTGGATAGAGGCAACGATAGTTTGCATGTTCCAAATGGATTTGGCGAGAAAACCATGTCCAACGTGGAGCACTCTCTGTTTGCTAATGAAGGCAGGAACAAAGTTCGCAATGCAGATGATGATATTACCTCAAACATTTTGTCACTGGACTTTGATCCGTGGGATGAAACCTTGACTTCTCCCCACAATTTGGCTCAGTTTCTTGGTGAAGTTGACCAGCGATCTTCTACTCTTAAACCGTCCAACCTCCTGAAGCAACATAACAGCCAGTCAAGATTTTCTTTTGCTCGGTATGAAGAATCTAGTAATCAAGCATTTGGCAGTGAGAACCATAGCCTTTTTGGGCATTTGGCGAGAGATAAGCCTATTCAGGAGTCTGTAGCGAGCCGAGATATCTATCAAAATAATCTCTCGAGTCTAAATGGATTTGCTTCAAACTACTCTGGTGGATCGGAAAACTATGCTGCTAGTCCTTTATACTCTTCGTACAAGAATCCTGGTTAGTATTATATAGTGCATTCCTTTCCGTTGTTTCTTGTTTGGGTCTTTTTTTCTGACCGTTGTCCTTTTGCAGTTTCACGACCTCAAGTTTCTGCTCCTCCAGGATTTTCTGCTCCCAGTAGGTTACCTCCTCCTGGCTTCTCATCACATGATAGAGTGGGCCTATCTTCAGATACTGCACCAGGTATTTCTTTTCTTCTGTTGTGGTAACCTACTGGACTAAAATGAATCTGGCTGATGCTACGGACTAAAACGTATTGTGCACTTGTATCGTAGGAACTAGTTTTCTTGACTCTACCTCCTTGTTGAGGAATGCTTATCAAGTACAGCCTCCAGTTGGTAATCCGAGTGGTGCAAATGATCTCGAGTTTGTGGATCCTGCAATTTTAGCTGTGGGAAGAGGGATGGTAAATGCAGACTTGGATATGAGATCAGGATTCTCATCACAGATGAATTCCTTTGGAAACGAAACAGGACGGCAAATGTTGAGACAGCAGTCTCTCTCTTCTACACAACAACAAGTGAATGGGTTTCACCATGATTTCAGAAACTTATCACCTTCGCTTACCACCGATCCTTACGGATATAGTTCAAGGCTAATGGATCATCAGACACAGGGAAGTAGCTTATCTGCCTTCTCACAGCTCCAAAGACAACAACAACAACAACAACAACCATCTGAAAATTCAATCTTGTCTAATGGTCACTGGGATAAGTGGAATGAAGGCCAAAGTGTGAACTCTCTAGGTATCGCTGAGCTTCTTAGGAATGAGCGGATGGGATTTAATGGGAGCCTATACAACAACGGCTATGAAGAACCCAAATTCCAGATTCCAAGCCCTGGTGATGCGTATAATAGGACATATGGGATGTGATTGTGGCATGAAGAGAGGTTTCTCTGCTTTGTTGGATTTGCTCTGGTTGATCCCCAAGTGTGCTGGAAGAATCATACACCAAGACCTGCTTTCGCTGCTGCGCATATAGAATCAGTTGTCAGACTAAAGATGCAGGGCTCCAACATAGATTTCCCAAGAGCATTTTTGAACTCCAAAGGTACTGAATCCTTATTATTATGTAATGTTTGATTTTGGTCATACATAGGTTCTGATAGTATATATCTGTGAGTACTAAAGATGGGTTCTTTTATGCAGAAAGCAAAGATGTTGAAGTCTGGGTGCCTTGGCTTTGATTTGATCTCTGCAGATTGGATTGGTCAGATTTCTTGCAAAATGTGGTGGATGCATGTAAAGGGTCGTTTCAAATGAGTGACGGAGGTCCAGTTTGCCCTCTAATTTTGTTTTCCTTGTTCAAAATATACATGTAGTTCGGAGAAACAATAGAGGCTATTAAGTGTTCAAAACATCAGATTGTTACATGTAGCAAAACCCAAAAAATAAAAAAAAATGTTTAGTTTTGATCTTGAGCAGAGCTATATTATTATATTTTTTGCGTTTTTCTTACTTACATATATATTTAATGCACAGTTTTCAAAATGGAATTGCAAATAATTTTAGGAAGTTACTTCAACTTAGAAAACATCTTTCGACTGAAACAAATGTTTAATGGTCATCAGTAATCTCTTTCAATAATTTCACTGTGACAGTGACTAGTTTTGAACAATAATATGTAGTTTTGATCTTTGATATGATCATGTTTGACTTAAGTAAAAACAAAACAAAAATATCAAAACATGGATCGGTATAGAACATGACTACTTTGAGACATAGAATCGTTTTAATTTTTTTTTTTATATCTAAAATCAATCACGGCTTAACAAACTTCTTACAAGATTTCTGTAGTTACCATAAAATCGAATCTAACGCATCAAAATCTGAACAATCTGAGCACACTAACTTGTTTGAGACACTAACTAGTCTAGCCAGCTACGAAACTTGAATGGTCGACTCCAAGATGTTTGCAACGCTACTTCCGTGAGACCTACGCAAGAGATGAAGAAAAGGCATCAGCTTCTGCACCAAATCCCAAAACAGATCGATCCGATTCATCTGCGTGACTCTAAGTGCCTTGGCAACCACGAAACTCCCAAACTCATTCCTCGCCAGCCTCATCAACCTGTCTCCGTCGCACTCCAAAAGCTCCACAACCACTACGACCATAGACTCCTCCGCCTCCACAAGCTTCTCCACGATGTAGCTCCCATACTTCTTAAACGACAGATCAACGCAGTGGCCACGGAGATTTGCAGCGACGTTATGCGTGCAACGCAAGTCATACAGTTTGAGAACGTGTTGGACCACAAAGTTCCCTGAAGCATCGTTGCTTAGGAAGAGAGCGTTGTGCGCGACTTTGTCTAGTAGCATATTTCTGTAGAAAGGATCATCTGCGTCGGTAATGATCTCGTTGAGGGCGATGCAGCCGTATTGATCACGCGCTATGTCGAGCGCGTAGTGGAGGATGTGCTCGTACATTGCATATTTCTTCTCCTGGTGGAAAACGACCATGGCTCGTATCGGCACGTAGGATGCGTACTTGTCCGTCATGATGTCGAGGAAACGGCGCAAGATAGCGGCGTAGAAGAAGGCGTCCACGTCATCTGATATCCCGAGGAGCTTCTGCACGCGTCTCGACCCGTACTTGTTTCTGACAACCTCCATGAAGTAGTCGGAGTCTGACGTCAGCAACGAGACCATCATGTGAAGCTGGCTTCGGTCTAACTTTACAACCATCTCTTTGAAGAGAGCCACACCTTCGCCGCTAGTCATTAGGTTGAACAAAGGGTTTAAGCGCGTGTCTGCTACGACGGAAGCGCGTGGGGTGAAGCCCGGAGGAGGAATGGAAGCGGAGATTCCTCTAGAGAAACGGATGTGTTGTAAAGCATCGAACATGGTAGACATCGAAAAGGTATTATCGGCGATTGACGACATTGTACAGGAGAAATTAGTCTTTGTTAAAGAGTGGGATTATTTATTGATCTCTGTGATTTTGGAGAAGTGTGTGAGAGATTTTTATTTGTAATTGTTGGAGATGTGGGGGGGTCTATTTATATTAGTTAGTATTAAGGATCTTAATTTGTTTTCTCGGTTGATCATTTGTCTATTCGGTAAAGGAAATCTATCGCTCAAGTTTCCTTTTTCCATTTTTTTTACTATAACCGTTTCCTATTCATGTTTTACTTTTAACAATTTCGTCAAAGGTGGATTATTTCACCAGCATAATAATTTAGTAGTGTTATAATACATCATATTGGACTTATAACCGGGTCCAATAAGCCCATCAGGGTTATTCATTATGTATTATCTTGTATATATATATACCCAAGAGGATCAATAAAATAGAGAGTTCCACAACACGTTATCAGCACGACTTGCTCTGAAAAACCCTAACCCAAAAACCTAAAACCCGTGCGCCGACTTCCGAGGCGATTTCCCGGCGCACCGCGTGGACCCCCGTGACGATCAGCATATCAAATCGAAGCCCCGACGGTCTTCTTTCCAGAGAGCTTGACGGCGCATCAACCGCTTCTACAGATCGGAAGTTATCATCAGATCTGTGGATCCGCTAACCTAAAACCCTAAAACCTAAAACCCGTGCGCCGACTTCCGAGGCGATTTCCCGGCGCACCGCGTGGAGCCCCGTGACAATCAGCATATCAAATCGAAGCCCCGACGGTCTTCTTTCCAGAGAGCTTGACGGCGCATCAACCGCTTCTACAGATCGGAAGTTATCATCAGATCTGTGAATCCGCTGCCCATCAGAAGCTTTTAGCTCCCAGTTCATTACCGTACAACCCCAAAGGTGAAAGGTAGAATCACATATCCCTTTAAGCTTAAGGATCCGACCATCGAACATAACCTAATGACAATCGGACCATTAAAATCGAACCATGAATGAAAGCGATTGTTATTTGCTTGTGCGGATTGTTTTGCTTGGCTCGTTTAGGTTGATAGAAAGTTGTTTATTGCTTAACCTAAATCGTAAAAATCGAAAACACCTTCATCTAGAAACTGAAACCCTAATCTAATCAAGGAAAAATAAAGGGAAACAGAATAAAATCAGCAAAACTCGACTTTCTGTCGAGATCTCGGGCCAGTGTCGATCGACACCATCTTTGGTGTATCGATCGACACCAACAACAGAAGATTAAAACCTTCAATTTCTTCAATTAAACCAACGTGAAACCCTAATAACTATTGCGGTTTAAAACCATTAAACCGAAACCGTATCCCTAAAATTTATGTTTCCCGATAAAATTTCCTAAAATATAAAGTTTCCTCAAATAGAAACTTGCCCAAAATAGAAAGTTTCCCAACTATTATTTCAAACCCCCAACAAAATCAATTTTATGTTTCAGATTTCAAACATTCAAAAAGTCGAGTTCGAGGCCCTCAAGGTCTCTGGTGAAAACTATCTCGAATGGGCCCTGGACACCAGGATTTTCCTCAACTCAAAGAGACTGGGTGACTGTATCCAAGCGGATAACAAAGCCTCTGATAAAGACCGGTCCCAGGCGATATTTCATATCCGCCATCATTTGGCCGCGAGCCTCAAACAGCAATATCTCACTCTTGAGAACCCACTCGAACTTTGGGTGGCCCTGAAAAAAACGGTAAGATCACCAGAAAACGGTGCTCTTGCCACAAGCCAAGTTTGAGTGGAAGGAACTCCGGTTCCAAGATTACAAATCTGTGGATGACTACAACTCCGAACTCTTTCGGATAGTTTCAATCATGAAGCTATGTGGTGAAGAGGTGTCTGATAATGATCTCCTCGAGAAAACATTATCCACCTTCCATACCCAAAATATTGTGCTTCAGCAACAATATCGTGCAATGAAACATACATTGTACGAAGATTTGTTATCCTGTTTGCTCTTGGCCGAGAAAAACAATGACCTGTTAATGAGGAACAGTGCCCAGAGGCCCCCGGGATCGGCTCCAGTACCAGATTCCCGAAAAGAATCCTACTATGTCCAGCCAGACAGATCCTCAGATCGTGGCCGCGGACGTGGGAATGGATATCATAGTGGTGGATAGCGGATCCAGCCACACTATCCTGACAGACAAGAGTTATTTCATAAATTTAATCATGAAAACCGCGAATATTAGCACAATAGCGGGTATCTCAAACTTAATAGAAGGCCACGGCCAGGCCCATGTGCTGTTATCAAACGGCACACATCTGGACATTCCAGATGCATTATACTCACCCAGCTCAAAAAGAAATCTTTTGAGTTTTAAAGATATCAGACTTAATGGTTTCCACATAGAAACCCAGGGTGAAGGGAACAAAGAATCCCTACTAATCACTAAGATCACACTTGGCCATAAACAAGTCCTCGAGACTATACCCGCATTATCTACTGGCCTTTACTATGCTAAGGTCAGTATGATTGAGGCTAATAATGCTATCAAAGCCCGATTCCAAGACTACACTATTTGGCACGACCGGCTTGGTCATCCCGGTACGACCATGATGCGTAAATTAATCCAAAATTCTCAAGGACACACCCTTCGAGAAAACCGAGTCTTCCCTCAGCACCTCACGTGCACAGCTTTCTCCCAAGGGAAGTTGATCACTCGGCCTTCACTAGTAAAAGTGTCGAAAGAGACATTACATTTTCTGGAAAGAATCCAAGGAGACATCTGTGGTCCCATTCACCCACCTTCTGGGACATTCCGGTACCTCATGGTACTCATAGACGCTTCGACCCGTTGGTCGTATGTCTGCCTATTGTCTTCTCGGAACCAAGCTTTTGCTAGGTTATTGGCTCAAATCATCAGATTACGAGCCCATTTTCCAGACTTTCCGCTAAAGACTATACGTCTTGATAATGCTGGTGAATTCACTTCCCAAGCGTTTAATGATTACTGTATGGCCATGGGGGTAACCGTTGAACATCCTGTGGCACATGTCCATACTCAGAATGGACTTGCTGAATCATTCATTAAACGAATACAATGGATTGCTCGACCATTGCTCATGAGATCAAAGCTCCCGGTCTCAGCTTGGGGACATGCAGTATTACATGCTGCTGAACTAATACGCATCCGACCATCTAGTGAGCATAGATATTCCCCATCCCAATTATTACAGGGTCATGAGCCAGACATCTCCCATCTCAAAACATTTGGGTGCTCAATCTATGTACCCATTGCTCCACCACATAGAACCAAAAATGGGACCCCAAAGGAGGATGGGAATATATGTTGGTTTTGATTCTCCCACCATCATCAAATATCTCGAGCCGACCACTGGAGACCTATTTAAGGCCAGATATGCGGATTGCCAATTTGATGAATCGGCATATCCAACATTGGGTGGAGAGAAACACAAGCTGGTCAAAGAGCTATCATGGAATCAAACATCCTTAAATTGGCAAGATCCTCGGACTCTAGAATGTGATTCAGAGATCCAAAAGATTATACACTATCATAAGCTAGCTAATCAATTGCCAGATTCCTTTGCTGACCCGAACAAAGTAACCAAATCGTACATACCAGCTTGTAATGCACCAGTACGAATCACTGTCCCAACGGGACAAGTTCAAGTTGCTACAGAGTCTGCCTCACGAAATAAACGTGGCAGACCTCTAGGTTCCAAAGACAAGAATCCACGGAAATCAAAGAAATGTGCAATAGTTGAAACCAGGATTCCCAATATAACAGACATAGCGCGCGCTGAGACTCACTCTAATGAACCATCAGAAGAGGTTCGGGACGCCGAATCTCTAGGTTCTGACGAGATCGATAACGATGAGATCTCTATCAATTACACAATATCTGGAACCCGATGGAACAGAAAAGAAGTCGACTTAAATGCACTCTTTGCATACAAAGTAGCACTTGATATTGCGAACACGCAAGAGGATCTAGAACCCACGTCTATCACAGAGTGCACTCATAGAACAGACTGGCTAAAATGGAAAGAAGCCATAAACGTGGAGTTAAAGAGTCTCAAACTCAGGAATGTGTTTGGTCCGATCATCCGGACACCATTCAATGTCAAACCAGTGGGCCATAAATGGGTCTTTGTGCGTAAGAGAAATGAACTCGGTGAAGTCGTTCGTTATAAAGCACGGCTTGTAGCACAAGGATTCTCACAAAGACCCGGAATCGATTATGAGGAGACTTATTCTCCGGTGGTGGATGCAACTACTTTTCGATTCCTCATAAGTCTGGCCATAAGAGAAAATCTAGATTTGCGGTTAATGGATGTTGTCACCGCATATCTCTATGGGCCCCTGGACAATGAAATATACATGAGATTACCAGATGGCATAGAGCTTAAAGATAAGCATGCATCTCGAGATCAGTACTGCATCAGGCTGAACAAATCCTTGTATGGACTGAAACAAAGTGGACGTATGTGGTATAACCGGTTAAGTGAATATCTCATCAGAGAAGGCTACAAAAACGATCCCATCAGTCCATGCATTTTCATCAAGAAATACTCAAACAAAGGATTTGTAATCATAGCAGTTTACGTGGATGATCTAAACATCCTCGGAACATCTAGTGAAATCTCCCAAACAGTCGACTGCTTGAAAGCAGAATTCGAAATGAAAGACCTAGGCAAAACTAAATTCTGTTTGGGTTTACAACTTGAGTACGTCAAAGGAGGAATCCTTGTGCATCAATCGGCTTATACTGAAAAAGTACTCAAGCGATTCAACATGGACCAGGCCCACCCATTGACCAGCCCAATGGTTGTTCGGAGCCTAGGATTGGACAGTGATCCATTCGGTCCCAAGAAGGACGATGAAGAAATTCTCGGTCCAGAAAAGCCATACCTCAGTGCTGTAGGAGCGTTAATGTACCTGGCTAGTCACACTAGACCAGACATTTGCTTTGCCGTGAACCTCCTAGCTCGCTTCAGCTCATGTCCAACTCAAAGGCACTGGAACGGTATCAAACACCTCCTAAGATACCTTCAAGGTACTAAAGACTTAGGACTGTTTTACACTAACCACAACAAAGATGGACTAGTTGGTTTTGCTGATGCAGGATATCTATCGGATCCGCACTGTGGTAAGTCACAGACTGGTTATATTTTCACGCATGGAGGAACAGCTATCTCGTGGAGATCTATGAAGCAAACAATCGCTGCAACCTCATCAAACCATGCAGAAATTTTGGCCATGCACGAAGCCAGCAGAGACTGTGTTTGGCTACGAGCCATGACTCAGCACATCCGATCAGATTGTGGTATGAAAGAAGATAAGGAGCCCACGGTTATGTTTGAAGACAACGCGGCTTGCATTGCTCAACTCAAGGAAGGTTATATCAAAGGAGATCGGACGAAGCACATCCTACCGAAATTCTTCTCAACCTCGGATTGGCAGAAGGATGGTACAATCAGCGTTCAACAGGTCCGATCAAGCGAGAACTCCGCTGATCTTTTTACCAAATCATTGCCCGCTTCAACACTCCGGAAGCTCATCCAACAAATAGGAATGCGTAGACTTAGAGATCTACAGTGATGCTCTAATCAGGGGGAGTAATGTGTGTTGTACTCTTTTTCCTTCACCATGGTTTTTCCCACTGGGTTTTCCTGGTAAGGTTTTAATGAGGCAACATTCCCCAGCACATTATCGAGATCCCGATTGACCATCAGGTCCGGTTACTCCGTCCAAGGGGGAGTGTTATAATACATCATATTGGACTTATAACCGGGCCCAATAAGCCCATCAGGGTTATTCATTATGTATTGTCTTGTATATATATATACCCAAGAGGATCAATAAAATAGAGAGTTCCACAACAAGTAGTACATATTTCCATTAATGATTTCCCGATATGACATGGAGCTTGTGTTTCCTTTTTTCTGTTATTATTTTCTAACAACGGAAATTCCTTAACCAGGTTTACATCGGAGATTTGCAGCGACGTTATGCGTGCAACGCAAGTCATACAGTTTAAGAACGTGTTGGACCACAAAGTTCCCTGAAGCATCGTTGCTTAGGCATAGAGCGTTTTGCGCGACTACGTCTAGTAGATTTCTGTAGAAAGGATCATCAGAGTCGGTAATGATCTCGTTGAGCGCGATGCAGCCGTATTGATCACGCGCTATGTCGAGCGCGTAGTGGAGAATGTGCTCGTACATTGCATATTTCTTCTCCTGGTCGAAAACGACCATGGCTCGTATCGCCACGTACGACGCGTACTTGTCCGTCACAATGTCGAGGAAACAGCGCAAGATAGCGGCGTAGAAGAAGGCGTCCACGTCATCTGATATCCCGAGGAGCTTCTGCCCGCGTCTCGACCCGTACTTGTTTGTGACAATCTCCGTGAAGTAACCGGAGTTTGACGTCAGCAAAGACGCCATCAGACGAAGCTCTATTCGGTCTAACTTTGAGATCTTGTCTTTAAACTGCGCCATACCTTCCCCGCTAGTCATTAGGTTGAACAGCTCGTTTAGGCGCGTGCCTCTTACGGCGGAGGCGCGTGCAATGAATCCAGGAGGAGGAACGGAAGCGGAGATTCCTTTGGAGAAACTGAGATCGTGTAAAGCGTTGAACATAGTCGACATTGAGAACGAGTTATTGACTATCGACATCGTACAGATCAATCTTGATGAGAAAAGAGATTATTATTATAAGTTTTCTGGAGAAGCAAGTGTTAGAGATATTTTTTGTGTGATTAATTGTTGGATCTGTGATTTGTGAGGGGTGGGGTGGTGATATATATTTATATTACTATAGCTGCTGTAAATTATTTGTTTATTTGGAAAAGGAAATATATCGCTCGAGTTTCCTTTTTTCAGTCCATTTTCCATTTTTCGCTAAAGGAAAAGGAAGATAGCGTCATCTACAAGCTACTGTACGACTTTCCCTATTTATTCTCCTATCTGATTCTTGTTCCTCTTCTTTCGTATTCTCCGCCGCAGCTTGACCAAAATCACCATCTTCGAGATAAATCATCATGGAGTGTAACAAGGAAGAAGCTAGAAGAGCATTGGATATTGCAGAGAGGAAACTATCAGAGAACGATTACAATGGGGCGAAAAAATTCGTTAGCAAGTCTCAGAAACTGTATCCAAAGCTCGACGGTTTGCAACAAGTCTTGGCCATAACACAGGTTTATATCTGTGGATCAAACGGAGGAGACGAAGAATCGGATTGGTATGGGATCCTCGGCCTGGATCCATTAGCCGATGAAGAAACGGTGAAGAGACAGTACAAGAAGCTAGCTCTTTCGCTTCACCCAGACAAGAACAGGTTTCATGGCGCGGAAGGTGCGTTTAAGCTGGTTTCAGATGCTTGGCGTCTATTATCCGACAAAGCTAAGAGAACCGCGTACGATCGAAAAAGGACATGGAAAGAGATTCAACAGAAAAAGAGCCAAAGGCCAAAAAAACGACGCTTCTCTGAAACCCAAAAAGAAAAAAACGAGCCCGCTTCTTCTGATAGCGCAAATCAAGAAGCACAAGAAAAGTTGAAAGAATGGCTTGAAAAGTACTCACGAGAAGATGTTGCTGCAGCTGTTGCTGCAGCTGTTGCTGCTGCTAAGAAAAACAGCCAATATTATTATTAAATAAAATAAGAGATGATGTTTTTGTAATTTTTTATCTTTCTAATTTGGTTGTATAAGTTTCTAAGTTTGAGAGTAAAACGATCTCGCAGTTGTTATCACCGTCAAGTAATCAAGAGTTTTTTTGAACCTCCTTTGCAATACTTTAACAATAGCTAAATCATAACCGCCCCCAATTGATCCTATACCAATATTGTGTTTTAGACCAAACAACCCAAAAAAAAAAAAAAAACAAACAAACAAACAAACATGATAGAAGCATTTAAATTACTAAATTATTCATACAGAAAAATACGACTTGTAGCTCTAAGCTAGCTAATTGTACATTTCATCAGTATAGAGGTAATTTTCATATTATATTGTTGATGAAAGTTAGAGAGTGGTGAAGATGTTCTTTTTGGTGTTGATATATAAGAAAGTAAATGTTTGATCGTCGAAAGATCTTTCTTTGTGTTTTAGTCAAGGTTGTCGGTCAAAAAGAGGTTTCTTCTATCGAAAGAACACAGCACTTAAAAACAATATTGAAAAATTTATGTGACATAAAGTTGGATTCAACAAAACTCAAAAAGTACAAAACAAAGAGACAAAGAGGAGTATAAATTGTAGATTCTTAATATAAATAGGCTAATAGTAATAAAAAATCAAAATTACAAGATCAATCTCAACACTCAAAAGTCCATTTAAATTCGGACTAAAGAAACGAAAAACCGGAAGAAAAACACCACAAAAAAAAAAAAAGCTCAAAAAATATTCGTGTAGCAAACATTTATTTCCTCCATAAACGGCCTAATTTGTTTTTTCTATAAAAACGCGAAAAGAAAATAAGAAAAATCTTGTTCCCTTTTGGATTGTGGGCGCTTGGGCCGTTCCACTTTTTTCCTGCCCAGTCGGATCTGGTCGTCTATATATTCGCTTAACACGAAACCCATTACAAAGAAGCCAAGGAGCAATCCACTGTTGGTCTTGGTTTCTGAGCCGAATACCAATATTGCGGCATCGATGATTGTGGCGCACGGATCCTTCTCCACACTCGTAGCAAAATGTATTTCCACACCTAAAAGGTTACCGGAGGAAGAATGAAATTGTATCGTACACTATATGCAACATGTTTTTACATATGCCAAAAACAAAATCAAACTCCACAAAAAAATAAAAAAAGATTAAGAGAAGATTAAGATACCTGCATCTCATGAAGAAACATCCGGAAATACGTTCAACCATATAATGGCACTCTCCGCATTGACGCCACCCTTCACGATTTGCCAAGGATGTTAGTTTTGCATTATCATCATCATTATTTTGAGGATTAGGATGCAACTTCTTGTAATCGCTGCACGATAGTGAACTATGCCATGGAACTTTGCACTGGAGGCAAAAGGAGCGACAGCATTTGAAGCACCTCCTAAGTCCAGACTCATGAACAGATGAATAAAGCTCGGTTTTGGACATTAAGTAAGAGCAACTTTGGTCCGGACAATAAACTCTCTGGTTCAAAGGAGTTGAGTTCTCTTTAATCCTCTGCGCCCACATCAAACTCAGCTTGTGAGTCAAAAGCATGCCACATCTATCAATAGACAGCTCAGACTCGCAGCCATGCTCAAGACAATTCGCACTACAAGAAAACAAGCGATATTCTGACGGATTTTCCGACGGTTCGAATCCGTCGGAAATTTACCAATGGAATTCCGACGGGTTTCAAACGGCAACAAAACGGTCGAAAATCCGTCGGAATTTTCAGGATATTTCCGACGGGTTGGAATCCGTCGGAATTTTCAGGATATTTTTGACGGTATACCGAGTAAATTCAATTCCGTCGTAAATAAGGAAATATTTTCGACGGTGTATCGACGGGTTTGAAATCCGTCGGGAAAATATATATGTTGGCTAAAGATATTTCCGACGAATTCCAACCCGTCGGAATTTTCATGATATTTCCGACGGTATTCCAAAGGAATTCTGATGGATCTGGGTTTAGGGTATCCAAAATGTGCCCCAGATGGAACAAACACTACTGCCCAAGTAAAAATGATATATTTGAATATGTTATTATGTTTTATCTGCTATTAAAACCATATATAAGCGGATATAACGAAATTCCAACTGTCACAATTATTTTTGCGATTTCCAACGGAATGCTGACGGGTCTGCACATATTCCGACGGTATTCCGACGGAATTCTGATAGATCAGGGTTTAGGGTATCCAAAATGTGCCCCAGATGGAACAAACACTACTGACCAAGTAAAAATGATATATTTGAATATGTTATTATGTTTTATCTGCTATGAGAACACTAGACATTTTCCTATTTATTTTTTTGAATATAATTACAATATATTTCCGACGGATTTCCGACGGGGGTACATATTTCCGACGGATTTCCGACGGGGTACATATTGCCGACGGCTTTCCGACGGTGTTCCGATGGGAAAGGGTTTAGGGTTTCCAAAATGTACAAATGATGTACCAAACACTACAAAGCAAGTACAAATGATCTATATGAATATGTTATTATGTTTTATATGGTATTTAAACCCTGATTATTGCAATTTGTATGATACATAAGTTTGAATAAGGTAAAGTGTTAGTATAAGTTTAAGAATGTTTAAGTATTAGTATATGTTATAGTTTTGTTAATTGTTATTTTTTTTTGCATTTCAACTAAAAATATTATAAACATATGCATTTCAATTCAAATATGAGAACACTAGACATTTTCCTATTTATTTTAATTATTGGTCCGGTATTTGATACCCTAAACCACAATTCCTCGGAATACCGTCGGTAAATCGTCGGAACACTTATTAAAATATCGACAGATTTCCGACGGGATCTTTTTTTTTTTACCGCGAAACCAATTTTAGAAGGCGCGTAAAAAATTGGGAGTGAAAATTAGGGCGCCGATTAATTATTTTTCCGACGGATTAGCGACGGGTTTATTATCCGTCGGAAAAATAATTATGTATTTTGGACAATTCGAGGATCCACAATCTATCTTCTCCAATCCCAGATTCCGTCGGTGAGAGCTTCGATGGTTGTTGTTCGCCGATGGATCTGATGCGGTCGGAGCCGATGCAACTCGTTCAGGTCATTGTTCCCATGGAATCAGCTCATCTGACCGTCTCCTACCTTGGTGATCTCGGCCTCGTCCAGTTCAAAGACGTACGTATACTCTCTCTCTCTCTCTCTCTCTCTCTCTCTCTCTCTCTCTCTCTCTCTTTGATCACCTCTCCATGTCCTTTCACTACCTGTAGGATTTCGATGTCCATTGCAATAGGTTTCTGTTGAAAGATTTTCTATGAAATTTGGTCTTCGATTGCGATCTAAAGTTTTTTTTTTTTTTGTTGAGTCTTCTTCTTATATGTCCATTTTGATGTTGATTCCAGCTTAATTCTGAGAAGAGCCCATTACAACGGACTTATGCTGCTCAGGGCTCATGTCAATGCGAATGCGAATTGATTATGCTATTTTCGCCTTTTGAATTTTAAATGGTGGATTTCTTTTCTCTCGTTGTTGATTGATGAAGATAAAAAGATGTGGAGAGATGGCGCTAAAGATACGTTTCTTCAAAGACCAAATGTCAAAGGCAGGAGTTTCTCCCAAAGTGATCCTAGAGAAAGGAATTGATATTGATTTGGATGATGTGGAGGTGAACGGAGATGCTTGCTTTTGATTTTCAGGACAGCATTGCTTCCGATTTCTTCATGCTTCTACTTTTTCTTCCTTATCCTTTTCAGGTAAAGCTTGAAGAGCTAGAATCTGAACTTGTCGAAATCAATGCTAATAATGACAAGTTGCAGCGATCTTATACTGAGCTTGTAGAGTACAAGCTCGTTCTTGAGAAGATACTCATTGCGGTTTGCAAGTCAAAGCAGCAGAAACAAGTTTTGAATGGTTCTCCAAAACAGTCCGAAGGTACTTTATTGGTCTCACAATTTCTCTTTTGTTCTCTTGTTCATTAGTACTCTAATCATGTTTCTTCTTTGGTGTGTGTGTGTGTGTTTTATGCAGGACAATGTGTTTGCTAACGTTGTTGCATCGATTCAATACCGTGCCTTGGCTAATCAGGCGAATGATGCTTTCTACAAACTCAGTAACACAAGGGGCCAAATCCAAGCTTATGTCTTTGATGGTAAGTGTCTTTGTTAAACACAAAAACAAAAGACATGATTTTAGAATGTGTGAAGAAAATTGAGCATTATGAGTTTTCTTGTTTTTGTTTCTTTCTAGTGATCAGAGCAAGTGTGCCTAAGCTGCTTCTGGATGATGTTTTCGAGCAGAAGAATGAAATAGCGAAAGCGGTTGATGTTTCTTACTTAATATTCTTTTGATGTTTCTTACTTAATATCTTTTGATGTTTTTAACTTAGTTATCTTCTTTTAACAAACAGTTGAAGCAGGTGGAGTTATTCCTGATTACCTCGTTGTAATGGAGAAGAGACACACCAACAAGAAAACCGGTGAAATACAGGACCTTGGTGTTGGAGAGGTTGTGCATAAATGCAAGAGGAAGAAGAGTATTTTCTTTTTCACCTAATCTAATCTTTTGTAAGAACAAAACAATGTTCTTTGTATAAAAACTAATATTTTGTATGTAAAATATTAATTTCGTAATTTAAATTTCAGCTTCTTAAATTTGTTTAATTTTTTCATTATTAATCGATATTAATATCAAATTAATAATTAATCGATATTATTAACAAAATTAAGCTGCAAAACCGGTTTCCAACAATTTAAACCCGTCGCTAATCCATCAGAAAACCGTCTAAACTCCGTCGGAATTATATCCATAATTCTGTCACAATTCCGTCGATACTCCGTCGGTAATATTTTCGATGCATTTCCGACGGCATATTACCGACGGATTATCGACGACATATTACCGACGGATTCCGACGGCATAACCGACGGATTATCGACGGAACTCCCGACCCAGACAGTCGTCGATACATTCTCGGTAATCCGTCGGTAATATTTTCCGACGGATTCCGACAGATATTTACGATGGATTTCCGACGACTCTTGTTTTTCCGACGACGTGGAACTGACGAACATGAACGGTCGGAAATCCGTCGAGACAACGGGTTTCCGACGGATGATCGACGGTTAGGTCCGTCGGTTTCACGGCTGTTTTCTTGTAGTGTCGGTATCGTTCCATCAAGCAGCTTCACCGCTATATGTTGTTCCACACAGTTTAAGCAAAACCGATGACCGCATTTATCGACAGAAAACATGAGCTCAGAATCAATGTCGTCGTCGGTGCAGATAACGCAGGACTCTTTCTCAGAGTCGTTGGCCTCATGACGAGTATAGAAAGTGCTTCTTGGCCTAATCTCGGCGTCCATGGTGCTGTAGGAGATTTCTTTAGTCTACGAGAGAATAAGTCCAAGAATAAGTCACATTTGAGATTCTATATCTGTTTTGACTAATAAGCAGAGTTTAAGAACTAATCTGTACTAGCTAGTTTTCTCTGCTTCTCACGATTTCGTGTAGGCCTCTTTTTCTTATGGAAGTAATCAACCGAGAGTATTCAAAAACTTACAGTGTCGTTTGTTTGATATCTGATTTTACAAATGGATGAAGTCAAGTTTTGTAGCAGTCCCTTAGTCTTAAACAAGAGATTATCTTTCTGATCACAAATTGCAACCCCTAATCCTATCCTAACGGCTGCCTTCTCGCTCTCCGCCGCCATCTCCTCGACAAGTAAAAGAAACCTCGATAAAAATCTCCTTTACCAGTATACGTTTTTTGCTTAAAATCATATACGCTACAGTATATAAAATGTTAAACCTATAGAAGCTAATTTGTAAACCCTAATTAATAAATAATAGCTAAAATCCTACAAAACCGAAACCCTATTAAACAAAAAAATGTAAACCCTAAGGACTAAACGTCTAAACCTTTAAACTTTTTCTCAGAGTTTTGTTTTAGACCCTTTTCTTAATTGTCCATGTAAAAGGAATAATTAAACTATTTTTTGGGATATGGGTATAAAGGGACCAAATAAATTTTCAACCAGTTAAACCAGGGTTAAAATTTATATTGACCCACGTCGGATCAAAATGTTCACACGATTAAAAAGAAAAAAAAAAAAAAACAGCAATAGATATTGTAATACCCCTAATGGCAAAATTGTATTGTAAACATAGAAAAAGTGTAAAAGAAGAGAAGTTTGTGGTTCTACAAACAGAACATTAAAAAAACACAAAGAAAGATGAAATCGTTAATCTCTTTTGCGAATGGTCAACAAAGTTCAACTACTTACAAAAGGTCCTTTTTTATTCTACTGATGAACATATGGTTTGTGTTGTCAAGTCTTGAAGAGAAAAATGGAGCAAAGAAAAGGTTTGAGGAGTATTCACAGAGAATTGTATAAAGCAGCTTCATTCCTCGTTTCCTGGATTCAGTTCTCATCATCGCTTCCGTTTGGGCTTCCATTTCGTGGTCCACGGAGCTCATACCTGCATCGAATGAAGCCATGTAAGAGCAACTCCAGCAGAGTATCAGCCCCAGTTTTTAGATGAGTTATAAGCTAATTTGTAGGAGATGCTTGATGTTCCAATAGTCTACATAATTGGAGCTTTCAATATTCCAGCATCAATGATTGCTGTGCTTTAGCGTAGCTTCACAGCTTGCGCAGTAGAGCGATTTCAACTTGAGAAAACCGTCTTCTTACCACTATGATTTGCTTCTTCTTGGGTTTCTGGTAAGTACTATCACAAGAAAAGAAAAACTTATCTATCTTTTGGGACTTATTGGTCGTAACCAATACTGCAAATGCAGACCTTAATGTGTGGTCTACTCGGAGTCCCTCCATTAAATGGTGTCATTCCTCAATCTCCAATGCATACCAAAAGTTTAGCAACTCTTAAATATCAGGTAACATAACTCACCAGGGTCTTCACTTTTCTGGTTATTCTTGAGTTTTAAGATCGAGGTTTGCTCTCTCTCTCTCTCTCTCTGCAGTTGCTTCGTAACAGGTTGGTTGCAACAGCACGAAAAAGCATCAAAACGAATGCGAGTTTGGGACAACTCTATAACAACATGCAAGAAGCTTATCATCATATGCACACACCATTAGTATACCAGCAACCCCAAAATAAGATTACAACTTTTTTTAATGTTTTAAAATTTGTAATCATCTATTGTAATTGTTTTATGGCTTCATATTGTAAGTTTTTATTATGACTTCTTTTAAAGGTTTTCTTAAATGTATTTTATTTAAAATAATTTTTTTTTTTTAGATACTCTATAGGTATCACCATTGGAAGAGCAAAACTTATTTATCACACCAAGTCTCTTCAACAAAAAAAAACTTAACAAAAATAGTAATAAAAATGTTGTGATGCCCATACGGCTGGAGATGCTCTAAGTTATCGTAAAGTAAAGTCCAAGTACCCATGGTTTTCTGTTACTAACTTTACCAGCGTGGTTCGTTACACGGTTTGTTTTCAGTTATAACAGATTGAGTGGGATCAGGATGTTAATTTGTCACATTAAAAAAAAAAAAAACAAACAAACAAACAAACTCGTCAATCTTGAGACTATTGAATTGGAGGAGTAAAAACGTAAACTTATGAACTCTGAAAGTAAGTTTTGATTCATTCGACGAAACATTATGTCTCTTAGAGCAAACATATTTTCTTTGTTTCTTCGATCAGTCCATAAACAGAGATTGTAATTAATGATTACTCCCTTAATCGACTAGGTGATTACTGCAAGCAATTGTCGTCGTTCGTTACTCTTTTCTTTTAGAAAAAATCTACTGTGATGGGCTTTCTATCGTTTTCTTTATCTTGGCGAATTTCTACTTTCACCACCAAATTTTAGAACCAATTCAATAAATCTTTCTTAATTTCGGTAAAGAAACAAATAAAACAAACTAATCATGAACGGTGAAAGAACACGATTAAATGGCAAATGTTATATCATTCCGTTGGAAACAAATTTGGATCCTTGTACAAAAATAAATGACAAACTTCTTTAAACAAGATTTCAGCAATCAACCATAGAACAACCTAACACTTCACTTTGAGCATCTTGTAATTATAGAACATGCCTCCAAGATGTTTGCAATGCTACTTCCGTGAGACCTACGCAAGAGATGGAGAAAAGGCATCAGCTTCTGCACCAAATCCCAAAACAGATCGATCCTAGTCGTCTGCGTGACTTTCAGTGCCTTGACCACCACGAAACTCCCAAACTCATTCCTCGCCAGCCTCATCAACCTGTCTCCGTCGCACTCCAAAAGCTCCACAACCACCACGGCCATCGACTCCTCCGCCTCCAGAAGCTTCTCCACGATGTAGCTCCCATACTTCTTAAACGACAGATCAACGCAGTGGCCACGGAGATTTGCAGCGACGTTATGCGTGCAACGCAAGTCATACAGTTTAAGAACGTGTTGGACCACAAAGTTCCCTGAAGCATCGTTGCTTAGGCATAGAGCGTTTTGCGCGACTTTGTCTAGTAGCATATTTCTGTAGAAAGGATCATCTGCGTCGGTAATGATCTCGTTGAGGGCGATGCAGCCGTATTGATCACGCGCTATGTCGAGCGCGTAGTGGAGGATGTGCTCGTACATTGCATATTTCTTCTCCTGGTGGAAAACGACCATGGCTCGTATCGCCACGTAGGATGCGTACTTGTCCGTCATGATGTCGAGGAAACGGCGCAAGATAGCGGCGTAGAAGAAGGCGTCCACGTCATCTGATATCCCGAGGAGCTTCTGCACGCGTCTCGACCCGTACTTGTTTCTGACAACCTCCATGAAGTAGTCGGAGTCTGACGTCAGCAACGAGACCATCATGTGAAGCTGGCTTCGGTCTAACTTTGCAACCATCTCTTTGAAGAGAGCCACACCTTCGCCGCTAGTCATAAGGTTGAACAAAGGGTTTAAGCGCGTGTCTGCTACGACGGAAGCGCGTGGGGTGAAGCCCGGAGGAGGAATGGAAGCGGAGATTCCTCTAGAGAAACGGATGTGTTGTAAAGCATCGAACATGGTAGACATCGAAAAGGTATTATCGGCGATTGACGACATTGTACAGCAGAAATTAGTCTTGGTTAAAGAGTGGGATTATTTATTGATCTCTGTGATTTTGGAGAAGTGTGTGAGAGATTTTTATTTGTAATTGTTGGAGATGTGGGGGGGTCTATTTATATTAGTTAGTATTAAGGATCTTAATTTGTTTTCTCGGTTGATCATTTGTCTATTCGGAAAAGGAAATCTATCGCTCAAGTTTCCTTTTTCCATTTTTTTTTTACTATAACCGTTTCCTATTCATGTTTTACTTTTAACAATTTCGTCAAAGGTGGATTATTTCACCAGCATAATAATTTAGTAGTACATATTTCCATTAATGATTTCCCGATATGACATGGAGCTTGTGTTTCCTTTTTTCTGTTATTATTTTCTAACAACGGAAATTCCTTAACCAGGTTTACATCGGAGATGGATTAGGTTTTGAATTTCGTCTTCATTAATAACATTTGTTAAAGTCGTAATTTAGCAATCATACAAGGGATAAAAGTCACAAAACATTCAAATATAGTATATTTTCCTAAAAATAGTGACACTCACGAAGAAAAAAAACTATACAATCCGATAAAATATCCAAAGGCAACCCAGCTTTTGCCTACACACATACGTTACACTATACAATCACAGCTATAAATTAAGAACACGGACCCATTAGGACTTAGAATCGAACCTCTTAGCCTTTTTTTCTTGTGTCAACATTTTCACCATATTGTTGATGAAGTAAGCGTTTATTGATTTTGGAAGATGTTTTTTCGTGTTTTTTTATTTATTTAAATGTCAGATTTCATACGGTCATACCAAACGGGCGTTGTTGATATCTAAGAAAGTAAATTATATTTTAGTCAGCCCCTAGGCTAAGGGTATTCTACAAGAAATATATATTACTTACAAATGTCTTTGTATTTCTATTGGTGAATATATTTCTCGATTTCTGCGATCTTTGGTAATGAACATAAGAAAAATGGATTGCTCTTTGGATTCTTTAGACAAATTCACAAAACTAAGTAACTGAGAGTTTACATGCACTTGGACCAGTAACTTTGATGATCCATATATCCATTGTACAATTTTATTTTTTCTTCTACAAGGTATAGTAAAAAAAAAAAAAAATCAGAAAGAGAAATATTGCTTGACTGAGATGTAGCTTGTAAATGTATCTTCCTACTTAAAAAAAAAATGGAAAGAGAAAATCAGGCGTTTCCAGGACCTTTACGTCGGCAAACCACTTTGGTATTATTCCTGACAGATACGGGTACAAGTTCCTGTATGTTTTATTTATATTACTTCTTTCAACTCCAGTTGCTTCCGAAACATCTGCAACATCATCAAGTGACAAGTGTACATAAGTTAGAAAAAGAGAAGAGCTAATCAGATTTTGCTCATGGCCTGCTAGCTAATTAGAAAGAGAGATTTAATTGCCACCTTTGAGAAGCTTCTTCTTATCAGAAAGTCGAGTAATGACATATACGATTACAGCTGCAACTACTAACGGATAACCACAACTGCAATAATTAAGAGAGACATTGATAAGGATATATATTTGCTTACTCAGTTCCAGAAAACTGCCCAAATAATGAAGGTACCTCTCAAATCTTTTATAAATTTTAGCAGCTTGAGCAGCTTTAACTGCTTTGTCATCCATTCCAAGGTTAGCGCAAAACCTGTTCTGTAGATGAATATAATGTCAGTGATTTAGTAAATGAGAGCTGTTTAATTAACTAACCACGAGCTCAATGCAGGAAAAACTCAAACTACTCACAATAAAGTCAGCAGCTTTGACTTCCATCAACCAATTCTTGTTGATCTTCAGTGTCTCAGCTATGACCCCGATTGCCTTTGAAATATCATACATTGTGGCTCCAGCGACAGCAGAGAATATCTCTACAGTAAAAATAGGGTTTTGAAGAGGCTGATTCAACTACAAAAACAAAAGCTATATCAAGATTAAAGGATCCATAATCTTTCAAGGTTTCGACTATATACCCTTTGGAGAACGAGTCATGTCCTCTTGTCGACAGGCAATGTAGATACAAGCAGCATTAAAGGCAATTCGATCCTTTTCTGTGCATTTCTTCTCCACTTTCTTGAAGATCTCATTAGCCTTATCCTACAGATCAAGAAACACACTAATTCAAACTTATCTGTATAATAACTAACTATTCGTCCATAATTTTTTATAGACGGAAGTCATGAAACACGAAGTTAAAAAAAAAAAACAAAATTACCTTGACTTTCGCAGGAAGACATAACCTGTAAAAATGGATGAAGCGAAATATTAACTTCTCTGTAAAAAAGAAACAATATTTCCTCAACGATAAAAAAGAAAGAAGATAAAACGCTACCTAAAGGACATAGCCGCGATGGAGGCGGGATCAGAGACAAGATTGATCATCATGGCGTCTAAGGCACGTTTCTCCAAATATTCAAGATCAGAACTCTTCTTCTTCGTCTCGGTGGTTGCGACGGAAACGGGTGCTGAGCCACCATGCAGCGAATTTCCAAGAGTAAGGGACAAGAAATCATCAGAGGAAACATTACTCGGCTCGGTGGTGACATTGGAGAGACCAGAATCACCGGTACCGAAATCAAGACCACACTCGGAGCAACTTGTCTTCCTCGCCTCGTGATCAATCACAACCCCATCCTTACTGTTACAACCCTTGCAACATTCATCCGAGTCCCACATCTTCGAAACCCTAGACTTTTTCTATCCTTAGTTTACGATTGCTCTGCTTTCTTCTTCTTTCAACGGAAAAGAAAACAAACAAAAAGTGGAGGGAGTTAACAGAATAAACGGTTGCTTTAGACAAAAAAAAAAAAAAAAATAGAGGAGAATTCAGCTGTGTTACGGTGGCACGTAAATGTAAACAATCTCGATCGTAGATTTGAAAGTGGGACCCATTTAAATTTGATTGGACGGCGCACACTCTTCTCCAGGTAAGATATATTTGAGGCTAATTGGATCAGGGAACTTCGTGCCGTTTAAGGGGAAGTCACCAAAAACCAGTGCCGTTTTATGGACACGCGTTCCCAGCTCTCACGTGACGACGTCCTTCTTTAGTAGTCGTGGGCTAGGATTGAAGTATCTTATTAGGAATCGAGACTACGGTGGACCACAAGGCCCATTAGATATGTTACATGTCTTATATATGTCACTAAAATAAAAGACTTTAAGTTTCACAAAGAATGGATTCAAATTTTATAGATAGTGTCACCATAAGGATCTTTGTCAAAAGAATTGAAGGAATAACATTTTGTGATAACCATTGGATCATTTTAACCCACATCATAAAAACAAATCTCTTGATGGCAGTCAGGGCCGGCCCTGAAAATTAAGGGGTCAGAATAATTTAATAGAGTTTTGATAAATTTTGGGGCCAAAAATCAATTTTTTCTTATTTTTGGGCCAAAATCAATATATATTTTTTCACAAAAAATGTGGGAGCCCTAGCCAAAAGACTCACCTGGCTCTCCCCAGGGCTGGCCCTGATGGCAGTGAATATTAGGGATTAACCCGCATCCGCATGGGTAGGGTAAATATTTTTTAAGTGTTAATAACGATAATGATTTATAGTTATTTGAGAAGTGTTATTAGTATAGAGTGTTTGGAGTTTGGAGTTTGTTATACAGTAAAATTTTGATTAATGTGAAGTGTGAAGTGTTAGTATAGTGTTCTTTCATGGGCCGAAGTTGGGCTCGTTTTCCATTTCGTACACCAAGCCCTCTTTCCATTTTTTTCTTCTATATTTTTCCCCCAATATCTTATTTTCTCTTCTTCTTTTCTGGATTCTTGCGATAGAAGAAAATTCAGATTCTGTTCTTCAGATAGCAGTTTATCAAGCGGTGGATTTGCTGGAGAAATAAACTGATTCTTCTCAGGAATCGCGTATAGATAAAGAGAATCAAGGTAATTGTTACTAATTCATCAGTTCGTTGCATATATCTCAATTTATTCCTGCCTAAATCCTGCATATTCTGAGAAGTTTCCTTCCGCTGATTGAGTTTCTTTTTTTTTCTCCCCTTCCTATCAATTTTTTGAATCCAAACTTTAAGAACCACTGATTTTGTTTATATGTATATGGTGTTAGCATTTTGATTCCTGTACACGTGGTTCTTCTATGAAAAAAAAATTATTGTGAAGGGAAAGTATTCGACAAAATGCCTGAACGAAGTTTTTGTTTTGCAAAAGCTCTCCGATTTATGCCAATTGACTTGGGTATGTCTGCCATATGAGATGCAATTAGGTGTTTGTATACTCTCTTATTTGTCTTAGAACTACGCAGAGTTCTTGTATATACCTCTTATGGTTTTATACCACTCAATTTAGATTTAATATCATTTTCTAGTTAGTCTTTATTCTAGGCACTAAGATCTTGCTTGTAGTTAGAATTAACAAGAAGCAGTTTAGCCTATTGAGCCTTACGAATCCCTTACGAATCCCTTACTCAATGTAATACTTTAGGCTCTTAATTGTCTCTGAAAACCTTTTATTCATTTTCACATCTTAAGTGTATATCTGCATATTGCAGTTTTTTTTCTGGAATCCTACGGTATGGGGAACACTTCTGGTGACGACAAGATCCTCAGCTACAAGGATGTTGTCCTCAGGAGATCAGATTTGGACATCCTAAACGGACCCGATTTTCTAAACGATCGTGTGATCGAATTCTACTTAAGCTACTTATCCACACTCCACACTTCTCCTACTACCATCTCGCTGATCCCTCCCTGCATTACCTTCTGGATCTCAAACTGCCCCGACGCTGAATCACTCAAAGATTTCATGAAACCCCTTAAACTACGCGACAGCGAACTCCTGATATTCCCCGTGAACAACAATGAAAATGTCGAGCTAGCAGAAGGCGGATCACACTGGAGCTTACTCGTCTACTACAAAGAAGCCAACTCGTTTTTCCATCACGACAGCTTCATGGGAGTGAACAGATGGAACGCGAAACAGCTCTTCAAGGCGATTTCTCCGTTTGTGTCTGATGATGGAGCCGCAGCAGCAGCATACAGAGAATGCAGTGATACACCGCAGCAAAAGAATTGGTACGATTGTGGTGTTTACGCTCTTGCAATCGCTAAGGTTATATGCCAATGGTTTAGCTCTGAGGGAATGAAGAACCGGGATGACCTGTGGTTTACTGATGTGAAGGAGACTGTACCGGATTTGGTTAAGCATTTGAGAGAAGATATATTGGAGCTGATCAACAAGTTGATGTCTGTGAGTGCGAGCAAATGAGAGATGATGTATTTTGAAGGAAATTGTACCGGATTTCGGTTAAATGACTTTTTAAATGTTTTTACCTGAACTAAAACGGTATTTTATATTTTCACCGGTTATGGAACCCAACAGATCTGCTTGTAACCGGTAAGGTTAAATCGTAGAACAAATATATCTTACTGTATTTCCTTAGGTTGAATATGTAGTTAAGCCCATTGGTCTTGTGAGTGTAGGCCCAATTTTAGTCAGTTGTGATAAAGTTAATATAGGCCCACGGTGGAAAATGAAACATCTGATACTTTATCACGCGAATCAGTGACGCGTCTACGTGACGACATCATGACTTCTGAAATGACAAAATCCTAAAAACTCTAAAATATAATCGAAAAATCATCTGTAGAATGATGGAAAATATTACATTCACGGAATTACATAATGTTACCAAACAAAAATCGTTTTACAAATAGACAATTTCAAAATTATTCTGTGGATTTCCAATCAGAACTCGTAATTATAGTTTATGATTAGTGTGTGTGAGGAGAAGTTTTCTTTTGAGACAAGATTTTCTTGCTAACCCATAGTACATTTAAAACGGAATATTTGTAATGAATTGAAAGCATATCGTATAAAATTACTTTTGAGAAAGCTAGTTATAGACGATTAAAAAAAGGCTTCTAAAAAAGAAAGAGAGGAAATAGAGATCATATGTATGAGTAAGAAGACTAGAAGAGCAAGCACATTATAAATTTATAATATACCAATGAAAACATAATTAATTAATGAGCAAAAAAAAGGTATAGATCGTAAAAACGAATCCATTTTTCTGAAATCGAGATAAATTTTCACTAAAGTGGAAACAAACAAAAGAAAGCTCCGGAGATTTAAAAATAGGACAAGCTAAAAAGAAAGTGCTGCATGGGAATCTACGCTTTGATGCTTTGCTTGAATATGGAGGCAAGAATATATGCGGGTCCCTTTGGAAATTGCGCCTCAAATCTCTATCCGATCCTAAATCTTGTTTTATTTTATTTTATTTTATTTTATTTTATACATGTCTCTTGTTAGAGTTCCCAACTTTGAGAGGGCTACATCTTAAAATAATCATGCGATTTTTTTAGTAAAAACCTAAAATCAAACAAGAAAAAACAGTTCAAACTGAAAGAGAGCAATAATGCAACATGAAATTAAAGGATTTTGAATTTTTTAAACTTGTACTACACAAAAAGTCTTCCTTCACAATGATATACAAAAATCTATTTTACCAAAAAAAACATATACTAAAATCTAAAATGCAATAAGAAAAATTTATAAATACATGTATAAAACATGCTTAAATCATATATCATAAACAACGTATGTTGTTATATAACTGATAAAGACCAAAAACATTATCTTACTACTATATATAGTTCGTTATCTTCGAATATAAGTCATACAAATGTTTTAAGCAGTATGTTCTCTTGCTAGATGCCTATATACAACCAAACTAGAAGTAGAAATAAAATTTGAATCTGATGTTTTTTTTGTCAGAGATGATTTGGAAATGGATAGATTTGGCTATATTACTTGATAATGGTTTTTACTATAAAATAAAGTGTGAGTCTGAAATTGAAACACTGACTGTGAGTGAGACACCACATGCAAAACCTATCAGGGCTGCAACCACTTGCTCTCGCTTATCATTCTTTCTTTCCTCGATTTACTCCAAATTATTCCTTTGTCATGCCGCCACGTGTCTTCCAATTATCCGGCATATGGGTCCCACTTACACAGCCGGCCAATCACCCTGTTTCTCTTCTGTTGTTGGCCCCACACCCGAATATTTGTCCGGACATTTCCAGGTTTCCATATTAGAACGTTTATTTCAGAAATTAAGGTTTCTTAGATGTTTCACATGTCATTTATACAAGGATTGTTAAAATTATATCAAGTTCTGTAGTCATCAAAGTTGTCTTTATCAGGAATTCCAATGATAGCCGTTATTGTTAGCACTATAAAACTTGTTGTGTAGTAATCTAGATTTGGCATGATGATACGAAATGTAACCAATATTTATGAGATGGGCCAACTTCATGCAGTCATTGTTTTAACAAAAAATTAATAAAGTTCTCCGTCTTCATCAACTGCTCAGACCCATCACAAATTCACAACAAACGGTACAGCCATCTACGGGAAAATTGATAGTTAGCATTACCAAGAACAAAAAAGCCACACTTCAATAAATCAACTCTATTGATTAGTATTTACTTCGGATATATCAAACCCAAGTCATGTAGATTAAACATCCGACCGTTATTATTCGCATATATAGTAACCAATTAAAGTTATATGAAGTATTGGTTTGGGGGGGGGGGGGTACAATAGTGTTATATCTATATATATATTGGGGGTATGGTAGATAAAATTATGATAACGATCACTCTATAAACTATGATAAATTAGGAGTACATCATGTCGAGATAGATTGCAATATGATTCATATGTATGAGAGCTCTCTTATCAATACGATCTGCTTTAACTTCTTTTCATTGCCCAAGAAATTCTAGTTTTGTCACTTGTCTATTATGACTCTAAAGCAACTGAAAATTTTACAACTTTGACTGGTCAACCCAAAACTCTTTGTCTATTTTCCAATTATATTTCCCCATGGGTCCCACCACTTCCAATAATATGTAGACATAGTATAATGTTCGATCCCTGAATTGCTGGTTTCGAACGGAAGATTCATGTTATGTCACTCTCATCCCTGTTTCTCGACCTCTACATATTTTGAAATTTGATCCATATAGTTTATAGATTAGTTTGATATTCCGATAAACCCTATTACGATTAGAGTATTAGTCCTATAATTTTGTATATAAATAAAAAGTTCAATGTAATTTAAATTAAAAGGTTAAAGATAGTCATGAATCATGATTAGTTTGATAAAAACTGGGAGCCATAAGTATATAGGTAGGGTCCAAAGGAAATATAATGATCATCAGTTATATTTGATGACCAATGATTGTTTGTGAATGAATCAGCAGTTTTTCTAGCTGAGAACTACAGGTTAATAATAAAATGATTTTCCCATCCTTTCAAAAATAAAACGAAACGTTATAGAAGGTATTGGATATGACTGATTCGTCTAAACTGATATCATAAAATCTTGTGCTGTTGAAAAAATTACTGGATGACTGATTCGTCTCTACGAAAAAAAAAAAGATTGATTCGTCTCTTCTCAGTACTTCCATTCATACATTTACTTATTCGTTTTTGTAATAAAGAAAGAAACATATTTTGTAGTAGACCAACAAAAAAAATCACTAGAGAGCAACGGATTTTTATTTTAATTTATATAATAACAGGATATATGAGTTACTCATTCTCTCTTCCCATGACACAACGTTTAAAATTCTGTATAAAACAATATATAAATAAAAATAATATATGTGTGGGTATGGTCCTTAGACCAAATATCGGTCTTCATAGAAGTCTCTTTTCCGAAAACCGATGTGTTAGTGTGATTTGTGTCTCTATGAACTTTAAACCCCCATGGGATAATGCAAGCACATCATGACCTACACATTCTCCGGCCAATTCTTTGCTTTTGCTTCATCATGTGTTCTATTTACATAAACATTTTTTTTTTTAAAGATGTAACTAAAAGTATTGTATTCACATTTGTTTACATATATTTCGAATAGATCAACAAAATATAATATCCATAACAAGTATGTATATGATAATAAATTAATAATTGTCCCACTTTTAAAAACCATTGATTGAGCTTCATTACTGAGTAATATTGCATTCTACGTACATCTGATATGATTTGAATGTTTTTCTCGAAAAAAATATTAACAATAATGTGTATATTTTATCAAATGCATAACAGTAATAGAACCCCATTATGAACTTCTATATAAGTTGAGATTAATTATATTCAGAATATGTAATGGATGGCAATGTAAAAAATAAATATTTGCCCACTCTTCTAGTATACGAAGGTGAAAAAGATCGGTCATATAAGGGCATCTGCATCGCAGAGATTCTGCACAGTTTTTTAGAAAAAAAAAAAATATAATAATAAAAAATGATGACATGGCGAGACTCTGCACATAATCGTCTCTCCCGGACGAGTTTTGAGAGTCGTTTCTGAGACGAGTTCGACACGTGTCACCACACGGTTCGTCCATTTTTTTTTTTTATTTTTTTTTTTTATTTTTTTTTTTTACGAAAACTTAAAAAAAAACTAAAAAAATTATTTTTTTCAGAAACTTTGAGAGTCTCTGCGATGCAGATGCCTAAGGAAGAACAAGACATGGCGCGATGAGTATGGGTCCCACGTGGTGACAACTCAACGGACCATTGAGACATAATAAAACAGAAATTACAAAGAAAATGAGAGTGCGTGGGAATCCGACGATGAACACCACCATCTCTCTCATCCATCATCGTACGCTCACTATTCATCTTAAACAAAATAGATCTATTTCACATTAGTGACAACGATTGCAACTCATCATCATATACCGCTAAAAGATTTTGACCGATACATTTTATTGTGGCGTAACTAAGCGAGCTTAACTAGTTATTATTTCAGACTATAGTTATAGACGTTAATTACGCTACATGTGTTTTGTTGTAAATTAAATATTTTCGTGTGTATACATATGAATGATATTGATCGAAGAAGATAAATAAAAGCATTCATCATATGTATAATGTAGAATTTTGTATCAGAATTACAATAATAACACGCATTTACAGAATTTTGTTTAGGTGTACTGTACACAAAACATTTCAGTACGTGAGAGGTTCCAAAACACATCAACGAACAGTAAGATACGGTTTCTATATGGGAATGTTAAAAAATAAAAAATCATAAACGGCGGCTTTATGGTCTGTTCTTAATCACGTTCGGAAATGGTTCACATTATTCTTCTTCTCCATCCCATTGTTTATAGAATATAAATATTATAAATTAATTAATATTGGATGGAGGCCACAAACAACTGTTTGTCTCTCTCTTCTCCTAAATTCCCTTGTATATATACAGATGCTTGGCTTTTCCTTTTGCTTCACTTTTAATTTCTACTCATATATATGTCCTTCATTCTCTCTGATCACAAGAAACAATCTCCATCTCCTACCACATAAACACTTACACTCATCTAATAATCTTCAAGGAGCTTCTCAGATTCAGCTCTTATGGATCATTTGTTACAGCACCAGGTAAAACTCCAAATAAGATCCAATGCAATTTCTAATATATATCTTGATGGGGTTTGTTTACTTAAATTAGAATCTTGATGGGTCTTGTTTATTCAAATTAGAATCTTAATGTGTTTTTATTTTTTTCTTAAAGGATGTTTTTGGGAATTATAACAAAGCAAGAGAAGCCATGGGAGTATCATGTTTATCAAACCCAGCACAAGATCACCATCAGAAGAAACCTTCTCCCGTGACTGCCGCGGCAAAGCCACAGCCACCGGAGCTAGCCCTGAGATGTCCACGTTGCGACTCAACAAACACAAAGTTTTGTTACTACAACAATTACAGCCTCTCTCAGCCTCGCTACTTCTGCAAATCATGCCGGAGATATTGGACCAAAGGCGGAACACTAAGGAACATCCCCGTCGGAGGAGGCTGCCGGAAAAACAAACGTTCCACATCTTCCGCGACAAGAAGCCTCAGAACTACACCAGAACCAGCGTCTCACGACGGGAAAGCGTTCTCGACGGCGAGTTTCAATGGGTACAACAACAATGAACAAATTGATCTCAGCTTAGCATTTGCCTTACTGAACAAGCAACCTCCGGGGGGTTCTTCACATCTAGGGTTTCATTCAGAATTCAGTAGCTCTCATCAGTCTGACATGGAGAGTGTTTTTGGGACAAGCCAACATAAGGATAACGCTGGTTTTGCGTTTGGAAACGGGGGCAACGGTCTGGATATAGCGATGGGTGATCCAAACAAGGTCTTGTGGGGATTTCCATGGCAGATGAATGGAGAGAGCTTTGGGATGATGAATACAGGAGGAGGAAGTGGTCATGTAGATCATATTGATTCAGGGAGAGAAATTTGGACCAATATGAACTATATTAATTCTGGTGCTTTGATGTAGTTCAAATTAAAACCTCAATTTTATTTGTGTTTTGATTTAGGGTTTGATTATCATATTTTTATTGGAAGGAAATATGGGGGCTAGCTTTTTTATGAAATGGTTAAGGAAATATAGATATAATATTAGGGCTTTATCAAAGAGTTTTTAACTTGCAAAATGGGGTTGGGGAGTTTTTCTTTTTTTTTCCTTTTTTTTTCTGATCTAAATTGTTGAGTTTCTTCGTTTGTAAGTTGATTGTTCACTATGTCTTGAATGAAACGTTTCCTTTTGTTTTTCTAACTTCGAAAATACTAGTTATTTTTCAAAACTAAGTGAAATTCAAAGAGTTTCTGGAATAAACAACAAATGGAGATAGTGAATGGAATTCTGTGTTTAGCCTTAATTAAACCCTAATTTCCCCATTTTAATCATAATAAATTTCTCCTCAAAATATTTTGACGTCTAGAGGTTTCTTAATGGCGCGGTCAATGACATTGATGTTTCTACTTAGTTGAATTTTTCATGTCAACCTACTTATTGATTTAGTGACGTAAAGGATCAATCTTGGTAATGTTATTGGTAGAATTTCAAATCTCTATATATATATATTGGTATAATGTGGACTAATTCCTTAACAAAACAAAAAGTGGACTCATTAATACTAATATAGTAGAACTCTAATCATTTCAAAGGAGACATTTTTGCAAGAAAAAAAAAAATCGAGTACCCATGGAATTGCGCTTTAAATAGTTTAAAATGTGTGTATTGGTTTATTTGCGGGTGAGAATGTAAGACCAGAAATGATGACTAAGAAAAAATCTCACCTAACCTAATGCCTAATATTGCTTACATCGGAATAATATACACTTAGGAGAATGTTTTGAATTTAAAAAACAAAATGTTGGTTGGTAGTTGCTTTACACACAGAAACACGTGTTTTCTGTATATAACAAAACATGCATACGTGTGTATATACACACACCTAAATGAATGAAGCAAATATGACAATTAAACATCACTTCCCGAAAAGTAATCATCGAGCAATTGAAAGAAAATATAGGTGTTGAACACAATTATCTGGCTATCAGAAAAATGCAGAATCATAAACCGACATGTAGATGTTTGGTAAGTACAAATTAGACTTGTGCCCGAAGGGCGAAGACATCCATCCCTGAAGATATTTATCTCGTTAAAGAATGGCCTTATTCTAGAGGACTCATTGGGCCTTACATTGGGCCCAGTGATAATTCCAAACCTGCTAAAGGAGCCAGAGACTTTCGTGCCTCTGCTCAAGTGGTTTTCACAACGACATAATAATTAAGTTAACAGCTTCCCTCCTGAATACTCAAACTTAAAATTACCAAACTCAAATCTTTCAAACATGTATTTTTCAGAACATAATGCTCAAACTACTAATTCACATCAATACCAGAGTCACCGGAGTTTCTCTTATAATCCAACTCCAAAACGACAGCACCTGAGAAAGCAGAACCCGAGATGGGCAAAGAGAGACTCAGTTCCTTTAGATACTTGATAGAGACAAATGATCGGAAAGATACGAACTTTAGAAAGAGATTACCTAATTATTATTATTATTATATTAGTTAATTCTCCAGCTATTTCTGAGGCTTCTTCCACAGAACACCAATCTTCTTGAGCACATTCCCATTTTTCTTCTTTGTCAACTCATCGTCGATATCCTCAGAGTAAGGAGAGTTGGTTTGATTATAGTTCTCACCGAATTTCCCGTTGTTTCCAGCAGAGAGCATCGCAGTAGCTGCTTCAGCAGCTTTTCTCCATTGGTTTGACTGAACTTTGAGCTTCCTGAGTTCTGTCTCCATCTCTGTGTTTGAAGCTTGAGTGGCATCTAGCTGCTCTGTGACTCTAACCGCTCTCTTGCTACTCTTGTCAGCCTCTTCCATCGCAATTCCTAGCTTCATGAACGCGTCTTGTACATCTGTCTCCCTCTTGTGGATATCCGACTTCAATGTCTCGTTCTCGTCTGAAACGATTTGGAGCTCCGTCTCTTTATCCATCAAATCCGCCTTTAAGTTCTCAATGGCTTCCCTTAGTTGCTTAAGCTCAGCTTCAACATCTGTCTCTTTCTGCTTCTTCATCAGCTGATGGTAGAGATTATCTTTCTCCTCTGAAATAAACTGCAATTCTGTTTCTTTGTCCATCAGTCTCGCCTTTAGCTCGTCTATCTCGGATTTAGCTATCTTCAACTCAGACTGGAGCTCGGCTTGTATCCGTAACCGAGAAGAAGCCTCTGCATTCCCTTCTTGGTCTTTTTTATCAGATGCTTCTAGAGCCGCTCTAAGACGCTCTACCTCACATTTCAAGGAAGATACTTCTACCTTCATCTCATTTGCTTCGCCAAGTTTTAAACTCTCGTAGTCTTTAAGCAGGCTTTCTTGACTAGCCAAATCTCCTGGATTGGTCTGAAGTTTATCCACAAGAGTTTCAAGCCATATCATCCTCGTTTTTGACTGTTGAAGCTCCATTGCCATCTTCTTGTAACTCTCAACTGCTTTTGTGCCATCTGATTTTAACTCTTCTACTGCCTTTTTAGCATTCTCCAATTGCCTAAGAGTCTCGGTGGCTAAAGCCTCCGTTTCAGCGTCTGATACCTCACAGTCTTTAACTTGGTTCCTAAAATTCTCGACGAGGAAAAGAGTGTCCATTAAGTTCCCTCTCAAAAGCTGAATCTCCAAGTTACGCAGCTCAGCTTGTTTCAAATGACCAGATTCAGACGAAGCTACCATCTCAATCTGAAGCTTGAGTTGTCGGATCTCACGAACAACAACAGCCAATCCTGACCTTTCATCAGCAGTAACACTAAACTCCAAATCACACTCCTGAGATACACCTCGTTGATCAGGAGCAACGGTTTTATCAGTCTCTTCTTCCAAGGCTGAAACTTCCAAAAACTGGTTATGCGTCTCGTTAAGCTTAGAGGAAACTTCTTGCAGCTGCTTCTTGGACTCCTCTGCTTCTTGCTCTGCTTGCTTCTTTGATGTCTCAGACACTAAGACTTGATCTTTCGCCTTCTTCAGCTCTTCCTGAAGCTGAGAGACTAGCGACTCTAGCTCTGTTATTCTACTTGGCCTCTTCTTCTGTTACCAAAGAAACATAGAGGCGTTACAGCAATCTCAAGGAGAGGAAGACACAGACAATTGAGTGAAAATTAGTTACATTATCATCTCTCAACTACTCCAAATTAAATGTTCCACCTAATTGTATATCCCATAGGCCCCAAAATTTAATGTATCCTAAACGTTTCTCATCAAAGTCAATACAAAAACATGTTATGATGGAAAGGCTTATCATGGATCATGCAAATAAAAGATACTTTATGAAATCCGGATATCCCCAACATAGAATAAAGTAATAAACCAATTAAAAGGAAATCTTTTCCAATAGCCTAGATTGAATCCAAAACCAGGTTAGTACAAGGGGAGGCTCAAACCTCAGAGACAGGACTTCTTGGAGACCTACGATCCAGAACTTTTGGACTTTTATCCTTTGGTGTTCTGTTGATAGCTGAGACAGGAGATGAAGAAGAGTCAGGCTCTAGCGCAGGTATCTTCAGTGGCCGAGCAGCTCGAGGAGACACCTTCTTAGGAACATCTGGAGATCCATTTCTGCCCCAATACACACAAAAATTGAAAAGCAAAAATGTGAAAAACTGAAAACCAAGAAGATATTTACAGTCCACAGTAGCAAACAAATGTGCCAGAGAAAGAAAAAAAAACTTCTTACTAATAGTAACAGATCATTAAAGGTCATAACTTGTTGGATCTTCTTATTTCAAAAGAGGGTTAGAGAGAAATTGTGATAAGATGATTAAATAGAAACAATAAGTATGTGAGGACCACAAGAATGCAAACTTTAAGATTCAGTGTTGAAAAACCAACTCCCACAAGGAAACCACAAAAGGGGAGAAGAACCAGCCATAAATGCAAAGAAACAATAGAAAGACAAAAAAACCAAGATTTACCTTGCCTTTTGGGTCTGCATACTGTAATTATTATTCCTCCAATGCACAGGACGAATAAAAACCTTGTTTATAGAAAAGATAGTTCCCTACTCCAGCTCTTTCTTTGCTTCTTCAATGTAGCCCTGACCCACCAAGAATTGTAGAGGGCTCAGGAATATTTAATGCATGAACATGGAGACGTATTCAAGAATCATATGGCAGAGAAATCATGAAAGGATTTATTACAAACAGGATAAGCAATAAAAAAAAGATTTCTTTAACCTCTGTAAACCAAATCCATTACCAGAAAATGAACATCTTAAAGAAGTAACAAAATCTTAATTGAACTTCTTACTAGAGTCTTACGTCAGACATAGAGATTCGTTGGATTGTGCATTACCAACTGTAAAACCACATTAAGATTCAGTGCACACCCTCGTGTTTATGACTCTTAATCAGACACCCGGTTTCACAACAAAAGTACGGTTCCTTTTTTTCACTTAAGACTACTGCTGACTCTGCTCACTCATAGCTCTAGGACACCATAATAGACTTGGTCTTTAATACCAACACCTTAGTCAATATTTTAAAATGAGACAGATACAATAAACACAAATTAGAGTCAAAATCTCAGGTAAACAAGAATCATATCGCCAAAAGATGATTTCAAAAGACTGCAGAGCTGACTTTTAGTTCTGGATTTATCCAAATAAACTCATATCTTGACACTGTAACCACTGATGCTAACTAAACAAGGTGTTTGACTGTAAATTCACCAAAAAAGGCATCTTCCTTTGTGGCCTCTTGACTATGTAATGTTCACAACCTATCATCATGAAGGCTGGTACCAAGGGGTCCTACTACACAACTACACAAGCAGCATAAGGTGGCCGATTTACTTTAATGTCCCTACCAGATTCACCCTCCTAAATGGTACACAAGAGGGTTAAACTGTCAACTTCTAGATCAAGTTCCATTCTCTCCTCTATTATTGCCGTGTAAGGAGGGGACTTAGACTTTGAAGAACTACTACTATCATGGATCATGATGAGTTAAAACATTTTTAAATATACATATAAACAACATAACTTAAACAGATTTAATACCCACTCAAAGACAAAGGCAACCTGAAATCTATTTGGTTGATAAACTTTTACATGAAAAAGGAGAATCTAATTTGTAAATCCACTTGAGTGAATCATGCAATCATCATGTTAAATTAAAGTAAGCATGAGCAAACAATCACAGTGCAGCACTGAAAAAGCTTTAGCATTTAACCTTAACATTTACTAAAAATAAAGAAAAAAAGGAGAGTTCCTTTTTTTAATGAGACAAGATATGAACAACTGTAGTGCAAATATTAAACTATCCCAATATCCTGATTCAAAAGTAAAAATAAAAGCTGAAATAAGATTAACACAAAAATTAGAAGAAACCAGAAAAAAAGGAGACATTTTGATGTTTCGAGCTCCGAGAGGCTTAGACCCTATATGTTAATTCCCTCCAAATAAATATCCAAGTTCCTAGATATTCATTATTTACAAGAATGAAGTTTTCTTTTACTTCTGATTAAAGCTAAAATGAGAAGGAAGACAAAGAAAATACTCGAGATTTCAGTGATTAGCGACACTAGAAACGCAACATGTGAAGGAGAATCGGAATATCCAAAAAGGGTCAACGAAAAAGAGGAGAAAAACCACAACTTTAACTCGGAAAAGAAAGTACATTTTCCAGGGAAAGCTTGTGTATCTAAGTTTCACATTCATCAAAAGCAAATACAGAGGAACAAAAGTAGTTACTTACGCTATGAGGACGGTTTGTGCTTGACGCAAAGATTCAGCTTCTGTAAAAGAAAATGTGCAAATCAAATGGGTAGAGAGATTTGGGGGAAGCAAAACCTAAGTTTTCCTTTTTTTTTCTCTTCAACTTTGTGGAATCCAAGAGTAAACAGTGTGAGATGTGAGAGAAGGAGAAGTGGGTGGTAATGTGTGTTGTGGCTTTGGGCAGTGAGTCTGAGAAAAAGAAAAGAGGAGAGAAGGGAACAAAAGGTTATTCCAAAACGCAGCATGACAAAGCGTACTCCTTTGTCGTTTTGAGCATTGTTTTTGATTTTTGAATTTTCATTTCCGGTTTTAGACAATTCCCAAAGTCCAATTCCAAAACCGGGAATCTTATATATTCTACTTTATTAGTAGCTATACACTATAGGTTATTTTTAAATTTAATCGTTTCTTATTCACTCATTTGTCAACAATTTGGTTATTGACTGCTTTGTTTTTCCTCTCCGGCTGCAGCTAAATGTAATCATTTTCTTAAGAAACAATGTCAAATGTAAATCAAAACAAAGAAAAATATAATCTGAACATATCCGAAACAAATTAGTCTTCCCGGTAAGGTATATATTTTCATGTCTTTTTTCTTTCTTTGTTTCTGTCAGTGTCAACTGTCAAGTGTCCACATTGTTATTCTTATTTATCAAAATCTACTTCTCTTCTTAGAGTTAAACGCAAATCAATAGTCTTGCTAAAATGGACCATAACATTAAAGTAAAATGGGCCCTAAAGTACCATTCATCGTCTTCTCCAAGCCCACTCATTTAAGCAAAAAAAGAAGTAATTATAATGTATTTTCAGCCGAAGGCGTGCCAATGTTCGGAAACTTGGGTAGGATTGAGGTGACTTGATATTAGTATGGTCGGTCGGAGAAAACTTTTTTAAAGGTTTGAGCAAAAGTAGTAAAAAGCTAAAGCATCCTTTTTTATTTATCGTTAAGTGCGTTTTAGGATACTGTGGGTCCGAGAAGTTATAAAATGTATATCAGTTTTTTTAACATTTAGTTTAAGATGAATTATCACTACACAGTCTACACTCTACACTAATCACATTCAGATGTATATACAATCCTTCCGTTTAGCACCGTCAATCAAAGCATATATAACCAAACAAAAAACTACATAACCGTCACTTAACACGTGTCATAATCAGAGAGCATAAGCATGTACATTTGATGATGTAATTCATCACATTCAGCATCACCTCTTCCTCACCGCTATATCTTCAACAACACAGCAACAGAGAGAGAATCGCACAAGAAAACAGAGCAACACAACTCAAACAAAAGCGCCATGAGAACGAGCAATGATCTAATAGGTCTCGTAAACTTCCTCACTTTCCTCCTCTCGATTCCGATCCTCGGAGGCGGAATATGGCTGAGCAGCCGAGCTAACTCCACCGACTGCCTCAGATTCCTCCAGTGGCCGCTCATCGTCATCGGAATCTCCATCATGGTGGTTTCCTTAGCAGGAATAGCCGGAGCTTGTTACCGGAACAAATTCCTGATGTGGCTTTACCTTTTCGTCATGTTCTTCGTGATCGCCGCTCTCATTGGATTCATCATCTTCGCTTACGCCGTCACTGATAAAGGCTCAGGCCGGTTTGTGATGAACCGGAGGTATCTTGATTATTATCTCGGCGATTACTCGGGTTGGCTCAAGGACCGGGTCACGGATAAGGGATATTGGAGGGATATCGGATCGTGTGTTAGGGGTTCTGGAGTTTGTAAGAAGGTTGGAAGACATTTAAATGGCGTTCCAGAAACTCCTCAGATGTTTTACTTCAGGAAGCTTAGTCCCATTGAGGTAAAAAAAATCCATAATTTTTATTTTGCTAATGTAGAAAAACATCATGTCTTAATCTAGAACATAAAAAGCTAGTTACTTTATACTCTGTTCAAAAGTCGTAAGCGAAAATGGATGTTTACATGAGTTTGGGTGGCACGCGTTCTTTGGATATTCACTAATCAGGTTCAAAACTGAATATTCAGTTTTGTCAGGACATCTTTATACATTATCAGGTTACAAAACAAAATAGAATTGTAGTAACGTAATGAATTTAAGAAGTCTCTTATATGATGATAATACTTTGTTGACTATTGAGTGGAGTATAAATCTGTTTTCAACCTTTTCTCCACATCACTCCGGCAATTATTCACACTGTTTTAGTTTGTAGCAAAAAAAAACCAAACAAGTTCCAATTTTATTCTTTATTTCCAACTTTTTCTGGTAACCATAAATGGATCTGTTTCATCATGTGAGAGCTCGTGAATAGAAATGTCTGGCTCCTAAATTGTGTTGACTGATCTCTGCCTCTTATTGGCCAAGTTCTGGCTTTTGTACTTTTGTTCATAAATATTCTTCGTGTTATCTTCTGACCTATCCACATATATGTTGAGCTACCATACGAACTTTAATACTTGTAATCACCATCGAATATATAGTAGTAACCAAGACACCAGTATTATATGAAATAGAAAGATCCAATGGGTAGATGTTAAAGTCTTTCTTTTGTCCTAAACAACTACTCTAGATTGCTCTGTTTTGGTAAAAGATTTAACCCATCAAAGAGTTTTTACAGCTTTGTATACTTGTGGGTTACGAGTCAGATGAGTGTGCGATACTTCTGGTTTTGGGACAGAGTTTCTCCAAATAATCCCTTTAAACTTTCACTTTTACCGGCTTTTTACAGTTATCTCGATGGTTTAGACTTATTATACAATGTTGCCCTTCTAGTCTAAAGCGAACCAAGCCTTATATGATTTATATTTGTCTTAAATCTGCAGTCCGGATGTTGCAAGCCGCCAACAGATTGTGGCTATACGTACGTGAACGAGACAGTGTGGGTTCCAGGAGGACAAATGATTGGACCGAACCCGGACTGTATGTTGTGGAATAATGACCAGAGACTACTCTGTTACCAGTGTAGCTCTTGCAAAGCTGGTGTTCTTGGTAGCTTAAAACAGAGCTGGAGAAAAGTATCAGTCATCAACATTGTGGTTTTGATCATACTTGTTATCTTCTATGTGATCGCATATGCAGCTTACCGGAATATCAAGAGGATTGATAATGATGAACCGGCCGGTGAGGCTAGGATGACCAAATCTCATCCTAGTCATTTTCAAATTTGATTAGATTTTTTCGTATAGTTTCTTTTTTTAGATGAAATAAGTTTTTGAGTTGTGTTTCAATTACCCAGTCTAGTCTAGTATGGTTTATGTTGTTGTAACAATATAACTTGGAGCTTCTTTCTTTTACTGCGTGTTTTTTTTTTAAATGTATGATAATGATGATGATCACTGTTTTGGTTGTTTTGTAGATTATCTGAGTTGCAATTAGTATAACACTGCTCATGCGACTTATTAATAAGTGAACGATTGAAAAGAGATTTGAGATTTCCTTTAGAAAGAAAACTTTATGCATCTCCTTTATCTCAACTAAAACTGAAAATAATTGTTTACATTATTATGGAAAAATGAAAATCAAAACCAGTACTAATACTAAATTGACTAAGAATGGTTTTTAAAAGTGATGAACCAATCACAAAACTTGTGTTTTAAAAACCAAATAAAACTGTTTTAAGACAAAAAATCCTAATGTGCCTAATCTACAAACCGCTCGCCTAATGGATGGCGGTGTGCCTTGATAGGTAAAGGCGTCAGACCCATCAAACATGTCGCCCGTCGCCTAGGCGCGCTTTACTCACAGTGGTAACATTTGGTTTCGGATTGGTTTCATCTTCACGACTGAGTTCTGGGCTCCAACCACTTATCGTCTGCTCTTCCACTATGTAGTTGTCCAAACACGCAGGTAAACTCAAATCCTCTCTGTTAGAGTTACCACTGACATGGAGAGTCAATAACGTTTTTGCAACGCTTCCGCTTAACCGAACAGTACAATTGATATCTGACCACACTCTTAACCTGTCACTGTCACTGTCACCGGACCGAACCAAAACCGAGTATTCAGAGTGGACAAGAGATGGGTGGTGACGGTACGCCACGAAATCCACACCGTATTGCAACCCGGATCTCAAAACCCAATTCTTCGATCGTAAATGTGAATAAGCTTTGAAAAATACCGGGAAGTTTGGTCTTTTTGATCTCATGTACATCCATGTCTCTGCTTCCTTCTCCAAGCAACGACCTTGAAGATTGATTTTGATGCATTTGAGGTTGTAGAGCAAATAGAAAGCTTCTTCAAAGGATAACTGTATCCATTTCTTTACTTTCTCTGCTGATAGAACGAGTCTGCCGAAACAACAGCGGTCAAGTAACTCAGCTTGCTCTGGCTCAACCGCTAGAAGCACGTTGCAGCTCGAGAGGGAACCTAAGGACTCGGTTTTGGTTAGAGAGTGTTGGAGCTCTGAGACTGATTCTGAAATAGGTTCCGCAAGAGCTTTTGCTGCAGCACCTTTCCACTTCCATCTCGGTGCCATGGATTGAAGCTCCATATTGCAGCACTAAAGATCAAACCTTTTGAACTTTAAAAACCACCAAAATATGTTGAGCAAAGTATAATGTATATGATTCTGCTTAATTATTACTATTAGCAAGAAACTACATACTCCAGCTTTAGAAAATCACCCCAAAAAAAAAAAAACACTATCTTTCAGGCATTTTGTCGAACACTTTCCTTTCAAAAAAACGCTCAAATTGCTCACACCAGACACATCGAAAATCAAACCCTCTTTATAGAAGTTGAATTCCCCTGATTAAGTACACCAAATTAAATCTATCACGGAGCAAAAATTCACGGAGAACCACTCACAATATGATGGATTTTAGCTGCTGAGTAAATTAACGAACTCGAACCTTATCAATTACCTCAGCCAATTCAAAAAGTAGGAGAAGTCTTAAATCTACTGTAAATATTCAAAATTTCAGATTGATGCTAGGAATATAAGAATCATAAAATGCATCTACGATGAAGAACTCCACAGAATCGATCTGTGCATGCGCAGAGACGGTTCAATTAGAGATGCGTCAACATACTAGTGAAGAAACACATCGTTGGTAAATAATCACAGAAAAAATATTTTCGAAATCCAAAATCTCAATCACAATTTAGGATCCAAACTAATAAACCAATGATCCCACAAAAACCCCGGAACAAAAACAAAAAACAAATAGAAACAGAATTAGGGTTTTGAGATTCAGCAGATTCAAACTCCACGAGAAGAGATTCAATATGAGTGAAAGGGAACATACGAATTGAGAAAGATCGATTGAGATGGCAGATGAAGATTGAGATGAGGAAAGGGAAGCTCGAACGAGAGAGAGAGAGAGAGAAAATGGATGGCTGTGATTTTTTAGGAGATGGCCTTTTTAACCCTTAATTTCTGTCAGATCCACGTCGCTGTCTTGTTAAATTATAAAAAGTATTATTTTTTGTCAACATTATTAAAAAAACAAACTTTTATTGCCCTCGATTTGTCAATTTTATTTCTATATTCAGTCCGGTTCGTTTCCGTTACCCGGTAAACAGTGGCCGGTTACCAAAATTACCCAACTACATAATCTTCTAGTCTTAGAAATTTCATGTTATTACCAAAACTACTCAACCACATACAAAGAAGGGTGTTCTGTATTCATGTACTACAAGACCACAGTAATTTTTAGTAAGGTAAACAAATAATCATATACTTTTGTTAGAGTTTTGAACAAGACAAAAGACAGAACAAAGAAAACAACTATAGAGATGCGGTTTCAGGCAAATATGTCATGGTCCATGACGATGAGCCATTTAGCCTGATCAGGCTCGAATGACTCGTAAATTTGTTGCCAAGCTTGTTAATGTCATAGAATTGATTATAAAAATGGACAACACAATTTCACTTATATTCGTCCCAAGTCCTGTCATATATCTCTATTTAAGATTTAACCTCATGATAGGTAATGAGAAAAAATAGCCCTTGTGGAAGCCATTCATGCATAAACAAGACAGAAAAACAAAACAATAAGTTCTTTCTACATATTTTATTTCTTAAGTAAACAAAAAAGGTGAGTGCGTTCAACAAAGATTTAGTCTCCTAGTAGTGTGGTAAAAGGGTGAAAAACAAAGAAAAGAATGGTCAAAACGACGTCGTTTTGTCCAAAACCAAAAAAAAAAAAAATGATTTTCTGGGTTAAAATTAAATTTTGGTTTAATCCCAATTTACTTTAACTAAACTTGTAATTATTATCGGTTTTTAAAACCAATTGGTTCAATAATATTCAATCAATTTCTTCTTTTTTTCTTAGCAACCCCGAAATTTAATTAAACTAACCTGTGAAATCTAATTTAACTTCAAGAAAGAGAAATTATAATAATTCAATCCCTCTTGATCTTCATCTTCTTCCTCAGAAATTTCTTATGGTGTCTCTCTGTGTTGTTGTTGTTTCAAAGATGCTCTCTCTCTCTCTCTCTTCATCTCCCCTCACATCCTTCTCTCTTCCTCCCGCCACAACCTCCTCTCCACCACCGATGACCTCGACGACCTCTCTCTCTTCCACCGCGCTGTCTCATCTCCCTCTCCCTGATTCCTCCCCCAAAGATCGCATTTCTCTTCCTCACAAACTCATATCTCATCTTCTCGCCTCTCTGAGAAAGCTTCTTCCAAGGTCACGAACATCTCTACAACACCTACATCCACCCAGATCCATCATCAGTCAACATCTCTGCTTCTCGATTCGCCAGTCAACGCCAAATTCATCCCTGCGAAGAAAACCACACAGCCTTTCTTCTTCACGGTCGGTACCGGAGCAGCCAATCCGTCATAACCTGCAGTGAATTGGAGGAATGTATATCAGACACAAAACGAATAATCAATTTCTTCTTCTTTCTCAATCCAAATTGGGTCTCTAAGAAGAGAATAAGATAATAAAATTGATAAATTCGATCGAGAAATTGGGTTAAACTGAGAAAAAAGAATTTGACTGAATAAAATTCAATCAATTGGTTTTAGAAAACCAAAAATAATTAGACGGTTTAATCAAACTAAACCAGGATCAAACCAAAATTGGACTCTAAACCAGAAAATCATTTTTTTTTTTTTTTGGTTTTGGACAAAACGACGTCGTTTTGACATCCGGGGAAGCTTACGTGGCAGCCGAGTCATCTCCGTTTAACGAAATCGTGAGTTTGACTAACGGAAAAAAAGTCAAGGCATGTTCCGGCCAAACGGAGAAAAGTTGAGGTATTGAAAATACGATATCGTATAGTTTGGGTACGTATTAGCACACCTAAATAGTTGAGGTACGAAATGACACCTCTAGCCATAATTGGGGTACTAAATGGCCGTTTTCCCGGGGGAATGATGGATTTCCAATCTAGAACTCACCAAGAGCTCGAAGATAGGGTAAATCACAGTCTAGGAGGCAAAGGATTACCTCTAAGAACAGAGATTCGATGATGATGATGATGAAGATGATTATGATTGATAGAGAGAAAGAGAGATGATTATAGAGATTGTAATTGTTTTGTTGATTGATTTTGATTCTCGTAATAGAGAAAGAAAGGATTGCATTATAAACTGATAAGTGTTTGGTAAACCGAAAACAGATAAACCGAAATACATAAAATAAAATCATTAAACGGGATATAAGTGTTAAGTTACATGAGCTTCCAACTCAAAACCAATTGGCAATGAGTGGAGTGGCCCATATCCCTTATATATTATAAGAGATCCCTTCCAACTTCCGATGTGGGATATATTCCCTAATACGCCCCCTCGAGACGATGGTTATTTGGCCATCGATCTCGATATATTCGGGCTTGGATCGACGGCACCAGTTTTGGGCCTCGTCGATAATTGGACCAACTTTGGGTCGGATCGGGTTGGATTGCGTGGATCGGGGCTCTGATACCATGTTAAGTTACATGAGCTTCCAACTCAAAACCAATTGGCAATGAGTGGAGTGGTCCATATCCCTTATATATTACTTGAGATTCCTTCCAACTTCCGATGTGGGATATATTCCCTAATACGCTCCCTCGAGACGATGGTTCTTTGGCCATCGATCTCGATATGTTCGGGCTTGGATCGACGGCACCAGTTTTGGGCCTCGTCGATAATTGGACCAACTTTGGGTCTGATCGGGTTGGATTGCGTGGATCGGGGCTCTGATACCATGTTAAGTTACATGAGCTTCCAACTTAAAACAAATTGGCAATGAGTGGAGTGGCCCATATCCCTTATATATTACTTGAGATCCATTCCAACTTTCGATGTGGGATATATTCCCTAATACGCCCCCTCGAGATGTTAAGGCTTGGATTGACGGCACCGGTTTTGGGCCTCGTCGATAATTGGACCAACTTTGGGTCGGATCGGGTTGAATTGCGTGGATTGGGGCTCTGATAGGGTGGCCCAAAACTGGTGCCGTCGATCCAAGCCCGAACATATCGAGATCGATGGCCAAATAACCATCGTCTCGAGGGGGCATATTAGGGAGAATATCCCACATCGGAAGTTGGAAGGGATCTCAAGTAATATATAAGGGATATGGGCCACTCCACTCATTGTCAATTGGTTTTGAGTTGGAAGCCCATATAACTTAACATGGTATCAGAGCCCCGATCCACGCAATCCAACCCGATCCGACCCAAAGTTGGTCTAATTATCGACAAGGCCTAAAACTGGTGCCGTCGATCCAAGCCCGAACATATCGAGATCGATGGTCAAAGAACCATCGTCTCGAGGGGGCGTATTAGGGAATATATCCCACATCGGAAGTTGGAAGGGATCTCAAGTAATATATAAGGGATATGAGCCACTTCACTCATTGCCAATTGGTTTTGAGTTGGAAGCACATATAACTTAACAACAATAAGATATATGTGAACCAGAAAATCCTGTAACAATACTCCCTCGTCGACAACATCCTTGTCCTCAAGGATGATACTTCTGGCCGCTTGGTGATGACACCTTGGTAAACACTTAAGCTCGATTCCAAAAGCAGAACATTCCCTTTCCCTTGCTTACCTTTTTCTGCTAATATCTCTGGTGGTCTTTGTAAGTGAAAAACTTGATAAGCACAACAAGGAAGACATGGTTCTCGTGGTAGCTTCTCCACTTTCGATGATGGACATCAAAACCAAGTATTTAAGAGCACTGACGAATTTTAACTCTTGTAGAATCTGAGGCGTCTCACAAACAACCTGCAACTCTTGATCCTTAAACTCACACAAGTAGAGCACTAACTCATGTAACCATAGTTGCAGAAAAGAGCACTTGCTTGTACCTCCAATTAATCGCATTCCCAATATCACACAAACTGTATATATGTGCTTGTGTCTGTAAATCACGGTAAAAAAAAATTAATTTCAGGGGTCGTTTTATTGAAATTGCACTTGTGCGTGTTCACCTTTTCAGCTTGCTAATAAGACATGGCTTTGTCCGGCTCAAGAATAACAACCATGGTTTGAACAGCTATAGGATCAGTAGAGACGGATTTGACGACAATATAGTCCTGCCCTTCACCAACTAACCCGTCATACAAACCTCTATATTCACATTCCTTCTCAACAGTTTCTTTCTTGTCTTTCTGTTCCATAAAATTGCAGTCCGAAAACTTATGTCCATGGAGCAAAGAAGACTGATACACCACTCAACCTACGAATCTTTTTCTCCAAGAATGAATGATGATGATAAAAGGATTTTGATTTCTTAAAATTTGGAGAAGGAGAATGAGAGAACAAATAAGTTTGGGTTTGCAACCAAACCTATACATAGAAGAAGTGAAAGAGAACATGTGGTGTGAAGATAAACTTTTATGTTTCGAAATAGCAAAGCAACAAAACCCAAACTCATATTCCAAAAAGAAAAGCTCAACTTGCCGCTGCAGTGACTGCATATAATTGATAATCTCATCCTGCTGCTCTCTATTGTTTTCGTTGCTGCTATGTGGTGGATTCTTGAAGAGCGGATTGGCTTCAAGTTCATATATTTTCTCCTTTGATTCATTCATCAGCATCTCCACCACTTCAGACATATATTGTTGGTCTCTTCTCTGGTTCTCTCTGAGCACACATAAGCCCCACAAACACTATCTTCTTCAGCTTCTCTTTTACGTGCTCCTCCTCGCTCAGCCTCTGATCCAAGATTTCACCAAACTTTCTTTCGCGGTAAAACCCATTCGGTTATACCCCGCTTTGTCGTTGCGTTTATCCTTTCGACTGGTCTCTTCCCGCTAACGAGTTCCAGCAACAAAATGCCGAAACTTTACACATCTCCAGTTTCTGATTCTTGTCCTGACGCAACACATTCTGGTGAGAGATACGCGTTGTTACTTTTAGCTTTGGTGGCTCCTCCGTCTTCTGAATCATCAGGCATCAGCTTACCATATCCAAAATCCTTTACTTGAGCTTCAAATTCAGAATATAGCAGCACGTTGCTAGCTCTCACATCTCCATGGACTATATGCGGAGTTGCATGATGGTGTGTAGGTAGCTAAACAAAAGGACCAAACAATGTCAGAAACTATAAAACTTTATCATGAATGGTTTTGAGATTCTGAGAACTCACGCAATGGCCTGAGCAGAGCTTATGGCAATCTTCATCCGCCTGGTCAATCTAGAAGGCACTCAGCTGAATGCTGGCCATTACAAAGGTCTTATTGTGATCTATATAAAATTTCGAAAACTAATGCAATTTAGAGCGGATTTAAAAGTGATATGATGATTATAAGACCAATCTGATGATTAAACAAACTATCAAGGATCAATCAGGTCATTTATGTTGTGACAAAAGAACAAACTTTACAACAAAAGAACAAAACTTTACAAGAAAACCATTAGAGATGAAGGAAAGGTATAAAGAACAGAGCACAAATAAGCGCGCAAGGACTGCACAGAAGCAGGCAAGTCCACAATTAACTGGATCCGATCAGTAGAAGAAGCGTCAATTTGAAAATCCTTATTAGTAATGGTTGAAACGGGAGATTCAACAGGTCGGAAGACAAATCTCTGACGTTGATAGCTGATCGATTCATCTAAAAATCGATTCAAAGGCATGAATCGTCGAATTGCAACTGAGAGAGAAGGAAATAACTCGGTCCAATAAAACTCTGACACGTGGCACGTAGAGACGGCTCTGATTTTAACTGATTTTTTATTTAATTAAATCAATATATCCCCTAAGAGACGTGGTTAACATACGGCGATAATCATGGTGTAACACAGTGATGAGTGAACCAGACTCATCCCCGGTTTGGGTCACTAGGTAGTTAACCGACCCGGCTAACAAACCGGGTCCGACCGGGAAAAAACTGGAAACCAGTGAACCCAAAAACCGTATTAACCAGGGTTTACAAATAAAACAATAAAAATTTCACTTTCTTTTAAGAATTGAATTGACGTGTCTTACACTTCTTTTAGGTATGTGTTTCTTTCTTCTTTTAAGCCTTTGATTCTCTGCAACTCACCCCGCTCCATCAATTCAAAGTCAAAGTTTTAGTAACTCATCACGTTCGTAATAAATAACTGCAGAAGTATAATGATATTAGAGCATATAGGATTTAGTAACTCTCTAATCAAACCACCTGCACTTAGATTATTAGAGTCGATTTAGTTTTACTTATCAGTTTTGTTGGCTTTTCTTTCATTCATTATTCTTTTTATTTGCCGTGTATTCAACGATGGAGAAGAATGATTCAGGAGTTTCACTTTCATGTATAAATACAGAACTTTAGTTACCCTCACAATGCTGTGTTAGTCAAAAATATGATCCAGCGTGGACACAAGTCACTCAAACTTTGGATTATTCAAATGGAAATGCATGGAAAGTATATATAAAACATAGTCATATAAAAATATATAAAACAATATATTATTCCGAAAATATTATTAAACTAGGTCGAATTGGTTGAATTACGATCCAAAACATTTCCGGTTTGGTCACCGGTCCGGTTTTAACAACATTGGTGTAACATGATACGACTCAACTTGAAGAAGCTTTGAATCGCAAGAGTGGAAGAAAACGAAGAAGGAATAAAGCTCGAAGCGTACTAAATACTCTAGAAGAGCCGGAAGATTTCAAAGAGAAGGTTTTAGTTGTTTACACGTGATACACACGTGAGAGTTTTATATTTATCTCTTATTTTATTGGGTTTATTTTGACGAAATTCAAGGAAGAAGCGTCTCAAGTAAGCCACTCCCAAAAATACCGGTTTTAATATCTAAATGACACGTGCGTTCTTGTGCGATTTGACGAGTTTTAGTGTATTTAAGAAAAAAGGACGACGTGAAACAGAAAATCTTCTCGTCACTAACACCAGTGAGAAATAAGAAACAAACGGACGCACAGTCGTCAGAAATCGCACCGGAGCAAAAACCTAGCCAAGTATGGGATTCTCTGCTCGCGGCTCGGGTTCCGATAATGCTTCTCGATGGAAGGTTAAGGAGGCCCCTGCGGCTTCTCTATCTTCACGATCTCGTACTCCTCAGCAGCCACGGTCGCCTCCAGTTGAGGCTAGGTGTGGTTATGCTGTCATCGAGGAAGACGATCTGAACGCCTTGGAGCCAAGAGGTGATTCGACGGCTATTCCTCCCAGAAACAGGGGTTTCGATTTCAGGAGAGCCGTGGGCGGTGGAAACTCCAGAGGAATTGGGAAAACCCACGAGAAGGTCACTGGTGTACGTACAAATGAACGAAACCCTAACATTAGAGTCAGTAACTTCCAAAATACTTCGGGGTACATTAGGTCGCAGGAAACTGTTCGTCCTGCACAATCAGTCGGCGAGGGCAGTTCGAAGGTCAGTGCCGCCGCGGGAAAATTCAACGGGAACGTACTGTACAGACTTTACTTTAAGGGATTGGTGAGCGATGAGGTTGGGAAGGGGAAGACGACGGACGTGGTGGCTGGATTTGGGGTTGCTATTTGCGACCTGAGGGATAACCTGTTGTTTGAGATGAAGGGACCACTGGTTGACCGCGATGCGAGTCGTCAGGGAGCGGAGACTAAGGCATTGACACGAGGACTAACCGAAGCCTTGAATTTGGGGATCAAACAGATCGCTTTTTTCAGCGATTCTTATCCCATTTTCCAATACGTAAGTTTCTGATCTTCCTGTTCTTCATTGTTACACTTAACTCTCACAATGCGTCTTAACTGGATTTGGAGCTTTTTTAGGCGTATGACTGACTAATATGGGAACCGCTTGCTTGAATTCTAATTTGAAAAACTCAGGATTCATGATTCCAATTTTGTTTATAGATTCTTACAAGATTATCTGATTTGTTTCAATGCATATATTCTCTTTGTAATTCTTATAAGAAAGCTGCTTAGTTCAAGTTTCCAATGTTATATAGTTTAAAGATAGTGCGATTGTGTGTCTTTTTGCTTGGTGTTTTCATCTGGAAACTGTGATTAAGTATTGCAATGAATATGCTAGCATTTTGTACTGTGACCATTTTGTTAGCCACTGCTATCTCTCTTTGCTTTGCAATATAAGGAAGTTGTTGCGCTGACCTTCACTAGCTATAAGACAGTAGATTGTGAGTTATTAGGTCCTACGCTTGTGTTTTCTGCGCAATGGTCTAGATTATGTTGAGCGGTTATCGTTGTTTACATATGTTTCCCTGTCTTATATATTTGATAAGATTGGGTTTTACTTGAATGTAGGTCACGGGAAGATGGGTGCCTAAGCAAAAAAAGATTTCCATCCTAGTCAGTGATTTGCAACAGATCAGGCAACAGTTTACAGCTAGTCAGCCTGTTCTGGTGACTGGAAACGAAGTTAAATTTGCTTACAAACTTGCTAGGGAATCAGTCGTTTCTCAAGTCACCCCTCTCAGAGATCCTCGCCAAGTAAGAGCAGCTCGGAAAGAGGAGTGTCGTATCTGTTACAATGATATTGTTGCTGAACGCATGTTTTCTGTCGGCAAATGCCGTCACCGCTTTTGCTCTCCGTGCGTGAGAAACCATGTAGAGGTGAAGCTGCTTCATGGAAGGGTTCCACAATGTCCTCAGGATGGCTGCAAGTCTGAGCTGGTTATGGATGCCTGTGGCAGGCTTTTGACTCCAAAACTGACTGAAATGTGGAAACAACGGATTAAAGAGAATGCCATTCCTGTCACAGAGAGAGTTTACTGCCCTTTCCCGAGATGCTCGGCTTTGATGTCTAAAACCAAGATTTCTAAATCCGCCAGTAGCTTACTGTCTGTTTACCCTGAATCTGGAGTTAGGAGATGTGTTGAGTGTCGTGGGCTCTTCTGTGTGGACTGTAAAGTCCAGTGGCATGGAAAGCTGTCATGCACCGAGTACAAGAAATTGCATCCTAATCCTCCAGCAGATGGTGTGAAGAAAATGTGGCGCCAGTGTAGCAAGTGTCAACACATGATTGAGCTTACAGAGGGATGCAATCACATAACTTGCAGGTATGTATCTATCTATCTACACTTTGGTCCTCCTGAGAATCTTAGGAACACGACCATGAAATTCTAGATCATATTAGATAAGTTTCAAGGTTTCTATGTTCAACCATATTAATGTCATATTCCCTTTGGTATTTTTGTTAGATGCGGGTTTGAGTTTTGCTACAACTGCGGAAGTGTATGGGACGAGAAAACAGGGGCTTGTACTAAATGCTGCCCAGAGAATGAAGAGGACAACTACTTTGATGATTCTGATTACGAAGATTTTGATTATGAAGATGACTCGCATCTTCGAATTGGGCGTCAAATGATGAAGAATCTTGGTTTAGAAATTCCACCAAATTTTGATCCTTTCTTCGACCTACCAGATGGTAATGTGCCATTCCAAATCTCTATAAGACCCTTGAATCTCATAAAAAAATTTCATACTGAAAACTATTCTCTGCAAATCCTGTAGGTGTGCTGTTTACCCCGGACATGTTATCTCCCAAGACTCGTCAGCGATTTTACGAGGATGATTCTGATGATGTCCCGTCTGGTCCAGCTAACTTTCCACCTCCTGCAGAAGATGATTCTGATGATGCACCGTCTGGTACAGCTAATTTTCTTCCTCCTCCCGCAGATGATGAGCATCTTCGGATTGGGCGTCAGATAATGAAAGATCATGGTTTAGAAATCCCACCAGATTTTGATCCTTTCTTCGACCTACCAGATGGTAATGCGCCATTCCGAATCTCTTTATAAAACCCCTTTGAATCTCATACAGATTTTCATACCAAAGACCATTCTCTGTTAATCCTGTAGGTGTGATATTTACCCCAGCAATGCTGTCTCCCAAGAGCCGTCAGCGATTTTACGAAGATGATGATTCTGATGATGCACCGTCTGGTCCACCTCATTTTCCTCCTTCTGCAAATAATGCACCATCGGGTCCACCTCGTTTTCCTCCTCCTGCAAATGATGCACCGTCTGGTCCACCTAATTTTCCACCTCCTGCAGATGATGAGCATATTCGGATTGGGCGTCAAATAATGAAAGATCATGGTTTAGAAATCCCACCAGATTTTGATCCTTTCTTCGACCTACCAGATGGTAATGTGCCATTCCGAGTCTCTTTATAAAACCCTTTGAATCTTGTTCATACTGAATTGAAGATCATTCTCTGTTAATCATGTGTAGGTGTGATGTTTACCCCAGCAATGTTGTCTCCCAAGAGCCGTCAGCGATTTTACGAGAATGATGAATCTGATGATGCACCGTCTGGTCCTCAGTTTTGAGGTCTGGTTTTTGAACCAAACTTGGCTCTCTTTTCCACCTTTTTTGGCTTATCTAGGTCCAAACTCTTTTGCTACATGATGATGCTATTTCGTCTTTAATCTTTTTTTGGGGTTCGTGTTTCTCATTGAGACTTGATCCGTTTGTGTTTCGGTGATTCGGAGTAGGAGCAATCTTGGATTTTGTATGATACCTTCAGTTTTTAGCTAAGACGTTTGCTTTTGACCTTTCTTTTTTCGTCTTTTCTTGATTGGTTTTGGCTTGCTTTCTTTTTGCTTATGTTGATGAGATTATGATACTGAATTAACACACCACAAGTTACGAACAGGAAAAAGAAACATTTAATCAACTTTAGATACCAAATATACAAAATTCAATTCGTGATCGACGGCAGCTTCGTCATTTCTTTCACATTCATTCATTAAAGCTCAAGTGAAATAGTTATACTGTTGTGTGATGAGAAAGGTTGGGATATAGTTATGATGATTATGGTAATCACTTCCGACTTAAAAAAATAGAGATGAATGAAAGAAAAAATGTTTGGAAAATGGTCACTAAATATAAGATCATGCAACTTTTTTTTTTTTTGTTCAAAAATATCATGCACTCCACATCAACAAATCTATTAATAATTAGAATATCTTACTTGTTTAGTTGACTTAACTGGTTTAAATGCTGTGGTTGCGATTGCGGTTACAGGAGTTTGCTGAAATAAGCGGCTGCAGTTAAGAGCGTTATTAAGCGGTTTGTACGACTGGTATAGTGGTTGAAAACAGATGCGTTTGCCGAATACTTATGACTACAATCACCTTAGGTGTTAATTGGTTCACCCGCTACTATCCGCAAACGCAGCTTTTGCTGGTGGTCGCGATTGTTGGCGTTTGACTACAATTACCGCAAATGCTTTTTACCGCTTCAAAACATTCAAAACTGCTCCAGATCCCTCAAAATCAAAAGCTCATTTCCAGCAGCGTTTGCGGTTGCGGGTGGAAATTTTTTTAAAATAAAAATGAATACAAATTTCTTTAAAATCAGCATATGTTATTTAAAAATTTAATATTTGGATATTATATTTACAATATAAATAAATAAATTTGACATTTCTTTAGTAAATAAATATTCATTAAAAATATATAATAATTATATATATATATTATATAATTAAAACATATCACTAAAATTCTCTTGACAAATGTTCTCTTCATACTAATACATATATATTTAATATAAAATTATAATATAAACTTATTTTTCACATTAAATATATATATTTTTAATGAAATCACATCTTCATCTAAATTATAGAAATTAAAATATAAATGCAAATATTATACACATATTATTTTTTATAAAATTTGATTATTAGTTATATTGAAATTTAATTTTAAAACTGTTCAATATATATAATTTTGATGTTTTATAATTATATAATGCAATTATATTATTAATTTATTGTTTAACCGCTATTGCACCCACAAGTCAACCAGTCATAAGTATTCTGCAAACGAATATGTTTTCAACCGTTATGCCAGTCGTATAAACTGTTTAATAACGCTATTTACTGCAACCGCCCACTTCAGCAAACTCTTGCAAACGCAACATTTAAAGTTTAAACCAATCAAACCAACTAAGCAAAGCTTCTTACGTTATTCTAATTATTAATAGTTTTGTTGATGTAGAGTGCATGATCTTTTTGAACAAAAAAAAAAGTGCATGATCTTATATTTAGTGTTAATCTCCTCGACTATTTTCCGTTGATTATGGCAACCACAGACTTAACAATGAAGAAGAAAAAACTGTTATGGATAATGATGATACTGACATGGTGTGGTCACTTTCTTCAAAATATTCATAGAGTTGTTTTCTAGTAGATTTGGTTGCTTCCTCGGCAGAACAGGACAAGAAAGTGACCGGTATGTTCATGAGCCAAGCTCGAATACAAGCAAGCAACACAATATGTGATAGGATTTGCATGTCTAATCCAATCAAAGGTAAGGCTATTACTTCATCTTCTCAGAGATTGTGGCCCTTCAAATTCCTATATTACTTGGATATAGGAAATGTTATAATAAGTTGGATATGAGGATCTAATTAATTATAATTTTATGCCTGCTGCATTTTTGGATATCTGAAATAGCTATGGGATATTAGAAAAGATGGTGGAAATTACCGTGAAGCGTGTGGATATGACATTCTGAATTTTGTAAGAGTAGGATTGAATTGGTCGTTGTTTCAGTAAAGTTGACCTTGACTCAACATAGTGTTTATGTATATACGTTACTGTATTAAATAATTATCAACCTCATATGGTCCTATATTACTTTAATGTCAATGAGTAGCTTTGAAGTTGAGAGCCTCATAATTTATACCGTAAAAGGACGTAAGAAAGTGTTATCCGTTCGCTGAAATAACGGATAACACTTTCTTACGTCATTTTACGGTATAAATTATGAGGCTCTCAACTTCAAAGCTACTCATTGACATTAAAGCTACTTACTGACGGTAGAATAGCCTTTTGTTGTAAAAAAAAAAAAAAAAAAAAAGTGTTATCCGTTAACTAGAAACTTGTTTAGCATCTTCACCGTCATTTTTTTCTTATCAGTGACATTTTCCTCTTAATACAAAAGAGTAAAGACTAAAGAAGACCCATCAAGCAACTTTTCTTTTTACCTCTTTCTTTATATTCATGGAATTCATTTTGCTGTCTAGAGTAAGACAGGTGTTGGAAAGTCACCAAGGGAAAAGGTAATATACCATAAAGATTCGAAAGCAGTCGTTTTTAGTTGACTTGGGAATTAGGAGAGTTGACTTAGAAGTCATATTAAATCGGTCTACAACCATAGAGGACGAGATAATTTGTTAAGCAATTTGCTAGCAGAGAAAGTAAACAAAAAAAAGCAAAAGTAAAACGATAACTCTAAAATCTGTTTGTTCTGTTTGTTTTCATTACCAATGATTCGAGGATTGCTTCTAGGAGTCATATGGATGATATATTACTGTCTTTGCCCATCATTTCAACAAGAGCCGAGCTTTGTCTTCTACAACCGCTTCGATCAAGCAGAAGCAGATCGTACTCTTCACCTTGACGGTAGTGCAAGAATCGTTCCAAGAAGTGGTGGTGGTGTTCTGCAACTGACAAACGCAACGGAACACCAAATCGGTCGTGCTTTCTCTAAGCATCCGATTGTGTTCGATTCCTCTGAATCAATCTCGTTCTCGACGCATTTCGTGTGTGCTCTTGTCTCTGAAGGTTTGAAGAGTGGCCATGGCATGGCCTTTGTTGTCTCTCATTCTCTTGATTTCATTGGCGCCGAGGCAACTCGATTCTTTGGAATTTTCAACCAAACCGGATCTAACTCCACACGTGTGTTGGCTGTCGAGCTTGATACCGCTCAAGCTACAGAGTTGAAGGACATCAGTGAAAATCATGTCGGGATTGATGTGAACAGCGCAGAGTCTAATATTTCTGCCAACGCTTCTTATTTCTCAGACAAAGAAGGGAGGAACAAAGACATAAACCTCTTGAGTGGAGATCCTATCCAGGTATGGGTTGATTACGAAGGAACAACACTCAACGTTTCATTGGCTCCTTTAAAAAACCAGAAACCAAGCAGACCTCTTTTGTCATCAACTTCCATCAATCTTACATCGATCTTGCAAAGTAGAAGAATGTTTGTCGGTTTTTCCGGCGCAACCGGGTCAATCACGAGCGACCAGTACGTACTCGGATGGAGTTTTAGCAAAACCATGGCGTCTCTGCCGAACATTGACATCTCAAAGCTTCCCAAAGTTCCTCCGTCTAACCACAAAAATAAGCCTACATCTTTAGTTCTCGATGCTCTTCTTGGTTTAATAGGTTTCTTAGTATTGGGGCTTCTTGTTGGAGCTTACTTGTATAGAAGAAACTTGTACGCTGAAGTAAGAGAGGAATGGGAAAAAGAGTTTGGTCCTCTCAGATATTCCTACAAATCTCTATACAAAGCAACCAAAGGTTTCAGTAGGAATGAGTTTCTTGGGAAAGGAGGTTTCGGTGAAGTCTTCAAAGGAACTCTCTCTCGGAGCAGAGAGATGAGAGAAGTTGCTGTGAAGAGAGTATCACATAACGGTGAGGAAGGTATGAAGCAGTTTGTGGCTGAGATCGTGTGCATGGGGAGCTTAAAACACAGGAGCTTGGTTCCACTTCTTGGATATTGCAGGAGAAAAAAAGAGTTACTACTTGTCTCTGAGTATATGCCAAATGGTAGCCTTGACCATTTCCTGTTTAATCATGAGAGATCGTCTCTCCCCTGGTGGAGAAGAGTAGCGATCCTCAAGGACATTGCGTCAGCTCTTAGTTACTTGCATACAGAAGCTGACCAAGTTGTTATACACAGAGACATCAAAGCTGCTAACGTTATGTTGGACGCAGAGTTCAATGGAAGGTTGGGAGATTTTGGTATGTCAAGGTTATATGACAGAGGAGCTGATCCGACTACAACAGCTGCAGTGGGGACTGTTGGTTACATGGCACCTGAGCTTACGACAATGGGAGCTTCCACTGGAACTGATGTGTATGCGTTTGGTGTGTTCTTGCTTGAAGTAACTTGTGGGAGGAGACCTGTGGAGCCTGGTTTCCCGGCTGCAAAACGTTTTCTGATCAAATGGGTTAGCGAATGCTGGAAAAGATCTTCTTTGGTCGATGCTAGAGATCCAAGGTTGGGAGAGTTCTCATCACAGGAAGTCGAGAAGGTTCTGAAAATCGGTTTGCTCTGTGCAAATCTTGCTCCTGAGGCAAGACCGACCATGGAACAAGTGGTGCAATACTTGAATGGAAACGTGGATTTGCCAGAGTTTTGGCCTAATTCTCCAGGGATTGGAGTGATGGCGTTTTCGTCATCACCACTCATGCTCCCTTCACTATCACTAACGTCTTCCTCCGCCAATAGTTCTATGTTTATCACTCACTCAGTCCTCTACGGGAGTGGAAGATGAAACTTTGTAACAACGTCCTTCTTCTTCGACCTCTTAAAATTTTTGAACCATTTTCATTCGATTTTGTTACATCAATGTATATGATTACACCATGTCCATTCTTGAAATTCTCCATCAAGCCTGGCCTGTAGAAAGATTAAAAAATACTTATCTTTATGTGTAGATTCTTGCAATTACTTAGCTATATTTTTGTAAAAGCAAGTTGTTGTCACCCATGTGATTAGGCTTCTAAAGAGTTAAAATAGTCAGAGATGGTGAATGTTCAACTTGCTGTATTGTTTAAGAAAAGTAGGGACTTGGTATTGGTATGACGATTAATGAGAAGCTTGCCTTTAAATATTGTTAACTACAAGGAAATTCAGTTATGTGGAATCTGTGTATTTTCTTGACAAAGAATACAAAAATGTGACAGCTTATCTCTGGAAATGCAGAATGTTCTTGTTGTTGAGTAATGATCCAACCTTATTTTGCAGATGGAGAAGAAAGTTAATTTTTACGATACCATTGACTCATTGATAAGATTTTCATCAGAACAGCAAAGACTCTGTTGCATTTGCATTAACAATGGCTCAAGGATTGATGGTGAGCTAGTAGTAAACCTGATCTCGTGCTGATTCTTCTGTTGATTGGTCTTGGAATCATACTGTTGGTGTTACTAGGAGGAGCTTATCTGTACAGGAGAAACAAGTATGCTATGCAGAAGTAAGAGAGGAATGGGAGAAAGAGTATGGTCCACACAGATATTCTTACAAATCAATGTACAAAGCAACAAATGGATTCCACAAAGATGGCTTTCAGTTTGTGGCCCTTGAGTTTCCTAAATTACTTGGTCTGTAATTGATAGATTTTGTTCCCCCTTGAAACAGTGCATGCATCTTCTTTCCAACAGCTTGACCTTTTTTTCACTGAGTTGCTGATTTGTTTTAACCAGACATAATATAAGTTGGGGTGATTTCAAAACTACACTTAAACATTTCCCGAATTGCAGATCTACACCCCTCTCATTTTTTAAAATACTTACACCCCATTTTTCCTATATCATCCTTACCCTGCTAACATAATCACAAAAATGCCATTAAGTAGACTTCTTTATGAAGTCTACTTTAAATGATAATGTCCAAACCAACCTCATCTCCTACACTTATTCACGAAAATGCCATCCACTTCAATTCATCCAACAACCATTTTCACCCATAATCAAGCTTTTAATGCTTCTTCTTCCCATTTACACCACTTAAATCTCATTCTATTCACTTCTAACCTTCTTATCTACCTTATTCTCTCCAATTTCATCACAAAAAACTTTATAATCCATCTCTCAAAATTTCAAGTTATTGTATGATACCATTTCCGGTCACCAAGCTCACGGCGACGGCTGGGCTTCTCTATTGAAGCTTCAGATAGAAGCAATCCGCCGTAGACGACACCGAAGAGCTCTCTAAGGTGATTTTTCGTTCGTTTTTCGCGAATTTCAAAGCTCCGGCGAGAAGTAGACTTCTTGAAGAAGTCTACTTGTCAACGCAGGGTATAGTTTTGCAATTGACTTTTTGACATTTCGGGCTTGTAGACTTCTTTAAGAAGTCTACATTTTTCCTTTGACAACAAAAAAGTGTGGGTCCCGTTTGTAGACTTCCCTAAGAAGTCTACTCTTCGGAAAAGGTCTAGATTTGCAATTGACCACACGAAGACTTTTGTCTGTGAAGTCTACAGATGAAGTCTACTCATCAGGGGTATAGATTTGCAATTGACCAAAGTCAACTTTTTCGAAGTAGACTTCTTTTGTGTATGTAGACTTCTTCATGAAGTCTACTTTCTCGAGTAGACTTCACTATGAAGTCTACTTTCTCGAGTAGACTTCACGATGAAGTCTACATACAGAAAAGAAGTCTACTTCGAAAAAGTTGACTTTAGTTGACTTTAGTCAATTGCAAATCTATACCCCTGATGAGTAGACTTCATCTGTAGACTTCATATTGAAGTCTACTCTATAAAGTAGACTTCGTATTGAAGTCTACTTTGGTAAAAGAAGTCTACTTCTAAAAAGTCAACTTTGGTCAATTGCAAATCTGTACCCCTTGATCAGTAGACTTCAGCTGTAGACTTCTCCAAAAAGTCGTGATTTGGTCAATTGCAAATCTATACCCTACAGTAGACTTCCTTATGAAGTCTACATTTAGACTTCCTTAGGAAGTTTACTTTGTTGCTGTTTTTTAAATTCGATATTTGTGCCTAATGACTAGCCAATTGTTAAAATTTTCTTATACAATAAGTTGTGTTAACCTGTTTACTTGCCTGTGTATCATCTTGACATGCTTAATCATTATATTTAGAAGGAAATCAATTTTCTTGTTTTTGTTCTAAAGTAGGTGATTATGTTGTAGACTTCTTACTGATGTCTACTTATTCGATATCTCAACTAATAACGTGTTGTCTTCTTTTGCAGAGCAGAAAATGGTGTACGTAGCTGCCGTTTATGGAAAATGGGTCAGGAAAGACGACGGATCCTGGTTTTTTGAAGTTGATGACGGAAAAGGGGGGAGACTGTTCTCACTGAGAGATGGTTTAACCCATGGCGAGCTTGTTGAAATGGCAAAAGATGATTATGGGGTTGATACGAATGTTGACCTTATAGAGATAGCATACCCACTTCCTGCTGATATTCTCTGTCATCTACCCACTGATTCTCCTCCGACGTTTGTAACGAATGATAGGCAAGTTCAAAGTCTGATTGAGCTTAGTAGAGCCCATGTATTACGCTTGTGTGTGTCGAGCCAACAGAGGAATCATGCGAACAACGACGTACCTGGAGATGGTAACGTAGGTCTGGATAGTGAGTGGGGATCATCTTCTGATGATGAGGAGTGGAATTCATATTCAGAAGATGAATGGGAAGTTGATAGGAATGTCAATGGAGATAACAAGACAAAAACGGATGGGAGTGAAGTTGAGATTGATGACACAGACGCTGATTACAGTATGTTTGGGCGAGTCATAGACGAAGATGAGCGTGAGGAAAAGGTTCCACTTGACGATATCCGGCTTAAAGGGCGTTGTTATCATGATGGAAGACGTTTTGATAAGTATCGGGATGCCGTCATAACGGTCGGCCATCGTTTTGGAAGCAAGGATGAACTCATGTCTCAGTGAAAAAAATGTGAGTTTTTTTATTAAAAAAATGTGAAGTCTACACGAAAAGTCTATTAATGAAATCTACAATATGTATATCATTAAATTTTAATTGGTTTTACAACACTTAGCATCTACTTCTACAATGCCGCTCATTCTCCTCATCCTCATCACATCAGAGACAAGCCGTGGAGAAACTATGGGCTTCTCCTCATCAAATCTCTTCAAGATAACCACCATTAACGGCTTCGACGAATATAGCTCTTACACTAATCCTCATCTGTTTTGCTATGAAGTACATTGACAATAGCTGCAATCTAAAACAAAAAAAACCAATATCAACCCAATATAAAAGCACCAAAATTTCCAGACCCTCAAAAGTATCATGGGAATAGCCTAACAAATCAACATAACGCATCAAGTTATGGTTAATTAAAACAGATGATGACGACCAACAAAAAGATCAATGTCTTTCAAACAATTAAAACAGATTTAAGGAAAGTAAAAGACCCAACAAACACGTAGATAACAGAGAAACTCAAGTTGAAACACAAAACACAAAATAAGACAAGCAACACGAGAACAAAAACTGATAATTTACAGGTTACGAAGTCTTGTTCAAAGTCACATCTTCCTTTGATATTAAAGGTTACAAGCTCATCAGTTATCACAGGAAACTTCTTCCCACGTACAAGACACCAAAGCGTCTCACGTTTGTCACGGAGATTAGGCTGAAAGCGAAAAGAAAAAATAGAACATCAGTTTATAGACTTTCTTCTTTGTCCAGAGAATCACTAGTGGACCAAAAAAGACAGAGGGAGAAGATTCATCAGTGAACATTGCAAAACATCAGTTTCTAGCTTTAACACTAAAGAAACACGAGAAAACCTTTAACTTTAACAACCCATACATGCTCAAGATTCATCAGTGAACATTGAATTTGTAATTTTTTAAAAATAATGTGAAGTCTACACGAGAAGTCTACTCGTGAAGTCTACACGAGAAGTCTACTCGTGAAGTCTACACGAGAAGTCTACTCGTGAAGTTTACACGAGAAGTCTACTCGCGATGGAAGGAGGAGGCCGGATATGATCAGAGGAGACACCAAACCCCTGTGAGGCAGATCAAGCGCCTACAAGAAACAGATTGAAAGAATCAAGCTTAACATCCATCTCACAGACAAACAAACTCATTTACTCTCAAAATACTTACATGGCTTTGAGATATATGCTTTCCACCGTAGATATATGCCTACAAGAAACTCATTTTTTCTCAAGCTTAAGCCATTATCTGTACGGATTTCACGATGGCACATGACGATGAGATAGACGGAGGACTATAGCGAGAGTCCGGCAGATCTGGTTGATCTATAGTCCAGTAACCGCCACGCCACCGTCTCACAAGTTCTTCACTCTGCGCTGGAGTTCCATGTTCTATGAACTGATACAAAAATCACCATCTATCAACAAGCTTATAAAAAAAGAAAAGGAAAAACTTTTGTAACAACATGAGGTAAAGATATCCAGAATTTGAATCATCATACCATTAGGCTATGTTCTTGAAGTAGTCATATGCACAGGTGGAGGCAAAATCTCTTCTTGAATGGCCTGAGACAGCAAACCATTGTTTCACATCCAATCATACCATTGTTTCACATCCAATCAATAAATCTAGTTAAGGAGGACCATCATGTTTCGTAAGCTGACGGATTCACAAAGAAAAGCTGCAGAAACAGCAAAATAATTTTGATAAACCATCAAAACATATGCAAATGGCAACAGTTCTCTTAATGAAATCATTAACTCAAACAACATAAGAAACAGGGCATTTGGTCTAGTGGTACATAAGACAAAAACCAAATTGAAAACCACCAATGCATCAGTAAAACATGTTTAAAGCTTGAAAGCTGTGGCACTCATGGTATCCGAAAATCTAATGATCCATGTTCGACAAATTTTATCCAATCACAAAGAACAATTGAAACCCCCACAAACCTGGAAATCTTTTAGATCCTACTAAACAATCTGAGAAATTTAACTTCAATCCCAAAACAAAAACTGTAAAATCGATTTAGGCAAGAATCATAAAGATAGGGTTTTCATGAGTTTCAGCTAGAGTTGTCTCAGATCTAGTTCATTCGAATTGAACAGATCTACCTCAGATCTAACATGAGGAGAAGAAGGAGAGCTTACCAGTGACGATGGCAGTATCGGTGAGAACGCGACGACGGTAGCATCAGCGAGGAGCACGACGGAACGACGACAACGAGACGACGGCCACGGCCACGACTTCGAAGCTAGACGGAGGTGGCATAACTGGATGGCACATAGCATTAGGTCGCCGCATCTAAGAGAGAGATAGTGAGGTGGGCTAGGGTTTTTCCGAAACCTCAGACACGATGATGATGCAAGACAAGGCCGTTTCTTGTAACGCCCATAGCAATCAGAACTAAAAAAATCGAAGAATCAGAGACGAAATCAATGTTGAAATTTTAATAGAGATGAAAAATGGAAAGGCGGGGAGGTTGAAGAAGAGAGAGGAGAGGGAGGCGCAGGATTAGAGAGAGAGAAATGTTTTCTTTCTAATACAATTAGGTTAAATTTTATTTATATATGAAGACAATTTTTTCGGTTTAGTTAAAATTCCGGTTATGCAGACTTCTTCACGACATCTACAATGGAAGTCTACAAGAGAAGTCTTCCATACCCTAAACACTAAATCGAATGTTTTACATAAAAACTTATAGCATATATTAGTTTTCTTTGCATATACACAATTTACACTATAAACAACAAAGATATATGAACCTTAAATCATTATACAATATGTAAACTATGTTTTCAAAAAATATTTGTCTAAACCCTAACAAGTCATACTATCAAACCCTAAACTTTAAACCTAAACTCTAACCTTATTGAACCAAATACTCATGAAACTTATAAACTTATACATTTTAATGAGTTTGTATTTTATATAGATGACCTTTGTATTTACTTAAATTACTAGCAAAAAATATTTGGTAAAATATTTTTTATAAATTTTTAAATTAAATTTTAAGATTTTGCAAGTTTGTAGACTTCATGTGTAGACTTCTCTATAAATTTTTAGCTTTGTGGCTTAATTTGTCTTTGTTTTACTTAGGCTAATTAATTTCTAAGTAAAATTATTTTTAAAAGATGCCAAACTTCAATGTCTTATTTATGTATAATTTGTTTGGTTTAAATATTTTTCTTTAATTTTATAATTTAAATTTAAGATTTTAATCTGTTGTAGACTTCGTTTAGAAGTCTACTTTTCGTAAACTTCTGCTGTAGACTTCACCTACGTGGGTAAAATGGTCATTTGCAGCACGCGTTTATTGTTTGTTCATGAAAGACCAAATGGTCTTTTTACACCCCTTGGGGTACACTTTTGGTTAAAGAGTCATATTGGGTATAGTTTTTTTAAAAAAAAAATGTTTGGGTACAAAAAATGAAATTCCCCCATATAAGTTCGATATGAGGAAGAGGGTCTATTTAATTATTTAATTATCTTTGTATGCCTGATGCATTTTTGGATATTTGAATTAGCTATGAAATATTAGAAAAGATTGTGGAAATTACCGTGAAGCGTGTGGATATGACATTCTGAATTTTGTAATAGTAGGATTGAATTGGTCGTTGTTTCAATAAAGTTGACCTTGACTCAACATAATGTTTATGTATATATGTTACTGTATTAAATAATAATCAACCTCATCTGGTCCTATATTTACTTTAATGTCAATGCCCATAATTTACTCCGAAAAAGGACGTAAGAAGTGTTATCAGTTTAAGGATTTGACTTTGAAGTTACATCCAAATCCGTTAATTTCATCTTCATCGTCATCCTTTATTTTATCAATGATCAGTCTTTTGACATTTGCCTCTTAAATAACATTAAAGCCACTTTTCCATGGAATTCGTTATGCTGTCTAGACTAAGACAGGTGGTGGAAAGTCTTACAGGATGGAGTGTAGCATAAAGATTCAAAAGCAGTAGTAAATGTTTGACTTGGTAATTTGGAGAGTTGACTTTGAAGTCATATTCAACCAGAGACGGAAGAGATAATTGTTAAGCAATTTGCTAGCTGAGAAAGGAAAACAAAAGGAAAAGCAAACACAATAACTCTAAAATCTGTTTGTTTTCATTACCAATGATTCGAGGTTTGCTTCTGGGAATCATCTGGATGATATATTACTGTCTTTGCCCATCATTTCAACAAGAGACGAGCTTTGTTTACAACCGCTTCAATCAAAATCAAGAAGATCATCCTCTTCTTCACCTTGACGGCAGTGCAAGAATCGTTCCAAGAAGTGGTGGTGGTGTTGTGCAACTGACAAACGCAACGGATCGCCAAATTGGTCATGCTTTCTTCAAGCAGCCGATTGTGTTCGAACCATCTGAATCAGTCTCGTTCTCGACGCATTTCGTCTGTGCACTTGTCCCTTCAGGTGACAAGAGTGGCCATGGCATGGCCTTCGTTGTCTCTTATTCTCTTGATTTCAACAACGCAGAGCCAACTCGATACTTTGGAGTTTTCAACCAAAATGGATCTGAATCCACGCGTGTCTTGGCTGTAGAGCTTGATATTTCTTTAGCTCCAGAGTTGAAAGACATCAGTGATAATCATGTCGGGATTGATAAGAACAGCGCAGAGTCTTTGGTATCAGCCAACGCTTCTTATTTCTCAGACAAACATGGAAAGAACGAAAGCATAAAGCTTCTTAGCGGAAAGCCAATCCAGGTTTGGGTGGATTACCAAGGCACCACACTCAACGTTTCACTGGCTCCTCTTAAAAACCAGAAACCAAGCCAGCCTCTTTTGTCATCAACTTCCATCAATCTTACTGAGATTCTGCAAGGTAGGAGAATGTTTGTCGGTTTTTCAGGCGCAACCGGGTCAATCACGGTCTACCAGTACATACTCGGGTGGAGTTTTAGCAAAACCATGGCCTCTCTGAAGAGCATTGACATCTCAACGCTTCCCAAAGTTCCACGCACTAGCAATAAAAACAAGTCTCCCTCTCTAGTGCTCGATGCTCTTCTTGGTTTAATAGGTTTCTTGGTTTTGGGGCTTCTTGTTGGAGCTTACTTGTATAGAAGAAACTTGTACGCTGAAGTAAGAGAGGAATGGGAAAAAGAGTTTGGTCCTCTCAGATATTCCTACAAATCTCTATACAAAGCAACCAAAGGTTTCAGTAGGAATGAGTTTCTTGGGAAAGGAGGTTTCGGTGAAGTCTACAAAGGAACTCTCTCCAGGAGCAGAGACCTTAAAGAAGTGGCTGTGAAGAGAGTATCACATAACGGCGAGGAAGGTATGAAGCAGTTTGTGGCTGAGATAGTGTGCATGAGGAGCTTAAAACACAGGAGCTTGGTTCCACTTCTTGGATACTGCAGGAGAAAAAATGAGTTACTTCTTGTCTCTGAGTACATGCCAAATGGTAGTCTTGACCATTACTTGTTTAACCATGAAAGATCGTCTCTCCCTTGGTGGAGAAGAGTAGCGATCCTCAAAGACATTGCGTCTGCTCTTAGTTACTTGCATACAGAAGCTGACCAAGTTGTGATACACAGAGATATCAAAGCTGCTAATGTGATGTTGGACGCAGAGTTCAATGGAAGGTTGGGAGATTTTGGTATGTCTAGGTTATACGACAGAGGAGCTGATCCGACAACAACAGCTGCTGTAGGAACTTTTGGTTACATGGCACCTGAGCTTACAACAATGGGAGCTTCCACTGGAACTGATGTGTATGCGTTTGGTGTGTTCTTGCTTGAAGTAACTTGTGGGAGGAGACCTGTGGAGCCTGGTTTCCCGGCTGCAAAACGTTTTCTGATCAAATGGGTTAGCGAATGCTGGAAAAGATCTTCTTTGGTCGATGCTAGAGATCCAAGGTTGGTAGAGTTCTCAACACAGGAAGTGGAAAAGGCTCTGAAACTTGGTTTGCTTTGTGCAAATCTTGCTCCAGATGCAAGACCGACCATGGAACAAGTGGTGCAATACTTGAACGGAAATGTAAATTTGCCTGAGTTTTGGCCTAATTCTCCTGGGATTGGAGTTCTCACTCCAATGGCGTTTTCGTCATCACCACTTGTGCTTCCTTCACTATCACTGTCGTCTTCCTCTGCCAATAGTTCTATGTTTATTACTCACTCAGTCCTCTACGGGAATGGAAGATGAAAGTTTGTAACAACGTACGTATTGGCTAAATTCTTGAACCATTCCCACTCGATTTTGTTTCATCAATGTATATGATTACGCCATGTCTAGTCTTGACATTCTCCATCAAGCATGGATCGTAGAGTGATTAAAAAAAGACAGATCTTTCGTGTAGATTCTTGCATAACTTGGCTAAATATTTGTAAAGCAAGTTGTTGTCCGCCCATGTGCGTAGGCTCTCTCAGCTTCTAAAGAGTTAAAATATTCAGGGATGGTGAAACTTCAACTTGCTGTATTGTTTAAGAAAAGTAGGGACTTGATATGACGAGTGATGAGAAACTTGCCTTTGAATATTGTTAAACTACATGGAAATTCAATTATGTGGAATCTGTGTAATTTCTTGACAAAGAATACAAAAATGTGACAGCTATCTCTGGAAATTATCATTTTGTTGAAGTCAACTCTTGGAATTGGAATGCAGAATGTTCTTCTAGTTGAGTAATGATCCAACTTTGTGTTTGCAGATGGAGAAGAAAGTTATATATACCATACCATTTAACTCAGAGATAAGATTTTCATCAGAAAAGCCAACACTCTGTTGCATAGGCAACGGCTCAAGGAATGGATCTGATCTTCATGGTGATCTCCTTTCTTCTTCTTCTTCTGATTCACCAGTCAAGCCAACAAGAAACTGGGTTTATCTTCAACGGTTTCGGTCAAGGAGATCTCCATGTAGATGGGGTTGCTCAAATCCTTCCCGGTGGATTATTGCAGCTGACCAACACTTCAGAGCAGAAGATGGGTCACGCTTTCTTCAAGCAGCCCTTTGACTTCAATTCATCTGAATCTCTCTCCTTCTCAACACATTTCGTATGTGCCATGGTGCGTAAACCAGGAGTTACTCCAGGAAACGGGATTGCTTTCTTTCTGTCTCCTTCCATGGATCTTTCCAACGCAGATGCAACACAATTCTTGGGACTTTTCAACACCACAAGTGTCAGATCCTCCTCATCTCGCATCTTTGCTATTGAGCTTGATACCGTCCAAAGCGCAGAATTCGACGACATTGATAACAATCATGTTGGTATCGACGTGAACAACCTGACCTCAATCGAATCTGCTCCAGCTTCTTACTTTCTTGACAAACAAGGTGTCAACAAAAGCATAAATCTCACAAACGGAGATTCTATCCAGGTTTGGGTGGATTATGATGGAACTGTGCTAAATGTGTCTCTGGCCCCTCTTGGGATTCAGAAGCCAAGTAGGAATCTTTTGTCAAGATCCATCAATCTCTCTCAAGTTCTCCAGGAGAGAATGTTTGTGGGCTTCTCTGCAGCAACAGGGCAATTGGCAAATCACCATTACATACTCGGTTGGAGTTTCAGCAGAAGCAAAGACTTACTACAGAGCATAGACATTTCAAAACTTCCTCAATATCCTCGTCCTAAAGCTAGTAGTAAACCTGATCTCGTGCTGATTCTTCTGTTGATTCTTCTTGGAATCATACTGTTGGTGATTCTAGGAGGAGCTTATCTGTACAGGAGAAACAAGTACGCAGAAGTAAGAGAGGAATGGGAGAAAGAGTACGGTCCACACCGATACTCTTACAAATCAATGTACAAAGCAACAAAAGGATTCCACAAAGATGGTTTTCTTGGCAAAGGAGGATTCGGAGAAGTCTACAAAGGAACTCTTCCTCGTGAAGGAGACATAGCCGTGAAGAGATTTTCACACGACGGGGAACGAGGGATGAAGCAATTCGTGGCTGAGATCGCAAGCATGGGTCGTTTGGATCACAGAAACTTGGTTCCACTTCTTGGCTACTGCAGGAGAAAAGGCGAGTTTCTTCTCGTCTCCAAGTATATGCCTAATGGAAGTCTTGACCAGTTCTTGTTTCATAACAGAGAACCATCTCTTCCTTGGTTGAAAAGGCTTGCCATTGTAAAGGGAATAGCTTCAGCGGTTCGTTACTTGCACACAGGAGCTACACAGGTTGTGCTGCACCGAGATATCAAAGCTTCTAATGTGATGTTGGATTCGGATTTCAGTGGAAAGTTGGGAGATTTTGGTATGGCGAGGTTTCACGACCATGGAGCTAATCCAACGACGACAGGAGCTGCAGGAACTATAGGATACATGTCACCTGAGCTAACGTCAATGGGAGCTTCGACGAAAACCGATGTATACGCGTTTGGTGCGTTCATGCTTGAAGTAGCTTGTGGGAGGAGACCTGTAGAGCCTAATTTGCCCATTGAGAAACAGTTTCTGGTGAAATGGGTTTGTGATTGCTGGAAGAAGAGAGATATACTCAGGGCTCGAGATCATAAATTGAGTGGTGAATCTTCTTCGTCTCGGTCTGTTGAATTGGTGCTCAAGATTGGGTTGCTATGCACGAACCTTGTGCCGGATTCGAGGCCTGACATGGAGAAAGTTGCGCAATACCTAGACGGGCTGATTCCGTTGCCGGATTTCTCTCCAGATTCGCCGGGAATTGGGATTCTTAGTCCGGTTATGGCCGGAGAAAGCTCCTCCGTAATTTCTAACACTTCAGCTCCGGCGAGTGAGTCTATGTTTATCACTCACTCGATCCAATACGGAGTTGGACGATGAAATCTAACAATTGGAAGCTCGAAGCTCGAAGTCGAAGCTCAACGTTGTGTTCTTGGATATTTTTCTTCCTATTATTGTTATATATACAATTTTTTTTTATTTGCAAAGTGAAGATAATTGTCATTATTTGTTTTACAAATGTACAAATTAATTTATGGATTAGCCCCCTATTAGTTTTCCGATTTACAATGCTTTCTCAAATTTCAGTTTCTTCTAAAAGAGAAGCTCTCTTTCGGAGCACTTTTCTCCTTCGTCTTCCCAAAACTTGTCGACGGAAATGTCGCCGTCGTTGTCTCTGTCCGAGATACAAACATCAGCTGTATTCGTCGCCGGGAAAAGAAAACGTAAATTCTGATTTTCTGAAGAAGGAAAGCCTCGATTAGGGGTTTGCACAAGGTGAGTTTCCTTTATCAGATTGGAACCTCCTCCTGCATTTTCAAATATGAAATAGCTTGACAATAATTAGGCTCTCTGCTACACCACAAAGCCTTTTGATTGCCTTGGTTTGATCTCTTGCTTCTTAAAATCTCAGCACAGTGCTTCTTACTCAGCTCATTTTTACTGGCGATCATAGTGCTCATGCTTCTTGGAGTCGCTTGTGATTCTCCTCCTTGTGGTAAATACTTGTGATTTTTAATGATATTGCTTCGGCTCTCAGGAGGTCACCAAACTGCTGTACATCAAGATATCAAAGCTTCTGATGCTATGTTAGATGCTGAGGTAAAAAGGGAAAGGTTAGTGAGTTTCGTTATGGTTAGGCCTCACGAACACGGGGACACCATAACCTCCGTGGCTTCTGTGGGAACTTCCAGAGCTTGCTAGTTGCAACAATGGCACCTTGTTGAGCAACCGACATGTATGCTTCTGGTGTGACTGTGCTTGAACTAACCTTTGGGAAGAAACCTGTGTGGATGCCAGTCGACTGATGGTTTAAGAAATGTTTGAAAACTGGTTGTGAAATTGAATTACAAATGGTGTTTCAGAGCTGAGAGCCTCAGTTGAAGTAGTGGTGCGATATCTTGCTGGGTTCATGTCCTATTCCCTGCTGATTTTTGGAATCTTCCTTCGTTGACAGTTTTCCAAAAAATGTTCAAAGCTATACAAGATGCAGGTATTTTTGTATCTTTGCACAAAGATACCATTTCCTGCTAGTAATTAAGTTCACAAGTGCTGAATCTTTGCGGAATTTAGGTTGTCTAATCTTGTACTGTTGCCTAATCAAACAATGAAAGAAGATGCTTTATGCAGTCCCCGCTGTAATTTGCGGATTCTGATTAGCAGAAGAGAGGATTATGTTATAGTCGTTGTCTATTCCCTTCTCTCCAATCTAAGCTTCAGTAATTTGATTTGTTGTTCATGTGAGGATGTATTCTCCTCCACCTATAGAGCTAAAGACTTAGGTTAACAACTGCTGTCAATTGTCATATTCATCATTTAAATAACATTCGTAGTCGTCATGATTATGCCAGGCTTTTTCCTAGGCTTCTTACTTCTGTTCTGGCTCATAATTCATAGTTGTGATGGCTTTTTTATTCTGCGTCTGAAAGGTCAAGGGCATGTTTAAAATATGGTGTTTTTTTTTATAATAGTTTCTTTTGTCTGCTTCCTTTTATGATAGCTTCAATTTGAAGGAGAAGAAGAATCCTATGAAAGTTGGTGCATGTTCTAGTCCATGACACATTTTTAATCGTTTTTTAAATGTTTGTTACACGTATTATTATTGTTTCAGGGTCCCGCCGTGGAGCAAGTTGCGTTGTCTATTTGGACTGAAGTTGAAATCATATATGTTAAAATAGTGCCTCAAATGGAATATAGTAGTATACATTTTTCTGGGTTTCACCAAACGGTATATTTTGAAAACCACGTTAATTTTGATTTCTGATTTATTTAATATCATCGTGTTAATGGAGGACAGTTTGTAAAGCCAAAAAAAAAGGTGATTCCTTGGTTAAATAAACAATATTAGAAAGTTTGATATTGATAGGTTTTGGATCACTGAAACAGAAGCTAACATCCATTCTTGGTTATTTTTCTCCATCTTGCAAGGTTATGAGATGCATCGTTTTGAGTTGAGAGAAGATCTGCAAATCAGATCCAGACTCTCTGATTCACCATCAGCAATGGCTCGTTGGCTGCTTCAGATCCTGATTATCTCTTCTCTTCATTTGATTTCTCTATCAAGTCAACAAGAGACAAGGTTTGTCTACGAAAACTTCAGCGCCCAAGAAAATCTTTATCTTGATAAAAATGCAACTGTACTTCCCAGTGGATTATTGCAGCTGACAGACGCTTCAAATGATCAAATGGGTCGGGCTTTCTACAAGAAACCAATTCAGTTAAGTTCCTCTGGACCACTCTCCTTCTCAACACATTTTGTGTGTGCTCTGGTGCCTAAGCCAGATGTTGAAGGCGGCCATGGTATTGCCTTTTTAGTGTCTCCTTCTATGGATTTCCCGAGGGCACAAGGAAGAAGATACTTTGGGGCTTTCAACGCATCAACAAATGACGTTTTTGCTGTTGAGCTTGACACTATTTGGAACCCAGAATTCATTGATATCGACGCTAATCACGTGGGGATTGATGTGCACAGTCCTATATCTGTCGATATCGCTTCGGCATCTTACTATTCCGACCTGAAGAGGAAGAACGAAAGCATAAAACTCTTGAGCGGAAAGCCTATACAGGTCTGGGTGGATTATGAAGGCACTCTGCTCAATGTCTCGATTGCTCCTCTTGAAGTCCAGAAGCCAAGTCGGCCTCTTTTGTCACATCGTATCAATCTTTCAGAAGTTTTTCCGAATAGATCAAAACTGTTTGTTGGGTTCTCTGCAGCAACAGGGGATGCGATCAGTGGTCAGTATATTCTTTGGTGGAGTTTTAGCACTGGCAGAGGATCACTGCAGCGACTTGACATCTCAAAACTTCCTGAAGTTCCTCGTCCTAAAGCTCCAGCTCCTGTAGCTCCACCTCCACCTCCTAAAGCTCCACATAAGAAGCTTTCTCCGGCAGTTATTATCTTGTTCGTCTGTCTGGTTATTGTGGTGTTGGCTCTTCTTATAGGATTTTATCTCCGCAGGAGGAAAAAGTATTCAGAAGTATCGGAAACATGGGAAAAGGAGTTTGGCGCGCATCGGTTCTCTTACAAGTCTTTGTACAAAGCAACAAAGGGGTTTAGCAAGGATGAGTTTCTCGGAAAAGGTGGTTTTGGAGAAGTTTATAGAGGAAATCTCCCACAAGGCAGAGAAATAGCAGTGAAGAGAGTGGCTCATAATGGTGACGAAGGTGTGAAGCAATTTGTGGCTGAAGTCGTGAGCATGAGATGTCTGAAACACAGGAATCTTGTTCCACTTTTTGGGTATTGCAGGAGAAAACGGGAACTTCTTCTGGTCTCCGAATACATGCCCAACGGTAGTCTTGACGAGCATTTGTTTGATGACCAGAAACCAGTTCTTTCTTGGCCGCAAAGACTTGTGGTTGTTAAGGGAATAGCTTCTGCTCTATGGTACCTGCATACAGGTGCTGACCAAGTTGTTCTGCACCGAGATGTCAAAGCTTCCAACATTATGTTGGACGGCGAGTTCAATGGAAGGTTAGGGGATTTTGGCATGGCGAGGTTTCATGAACACGGAGGCAATGCAGCCACAACAGCAGCCGTGGGGACTGTAGGGTACATGGCACCTGAGCTTATCACAATGGGAGCTTCCACTGGGACTGATGTTTACGCCTTTGGTGTTTTCATGCTTGAAGTAACCTGTGGGAGGAGACCCGTGGAACCACAGTTGCAAGTTGAGAAACGACATATGATCAAATGGGTTTGCGAGTGCTGGAAAAAGGATTCTCTGCTGGATGCTACTGATCCGAGACTCGGAGAAGAATTCTCGCCCGAGGAAGTCGAAATGGTTATGAAACTCGGTTTGCTCTGTTCTAATATCGTGCCAGAGTCCAGGCCTACGATGGAACAAGTGGTCCTGTACCTAAACAATAACTTGCCTTTGCCAGATTTCACGCCATATACTTTGGGGATTGGCACTTTTGCTCCGGTTCTGGTGGACGCAGCCTCACTTGTAGTCTCATCAGCTTCATGGAGGTTGTCAGGTCCATCGCTAACTTCTTCATCCAACTACTCGCCTTATGCTTATCAGACAACCACAGAAGAACAGCCATGGGGACAGACATTGGACACTAAGAATTCTCTTCACTTTGTTGCAGAGCCAGAGAAGCCTAAGACGCAGACTTTCTCACCTGCTGTCAAAACGGCCACATTGCCTGCAGAAGATCTTGAGTCCAATCTATCCAGCATCAGAAGTCAGAGGTAACTCCTGATGTTTAATATCAGCAAACAGATGTTAAGTAGCTCTTTCAATTTCTTTTTCTTTTCTTTGATCTGTCTCACTTGTCCCAACAAAATCAGTTTGTCCCTATGGAAATACTTATTCAACTTGTCTCTCTCTGTTACCAAATACGCAAATGTGATTTGCTTACAGGCCTTAATCCTTAATATGATGCTGTTTATATATGATTTTGGTATCTTGATTTAGTCAGATACTAACTGGTTCTTGATTTGTATAAGCTGGAACCGTGTGTTGTGGTAATGAATTTGAAGAATACATGTTTGTATGGTTATTGCAAGAGTTTTAAAAAGGTTGGACAACTTGTGTGTGTATTTGAGAATAATAAGTTAAGCAACATGTGTACTATTGGATAACCACATGCACACCCACGAGAGACGACGAATGTAACTGTGCCTGACATACATGTGACTCGCAGGATTTTTAATGCTGTATTTATGTCAGTCGTTGATTTACAACTCGCAGAATATGGGTTCGATAAAACTACAGTAGCATAATTCAGAAAAACCAAGCTGATCCGATCCAACACCAATAAACAAAACTATTTACATTTGGTTAAAACTCGAAACCGAAACCATACAATGAAGAAGATGTTCTATCTGCTTTATTGCTAACCATCAAGAGTTTAGGTTAATATGTAAGACACAAACGGTAAAACTACATTCATCATTTAGAGAACATTAGCTGTCATGACTTTGCCAGGCTTTCTTAGCCTTAATTTGTTCCTTTGAATCTGAAGTCTCACATTAGCTGGCCAACGGAATATTTAAAGTATTGGTCTTTCAAGTGCACATATTAAAGATCTTTTGGGGTCAACATATAAGCTTGCTTCAAACTGAAGAAATAAAATTAGTAAAATCCAATGAAAGGGAACGTGCATTTAGTCTAAGACATAAGTTAGTGTCGTTTGATTATTTTTTGTCTGACCCGTTATTACCGTTTGTGGGTACACCACATGCAAGCATTGCGTAGTTTCATTGGGTTGAACTTCGGTTATTTATGTTATAATATTGTCTCAAATGAAGCTTTTTATTGTTGATACTTGGTATATCTAATATTATAGCATTAATGGAGTCCAGTTTGTAAAGGGAAAAAATAAAAAAAACTGATTTTGTTGGACGCTGACTTTAACGGAAGGCTAGGGGATTTTGGTATGGCGAGGTTTCATGAACATGGAGGCTATGCGTACCCAACAGGAGTTGTTGGAACTATAGGTTATATGGCACCGGAAGTTATTGATATGGTGGCTTCTACTGGAACTGATGTGTATGCGTTTGGTGTTTTCATGCTTGAAGTAACTTGTGGGAGGAGACCTGTGGAGCCACAGTTGCAGTGTGAGAAACGTATTTTGATCAAATGGGTTTGTGAGTGCTGGAAAAGGGATTGTTTGCTTGATGCTGTTGACCCAAGACTGGGAGAAGATGGACTCTTACCGGGGGAAGTTGAGATGGTTATGAAACTCGGTTTGCTATGTTCAGATACTGTTCCGGAATCTAGGCCTACGATGGAACAAGTGGTCCTCTACTTAAACAAGAGCTTGCCTTTGCCATATGTATCACCGTATAGTGGTGGGTTTAGCAGTCATTCATCGGTTCTGATCGATGCAGCTTCTCTTGTAGCTTCAAGGAGCTGGTCAGCTTCATCTCTCTCTTCTTCCTCGACTAATAACTCACCTTACAACGGATCAGCCATGGTGAAACAGAATGTAATCTAAGAACTCTCTTCATCTGTTAGTCAGAGGTAAATGCCAAATGTACATAGCAGAAAGCAGGTCTTCTGAGCTTTTCAAGATCGTTTTATCTCTCTCTCTCTTTCTCACTTTGTCCCAGATCAATGAATTTGTCGGAAAGTAGTTTTAGACTTATCCCTGTTAGTATAACAATTCAGATTTGTATCTTCTTGATCTTCCTTTATTGTTTAACAACAATCCAGCAGAACATTCTCTGTATCTTGCCATCCTCTCTTATATATATGGCTTGGTCTGATACCAAATGACTTGGACTTCTTGATGTTAGAGACCAAACCATATATATAAGAGGATACAGTTATGAGATATGTTTTGGTTACTGCTTGGATATAATTGTATCATTTTGCCATCATTGACTTGGACTTAACTATTCACACATTAGTTTAACAAAGGTGACTGATACACATGGACATGATATGATGATCAAAATACAAATAAATATATCTGAATACTACTTTGAAGCTATTATTGCAACTACGTGAATTTAATAGTTTTTTAGTTATAACAGAGTATAATGTGAAAGAAGACATTAATATCATCCAACAAATGTAAACAAGTGTGATATATAATATAATCAGTAGTTGTGGTTGGTATTTTTGCCATCCTATCATTCTAAAAATTAAAGAAAATAAAAGTAAATACGAAACCAAGAAAACATGTAAAAGTGATAGGAATAAACAAGAATGTGCCAGATGATAAGTATTTAAAGTCTTTCCTACCATTTTCTTTGAATACACACAAATATGATGTAAAGCTTATACTTTAATATGATAGATTGGCTTTATTCTCCAGCCATGTGTGTATAATGTCATTGCTAGAATCAGACAAGAAACCATACAAGTATTGTATCTACAACAACAACATAAAATAGAGGTTTAAGGCAACTGTCATTGCTACATTTAAATCAATTTCATTTTAGTAAATTCAACTCTGGAGATTCCCACATTTCTTAAAGAGAATTCAACTTGTAATGTAAAAAATTGGCCTTGAATTCTCATGTCTTGAAAAAGTTTTTATCTTGGATTGAAACCCATAAACAAAACCAGACTTCTCTCTGTTTCATCAGCAATGGCTCCTCAAGGATTGCATCTGATCCTATTGATATTCTTTAATCATCTGATTTGCTTGTTAAGTAAACAAGAAGGAGCCGGTTTCATCTACAATGGCTTTGACAAAGCTCAAGCTGATCTTCATCTAGATGGAGATGCAAAAATCCTCTTCCCCGATGGATTATTGCAGCTAACCAACGCCTCAATGCAGCAAATGGGTCATGCTTTCTACAAGCAGCCATTCCATTTTGATTCATCTGAGAAGAAACTCTCTTTCTCAACTCATTTTGTTTGCGCGCTTGTGCCTAAACCAGGAGTTGATGGTGGCCATGGATTTGCCTTTGTTGTGTCTTCTTCCATAGATTTCACACAAGCAGATCCAACTCAGTACTTGGGACTTTTCAACATCTCAACAAATGGATCTCCATCTGCTCAGATTCTAGCTATTGAGCTCGATCCTGTCCAAAGCGCAGAGTTTGATGATATCGACAAGGATCATGTCGGTATAGACATCAACAGCCTCAAGTCTATAGAGTCTGCTTCAGCATCTTACTTTTCAGACACCAAAGGGAAGAATCAAAGCATAAATCTTTTAAATGGAGAACCTTTACAGGTCTGGGTGGATTATGAAGGAACTGTACTCAATGTCACAGTGGCTCCTCTAAGAATCAAGAAACCAAACCATCCTCTTCTGTCAAGATCCATCAATCTTACTGAAATCTTCCCGGATCAAAAACTGTTCTTCGGATTCTCTGCAGCTACAGGATCATTGGTTAGTTACCAATACATCTTAGGATGGAGTTTCAGCAGAAGCAGAGTTTTGTTGCAGAGATTGGACTTGTCAAAACTTCCTCACATTCCTCATCCAAGAGCCAAAAAGGAGAAAACTTCTCTGTTGCTTATCACTCTACTCGTGTTACTAGCAGTCATATTGTTCGCTGGTCTTGGAGGAGTTTACTTATACAGGAGGAAGAAGTATGCAGAAGTCAAAGAAGCATGGGAAAAAGACTACGGTCCACTCAGGTTTTGTTATAAATCTCTTTACAGAGCAACAAAAGGTTTCGACAGAGATGGTCGTTTAGGGAAAGGAGGTTTTGGAGAAGTCTACAAAGGAACTTTACCTCGCATTGGAGATATAGCGGTGAAGAGAGTTTGCCACGATGCGAAGCAAGGCATGAAACAGTTTGTGGCTGAAGTAGTGACAATGGGAAGCTTAAAGCACAGAAATTTGGTTCCTCTTCTAGGATACTGCAGGAGGAAAGGAGAGCTTCTTCTGGTCTCTGAGTATATGTCTAATGGCAGTCTTGATCGGTACTTGTTTCACAGAGAAAAACCTCCTCTTTCGTGGTCGAAAAGGCTAGCGATTTTGAAAGATATTGCCTCTGCTCTGAATTACCTGCACACAGGAGCTAGTCAAGTTGTGTTACACAGAGATATAAAAGCTTCTAATGTCATGTTAGATTCTGATTTCAATGGAAGGTTAGGAGATTTTGGAATGGCGAGGTTTGAAGATTACGGAGATAGCGTACCTGTAACAGCAGCTGTAGGAACAATGGGTTACATGGCACCTGAGCTAACAACAATGGGAACTTCTACAAGAACAGATGTCTATGGATTTGGTGCTTTCATGCTTGAAGTAACCTGTGGAAGGAGACCTTTAGATCCCAAGATTCCAGATGAGAAACGACATCTGATCAAATGGGTTTGTGATTGCTGGAGAAGTGATTCTCTGTTTGATGCTATAGATACGAAGTTGGGAGGTGAATACTCAGAAGAAGAAGTTGAGATGGTCCTGAAACTCGGATTGCTCTGCACAAACGTTGTTGCGGAATCAAGACCTTCCATGGAACAAGTGGTACAATACATAAACAAGAATCTCCCATTGCCAAATTTCTCACCAGATTCTCCAGGAATTGGGGTTTATACTCCGGTTTTGTTGGAAGCAGCCTTCACTTCAAGAAGCTCTTTAGCACCACCAGGCTCTCCTCCTTCACCTCATAACTCCATGTTTGTCACTCACACAATCACATACGGAGATGGAAGGTGAAAATCTAACAACTCTTTTAGTTCTTTGATCTTATATGGTTTCAGAGTTCAGAAAAAGAGATGTTACTACCAGAGAAAAAAATTGTCTCTGTAACCAATTGTGTGTTTATTGGTTTAGCTACATTCTTGATTTGTTAATAGAGATTTGAATGCGAATCTGTTATTGGAATGGTATAGAATTTCATAAAATAGCAATGAAAGTCATTACTGATGAAACTTACAACGGAAATATCACAAAACTTGTAAGCACTACAAGTTTCAGACCATAGTCTTCAGAAACAACAGAACAGAAAGACAAAAAACAGAACAAGAACAGAGTAACAATTTAAGCAACGGGTGATCCATTTGTGAGAAGTTTGGTGTTTCTTCTTCCTTCAATCCCCAAAGGAGTTGCAGAGGATCCATTCTTTGGACTTCCAATCAAAATCCTAATCTCGATCCCATCGGTATCGCCATTCTTCACAACCTGGCGAGAGGGAAGAGGAGATGATGAAGAAGAGATAGTGACGACATTGTTGTTGTGGTGATTCTCTTTGGGTTTTGGTGGCTGAACAATCCACATGAGGTTGTAACCTCTGGTCTTATGCAGTATTATGACAGCAGAAGTGACCAGAAGTTGGATAATCCAAGGTAAGGTAATGAGCATTGTTCCACATATGGAAAAGAATTTGATGTAACCGAAGTTGTGTCTTTTCGTGGTGGAGAGAGTGAATAAGAGGATTCCAGTGAGAGTTGTCCACAGAGAGTGGAAGAGGATTGATCTGAAAGAGAAGCCTCTTTTGGATTCCATTTTTGCTCTCGTTTTCTTTCTTCTCTCATTCAAAAAAAGTTGTGAAACGTTTGAAGTTTAAAAGATTGTTAAGATGTTGTTAGAGGAATTACAGTAAGTAGTTTAGATTTTATCTCAGAGTTAAATAATTTTAAATAGATTTTTCTTTCTGGGATATCGGTATAAGTTTAAAAATTAAATATAACAAAAAAAAAAACTGAAAATCAAAACAATCAAGAAAAATGTTGATAACGTTTAGAAGGTTAAATCTTCTTCTTATTTTTTGATGATCAAAAAGAATATTGAAAACTTAGACAAAAAAAATAAAAGAAACTTACAGATGTCGGATCTGTTTCCTATCATTCCGAAGGACTTGGCTTCAGCATCTCGAGGTTTGGTAAGATTGCAGTAGCTTCACCATCAAGAAGAACAAGTTCACTTTGGTTCTTGAAGCATTTGGTTGAGAATTTCACACTGCAAAAAGTGAAATGAAGATCTAATTATGATAGAGAATAAGAAAATACAAACTTTGATTATTTTGTTCTGTTTAATTTAGCTTACATGAACTTATTCTTGGTTTCTCTTAAAGCTGTGGCTTGTACCAATCCGAGAATCTCATCTCCTATGTAAACTGGTGATCGAAAATGCAGACTTTGAGATACATATACTGCTCCAGGCTGCAATAAGACCAAAAAAGATTCAATCATATTTTCTGTAAATCTGTATAATCCAGGCACTAGTACATGTAGAAGATAGATAAATGCAAACTAAAATTAGAGAACTTACGAAATGGGTAGAAATAATACGGGGAAACATGGAAGAAACAAGCATTCCATGGACAAGACGATTCTCAAATCCGGCTTTACGAGCAGATTCAGGATCAAAATGTAGAGGGTTCCAATCACGGCTCACTTCAGCATAGGCCTTAACATCTTCACTTGAGAACACTCTGATTTCTCTCAATGCATCTCCAACTTTGAGCGTCTTTGAAGAAACTGACGAAAAACACCTCAAAACAAGACGATGTGTCGTCTTCGCCAACATTGCTTCACCTGAACAACCAAACAAAAAAAAACCTTCTTAAGTGGCACTTTTGTCCTCACTGAGTCATTTCGTCGAACAGCTTATAGGCACACAGTTGAAATACAAAAGATACAATCTTTCCGCCAAATTATTTCCCAATTGCAAACAATATAGCATCAAATGCTAACCTTGTAATCAAAATTCTCAGAAATAATGACGACAAGAGAACCTAACCTCGTCGAATAAGAAAAGACGCAGACTTTTCTTCCTCAAGCTTAATCGTTTTCTTACTCGTCTCGCAGTTTATCCGACTTTTGAGCTCTGAATGTTAATAAATTTAATTACGCACTAACGACTTGATTAACAATGAAGGCTGAGTATGATCTTCATTACGACGTTTCTCAATCATGATTTATCATAGTTAAGAACCAATGGGAAAGATGAAAACTTTTTATTTTAATTAAATATCAAAAGGAGCATACATGAGCTGATTGTGTTTCAGATATAAAGCATTACTATTGCAACTTACGAATTAAGATGGATTCAAAAACCATAAAAAGAAGAAACCACAAACTGAATCATATATATATATATATATATAACTATTAAAGATGATGCATCCTCATCAGATTCTCAGGGCTGCCATGTTCTAATCCACTCCGTCAAACTTGCGACATTGCTAGAGATATCTTCGAGTGTGTTGCTTTGTAGCGCGGAGACAATTTCCTCTTTATAACTATCTTGTGCTTCTTCGAGCATGACTTGGAAGATTTCGCATTCAATGTTGTTGCTAAGCTTGGTTCCCGAGTAACCCCTGCTTTCGTTCAAAGCAACATTCAATAACTAAACTAGTTTTGATGATGAAGAAGACAAGGATTTGATTATGATTCTGACCTCTTGGCTAAACGGTCATACAAGGCAGTGTTCTCAGTTTGAAGCACGACAACACGATCAAACCATCGCTCGGGAAAGAAGTCACAGCCATGGTAGTCCACTATGTTCCCTCCTGCTACCATTACATCTTCAAGCTCATCACACACCTGTTCAAGTCAACACACAAAACCTTAGAAGGACTCTCTTCTCATGCGTTCAATTGATTCAACTGTTTAATCCAAAATACTTATAACCAAAACCATGCAACTTCAAGCACAATAGCTAAGTAACAAAATACCTATAACGACTAAGATTCCATAGTTACATCAAGAATCTGAGATCAATACGGTCTAGCCATGATATTCAATTGAATTCACCTATTTCTCTGACTAAAGAGTTAAGCTTTTATCATGAGCCAAATTGAAATACTTGTCTAAGATAAATCAACCAAAAGAAGCTGAAATTATGATGAAGAAGTAAGGAAAAACAGAAATTAGGGGTTTGGTACGAGTAGAGGAAGCTCACCAAGTCTTCGTTGATGATGTAAGACTCTAATTTATCGTCCCAGCCATCGTGCAAGTTTTTCTCTTTGACCAGATCTCCGACGCAAATGTGCCGGAAATTCGTCGCCTCCGCCAGAGCAGCAGCCGTCGTCGATTTACCGGTACCAGGAGTCCCTGTAATCAGTAGGTTCGGCCTTAGGCGCCTTGTCCGATTCTTACCTCCCGCCATTATCTCTTCTTCTATTGCCCCAAAATACAATTGAGCTTAAGATTGGAAGTGAAGAGACGAGCAAGAGAAAGAGACAGAGGAAGAAGGGGGTAGGGTTTTTTACAAAGCAAAAGGGGAGAGAAAACTCTAAAATGGGCCTTAAGTCTCTTCATTACCCACTATCCAACTTTATTCTTTTAAATGGGCCTTCTGTTATACATACACTGGCCAGTGAAGACGTTTGATTTGAGAGAATTTCGTAGGTACAAAGCGAGGCGACAAACAATTATGTGGCATATCCATTCCTCGTACACAAACATGGTATAAAATGCACACTCTGTTTTTCTTGGTTTGTACAAGATTAATACTAATAAATAAATAAAATAAAAACAGTTTAAGGGTTGTCGACTGAATTAGTCCATAATCTATGGGCTTTCTTGCATGAAAACCCTTTCTACAAAAAAAAATATGGGCTTTCTTGCAATTTCCCGTATAAAAATCATGCAAGTATGATTGATTTCTTGTTGGTATACTATGACATCACCATACACGTCAACATTCCAAATATATAGGACAAATACTGTCCATTTAGAAACCACCACGTGTCCCGATAACGTTTCCCACTGTATCTCTCTTCCGTCTTCTAGTCTTCTTCTCACTCACATTCCCTCTAGCTAAAACACTGAAGCAGAAACGTTAGTTGAGAAAGAGAAAAAAAAAAGCAAGAACCAGAGAGAGAAAGAAAGCCATGTCTGTCAGAACAATCATGTCACTGGTGGTTCTGCTGATTCTCGTCGCCGCATCGGCGGCGGCGGCGGATATCGGATTCGATGAGTCCAATCCGATCCGAATGGTATCCGACGGTCTCCGGGAGATAGAGGAATCCGTTGTCCAGATCTTAGGCAAGTCCCGTCACGTTCTCTCCTTCGCTCGCTTCACTCACCGGTAAGTCCCATCCTCCATCTCCGTTGACTTTTTAGTCCGTTTTGTTTGCTTGTTTTTGATAAACGTAGCTCGTCCGTTCTGGTGATGAAGATATGGGAAAAGGTATCAGAACGCGGAGGAGATAAAGCTTCGATACTCGATTTTCAAGGAGAATCTGGATTTAATCAGATCCACCAACAAGAAAGGCTTATCTTACAAACTAGGTGTCAATCGTAAGTTGTGATTCCGACCGTATCTCTAAGTGAAAAAGGTCAAACAAACTGACATGTGGGAAACGTGGAAACTAACTTTTTCGCCTTGGGATCTTCTACGTGTAATTTCTTTTTTTTTGTATTTTGATTTTAGCTGTTGCTTTGATTCACGTGATTCAAGATCGTTATGATTGGTCTAAATAAAGTCTGCAGAGTTTATGAGTATATGAGAGACTAGTTTGCGTGAATATATAGCACCAAATTTCTTGTTCTCTGCTTCTTTAAGAATTAGCTGTCCTGATTTGGTGGATAAAGATGAGACATATCTGAACATTGCTAAGTGTCTCTTAAATCTATACAGAATTTGCTGATTTGACATGGCAAGAATTTCAAAGGACCAAGCTTGGTGCTGCTCAAAACTGCTCTGCCACTTTAAAGGGCAGCCACAAACTCACAGAAGCAGCTCTTCCCGAATCGGTAAGTCCATGACTCAATCTTGCTGCACTGAAACCATCCAGTTTCATCTTCTTCAGCTTTAAGAATTCATGTTTAGTTGCATACCCTTTTTTTTTAATTTGGTTCTGAGTCCTCAAATTGTGTAACCGCAGAAAGACTGGAGAGAAGAAGGTATTGTAAGCCCGGTCAAAGACCAGGGAGGATGCGGATCTTGCTGGACATTCAGGTATAACCAATGATTAGGACACCAATATCTCCTTAATTTTCCTGGTGAGTAGAACTATATGCCATATGATCGTTTTTGGTACTGTGCAGCACAACTGGAGCTCTTGAGGCAGCTTACCATCAAGCATTTGGAAAAGGAATCTCTCTCTCTGAGCAACAGCTAGTGGATTGTGCTGGAGCTTTCAACAACTATGGCTGCAATGGTGGTCTTCCTTCCCAAGCCTTTGAATACATCAAATCCAACGGTGGCCTTGACACGGAGGAAGCTTATCCTTACACCGGCAAAGATCAAACCTGCAAATTTTCATCCGAAAACATCGGTGTGCAAGTCCTCGACTCAGTCAACATTACTCTGGTAAGCATCTTTTATAGACTTGATTTTTCACCCGCCTGAAAATATACATTTTGTAACATGTAATGATGATTGAAACAACAACAACAACAACAACAGGGTGCTGAAGATGAATTGAAGCATGCGGTTGGATTGGTACGGCCAGTAAGCATCGCATTCGAGGTTATAAAATCATTCCGGCTTTACAAGAGCGGAGTTTACACTGATAGTGGCTGTGGAAAGACTCCAATGGTGAGACTTTCTTCTTCAAACTGCTGTAAATTCTAAAGTAGAATCATCTTAGCTTCTGTTAGTGTAAAATTCGTTTTTGATGTGGCATCAGGACGTGAACCACGCGGTGTTGGCGGTTGGTTATGGTATTGAAGACGGTGTTCCATATTGGCTTATAAAGAACTCGTGGGGTGCGGATTGGGGAGACAAAGGTTACTTCAAGATGGAGATGGGGAAGAACATGTGTGGTAAGAAGCTCTTTAACCATCAGTAAACTACCATTATCATATAATGTTACCATATACAGTAAATAATACTTTCTTGTGGATATAACCTTTAAAAGAGTCTGAATTTTGTGTTCGCATTTGGTCTCTCTATCTTTTGTTGATTCGTTGTTGAATTGCAGGTGTTGCGACATGTGCATCGTACCCGGTTGTGGCCTGAGATGATCAGAGAATGTGGTTGGTCAATGGTTTATGATTCAGTTACGCATATTTATCGGATCAAGACATTACATACTTGAAAGTTGGGACATGGGAGTGGATAGTGTTTATCATGCTTGTTGTACCATAAGGTCTGTTCATATGTACAAAATAATGCGAAAACTATAGACGATAAATTTATAAGATATGCATGTTAAATTTAAGAACATCAGTTTGATTTAGACCTTAATACTACCTTTTGTTATTGATCCCAAGTCAATTTGTATGACATATAAGCTTACAAATTTATGATATTTACTTACATCAACGTTCTTCGACATATGAATATTAATGCTATTAATGTTCTTGTTATAACACTTCCAAACTATTTTTAAAGATTAATACTGATAACAGGATCTGTAGTGGTCACATGCATCTCATCTCAGAATAGAATACTTCATTTTGAAGAAATCTCTGACCATCTTTATAGTGGTCACATTCACATGGATCTTATCTACTTTTTACTTTGTTAAGTGTTTTTTCATAATAAAGTCTAAAATCATTCACGCAAACTTTATATTTTTGAGACATCCATTAACAAAAAAAGCATATAACACACTAAAATAATTGAGGTTACTTTTATCTTATTTCTTCCTTTACTAAACCTTTAACTTTTTAATTTTTGCCTTCACATTTTTACTATAGTTAACTCAATTATTTTATTTACAATTTAATTTATAACCCTTTTGTTTTTAAATTTAACACGCCACGAAAGGAGAAGACCACACACGTTCCTTCTGATTTAAAAAAACATGGCCGAGTCACACTCCGAGTCAACCTCCGAGTCGCCCACCACCACGTCCTCAACGCCCGCTCAATCCGCCACTGTCGCTATTTCAACCCCACAATCTCACTATGCCTCCTCCTCCTCCTTCCCCGAGATCCCAATCGAGATCGTCAGCGAAGAAGAAATGGCTATCCTCGACGCAATGCTCGCAGCCACGCGCTCCATCCTCCCGTCCGCGATCCGCTCCGCTGCTTCTCCTTCACGAAGCCCAAAGGCTATCCGTTCAGTGACCATATTCTCCAAAAGAAAACTCTCTGCTTGTTCGGATATCGAAGACTCTTATTTGCATCGGTTCAGAAGAAATCAAGCTCTGAGTGTCACGGATCTCACCGGCACAGTACGTTGATCATTCCGGTTAACAGATGATCAATTTTGCTTCAAAATTCCGAATTGATTTTGTTTTTGCTGGTTCTGTCATAGGAATGGTGTGAGAAACAAATGGAGAATGTTCTTTGTTTCGGAAGGAAAAAAGCCAACAAAGCCATGAAACTTGGCCAGGCTCGTCATTTGGAGCTTGAAGAAGAGGTATGAAATATGACGGACCATATACTCAGTGGTGACTTTTCATTGCTTTTAGCTCAAACTGTAGTTTAAATTATACAAATGTTACGCATCTCTTGATTGTCAAGAGTTAATATATCGTTTTGTGAACAATTTGCTTACTCATCTACTAATCTCCGGTTACCTAATGATGTGCAGCTAGTTACAAAGGTCAAAGTAAAAGTGGAATCAAATGAAGATAAGTGGGCATTGAAGCTGTTAAGTTCTATCGCAGGTGTTAATCAATACTTGTTTGAAGGAAGAACCCGTGAATTGTTGCTGTGAGTTGATTCTATTTATGTCCATGTACACTCATAGTTTTCAGTTTTCAACTTTTGGTAGCTAGATAATGTTTATAATTCAAATGTACGTTTGTTCTTTAGGCATAATGTATTAGTTGTCCTATTCTTTTGATCCAAAAATTTTCAAACTTGGATTCTTGATAATGTATTTATGACAAGTGATTCTTTCATTGTATTGTATATATCATCAGCGTAGGATTTGTTGGAGGTCAATGGATTGTAGGAATTATTGATGAGGTTAGAAAAGCAACAACAGAAGAGTCTTCTGACATCGGACCGTTGTTGATAGATACAAAGACTCGAGTCCGTGACACACTCCCTGCTGAGCCACAAAGAAGGAATGGAAGGTAAGTGCCTTGTACAATATCAGAAGAGTCTTCTGATATTCCGGTTTTCATTTAGTGCTAACTATATGTAAATTAATGTCGTTTGACAGATTCCAGTTAATGCTTTACAAGATGCTATGGGACACTGTTGTGAAAGAAAAGTTCGCGACAAAACGTTTTTTTGATTACTTCTCTTTGGATCGTCACTACGTTTTATCGCAAGATGTCAGAGATAACATTGCTAGTGCAGGTATTCCAGCACAGGTATGTACTAATCTCTTACTCTATGCAAAGATTATCTCAATAGTCCTCACTTGTGATTGTATGAAAAGAAATGCACTCATTTTGGATATGGTTTTATTGATATTCTTAAACATTGTTCACTCGGTGATGCAGACGCTTGAAGAGATAGTTAGGTTCTACGAAAATACTTTTAAGATGCTTCCATTAGCGAATGATCAATTACTAATACGGTAAGAAGAACATTGTTTTTTTATTTATTCTTGTAAGACACATTGATGTATATTGTAAGAACTTTGCCTCAGGTACGAGTTTCAAAAGGACCAATCTATAATAGCTGAGGTTAGGTTCCACCATGATCATGAATGGGTAATGAAGAAATATACAGAGGTTACAGAAATATGGAGAAGTGAGCGAGAAGCTGAGTACACGCCAGAAGAAGAACGTTGGAAATGTCGCTATTGCCAATTTGCTAAGTCTTGCCTCGGAAACCCGAATCTTGAATCTCTTGCATCGAGCTCGCCACCAAGAGAAACTCCTCCTTTGGCAAACTAAAGAGAAAAGATTGTTTGATGCTTTTATCAAAAGCAGCTAAGTGTAAATTGTGCTTCGTTTTTGCTTTTTGGTTCTTGCATTTGTGGTTAAGTGGTTTAACTGTGCTTTGGTTAGGGTTAGTTTGGCATACCAAGATTGGTTAGTACCAGCATATCACATTTGGTTCTGGTGTATGGTTTCCAATATTTAAAGGAAATGTTATTATGTTTGTACTACAAACACCTTGTATGTATCATTGTTGGCAACGCAGTAATCCACAATACCATTTATTCGTATATTGATTATAAAATATTTAATAAGAGTAGTCATCTTAACTTTTGTTGTCTACTGATAACATGTCCTGAATAAATTCGTTATGAAAATTAATTATTCTGATTTTATTGATGAATCAATTTGTTCAAAATTTGAAACGTTGTATGCATGTCGAGAAGATTTCAGAAAAGAACAAATTTAACCAAAATTTGAAACGTTGTTAGTTGATTATTATATATCTCAACACATACCTACAAATATAAGCGGAATGATGACATATGGGTACATGATGGTGATTCAACTTTTTGGAAAATTCCGTAGTCATTTTATAAACTTTCCTTAATGACATATGGGTACATGATGGTGATTCAACTTTTTGGAAAATTCCGTAGTCATCTTTATAAACTTTCCTTGACTCCTTTAACATTTGATAGAAGAATAAAACACTCCTTTAATAACAACTAACTTATTTAAGATTTGTTTAGATCGGATACGATGGCTCAATGTATTTTTCGTAATATTTTGATTTTACAAATTTAGTTATCGGAATTTAAACAATAACTCTGTTTTGTGAATCTTTATTTTGTGAACGCATTTTATAAATACATTCTTTATGTCCGATGAATTAGCTATGATTTTTATTAATCTAATGAAACACTAATAAAAATTGAGTTAGCTATGATTTCCACAGATTTTTATAAAGCCAACTGATAACAGCTATTGTTTTGCTTCATTTCAGTCAATAATAATTTTTGGATCTCTATATGCAGAAGAAAAAAACTTTACATTGGGAATTTACGTAATATGCTTTTCAATCTCCAGTTTTAGATTTTTCTAACCAATAACATAAAGTAAGATATTTTAGAATTCAAAAATGGAAAGTAGAAAAAAGTACAATTTGTAATTAGAGAAATGAATTGTATATTGTAGTTTTATTCGCTTAAAAAACAAAAAAAAGGCCAAAACACGTATGGGCAAATTGGTCAAATCAAAATCAAAAGAAAATGAGAAAACCCTAGCACTCACAGCTACAGAATTTGTTTCAGTTACAGGGTGCGTTCTTATTTAGCTCTCTCACTCAGTTTTGTAGCCGCAAGACACCTCTCAGATTCTTGTTTGCAGGTGAGAAAATTCTCTCTCTAGGTTTATAATCCTCATCTTCTTATGATTCCTCATGCTCTTTCTGTATCGTTGATTCAGTCTTGGCTGCTTAGATTCGCATTTTAAACCTTATCTTCACTGTGATTATCGCTTACAGTCTGCTGTTACACTGTATTTTATTCTCAAGTTTAAGATCCGATTATTCATCGATCTATTTGCTCACAATGATTCTGACGGATCCTTTTCTGAGAAATCCTCTTGTTTAAGCTTGCTTTTACTTTTTCTCATATCGTATTTCTCGATTCTTCACTATCTGGTATGCTAGTAGCATCGCATATTGTTATGAATTGTAATCGTTTGGATCTGTAGTTTCAGAGCTCGTTTAGTCTAATCGTTTCGATTTTTGCTATGGTTGCACTTTTCTGATGCGTTTGGTTGATGATGTGCTCTATTCTAGGTAGATTTAGTGTATTGTGGTTAAATCTTAGCTATCGTCATGACGATTTAAGTATTTTTGTTAATGGATCTGTATTGTATTTGGCTTTATTTCACTGTTTTAAGCATAATCTTATTGATAATGAGTAGATTGTGATCATGTATCGCTAGAGATGATTGATGGATTTGGATTTTATTCTAATGGTTTGACCTCTTTGTGTTTTTTTTTTTTTTTTTGGGGTGATTTTCTAAAGCTGGAGTATGTAGTTTCTTGCTAATAGTAATAAGCAGAATCGTTGATTCTTACTTGTTGACGAACGATACCAATTTGATTCAAGTGTGTAATTTACTTCCTAATTTTACAAGCATTGTTTTTTTTTTTTTCACAATTTCGTTTATTTAAGACTTAACTAAGAAATCCGGTTTATATTTTGTTTTCAATCGTATTGGACCGGTGGGTACAGGAAATCAAACCACAACCCGACAGTCTGACCCGGAAACCCATTAGCCTCAACACTGCGTTTTGAAACGCTCATTTGTCTGGAAAATGCGCGACTTGGAGAGTCGTAGTAAAAGCCGTCGCCGGGAGAAATCACGATGATTCGTGGCAGGGGCTCGTGGGTCGGATTCTCAACCCGGTTGAAGATATACGGGATCCGACGTCTCTGCACTAAAGGAGAGAATGGTGGGAACAAACTCGAGAAGACGGACTCCAGTGTTGCACAGCTCAGCGAGGCTGAATCTAGTGTTTCTCGATACGATGAGACGTACAAGAAACTCGATAAGCTCGATTTCGTGACCGCTGCGAAGATCTTGTTCACTGAACCACCGAAGAAGAATAAATTTGGGTAATTTTTGGGTTTTTGCTCTTGAATTGATGGGTTTTGTCGTCGATCATTTCCTTGGTTTGTTTCATGCTTCAATAAACCCTAAATCATGGAAAGACCCTTTTTTTCCAATTACAAAATAGCATTGGGGTCTAATGCAGGAAAAAGGGTCCATTTAGAAGTGTAGTAGACTGGTACCTTCTTTAGGCTGAAACAAGTGGGAAGATCACTGAACTTCGTTTTCAATTGTTGTTGCTGTTATCTACTTGACTTGGTTTTTGGTAGGATGTCCTCTTGATATGGGTTTTGGCTTTGTGTTAGGTTTGACTGGCATGTGGTGCAATTCATTATCGTCTGCTTGCCGTCTGTAGGTATTAACTACACTTCACTCCCTTCAAATTTCTCTCTTAGAGTGTTCTGTTCAATGTTTCTGTCAACGATTACAATCTTTACTTGTTTGAATGGGTATTGTGTTTCCTGTAACAGCCGTGTATCTTGTTGCTCAATATGCTCGCCGTAAAATGAGGATCATGGACGCAGTGAGTTATTCTCCGTGTTCATTGTCAAACTGATATGAGTTTCTGATGAGATTTGAGTCATGTCTTATTGCTTGTCCTCCATTCTTCATTCTGCTTATATCTTGTGAGCCAATGCCTCATGATATTGGGACTTTATCTCAGGAACTTGGAGAGAAGAAAAGGAAAGAAGACGAAAAGAAAGAGAAAGAAGAAGCTGAACAAAAGGCGTTAGAAGAAGAGGCAGCAACCAAGTCTCACAAAGAACTAATGGAGATGAGAGAGAGATTGGGGAAAATCGAAGAGACAATCAAAGAGATTGTTTTGGAAACAAAGAAACCTTCAGGAAATGCTCCAACCAGAAAAACCCAGGAAGACCAATCTACTAAACTCCCTCCTAAAGAAGATTCGAATCCGAGCAAAAGAGACAATCAAAGAGACAATCAAAGAGCTCATATGCTGATTGAAAATGGTGTAAATTTTAGGGAATTCTTTAACTAATAAAGAATGAGAAAGAATAAACATTACTTATAAATGGTGTAAATTTTAGGGAATGAAGAAGAATTTTCTTATCCTCCATCATTCTTTGATCACTATTCACAATCTATTAAATTTGCTACAAAGATTAACTGTTCTTATTTAATTGAGGAACTAATTATTCAATGTGTTAAGAGTTGTATGCATGTCACCAATTTACTAGAGAATATTTTAATAAGAGAATAAAAGATTTAACCCAAATTTTCAAACATTTTGTGAATGCATTAACAATATAAAGAAGTTCAAATCTAAAATGTAGTGAATTATTTTATGTCTCACACATAAGTCATAACTGAAAAATAAGAGTATAAGAAGAATGATGATGATATATGGCTACATAACATGATGGTGATCAACATTTTGGATAAATTTTGTCTGTAGTAATTTCTCATAAACTCTTCTTAATAGTTGACAGAATAACTAAAATTCTCTTTTGATAATAACCATTTTAGTTTTGAATATATATACTGAGTAAAATTATATGATGATTCAATGTATTTTTTCGTGATCTATTGATTTTGTTAATCTAGCTTAGTAGCTGCCAAATTTAATCAACGAATCCACTCTATTTATGCATTTAATTAGTAAATGTTTTATGTTTGATAAATTAGTTGTTAAAAATCTAATTTAACACTAGCTTTTGATGCATAAATGAATGAATTATAAACAATTATATAGTTCCATAGATTTGTCAAAGCCAATTCATGACTACTAGGGTTTAAGTGTTTTTGGATCTTATTCCATATTCGTATAGAAAAACATTGCGTTTCAAAATTTCTTTAAATACTTTTTAATGTCTAATTTTTACTTTAAGTTTAACTTTCTTTTGACACTTTTTACATTCTCATCAACTAATCAGATAGAAATAAGATATTTTACAATTGTAAAATGTGTACAATTTACAAGTAGAGAGGAACTGAAATAAGATATTTTACAATTATACAATGTGTACAATTTACAACTAGAGAAAATTTGTAAATGAAACAATGAAAGGCTAAAAACGCGTAAGGGCAAATAAGTCAAATACCGAACCCACAGAAAATGCGAAAACCCTAGAACTCACAGCTATAAATATCCTGATTTGCTGCTCCTCTTTTAGTGTGCGCTCTTATTTTGCTCTCTCGCTCAGTTTCATAGCCGCAAGACTCCTCGCAGATTCTTACTTGCAGGTGAGCAAAATCCTCGCTCTAGGTCTATGTTCTTCATATTCTTATGATTTGTGATGCTATTTCTGTATCGTTGATTCTGTCTCGTTGTCTAGATTCTCATTACAAGCCTTATTTTCACTGTGATTATCGAAGATCTGATCATTCATCAATATATTTTCTTATTCTGAGTTCGACGGATTCATTTTGGAGAAATCCTCTTGTTTACCATTTGCGATTACTTTTCTCCTATCGTCGATCTCGGCTCTTCGAAATCTGATATGTGATTAGCCTTGTAATCGTTGTGATCAGTATGCTCAGTGCTCGTTTTGTCATTTTGTTTTGATTTTTGTTATCGTTGCAGCTTTTTGACTCGTTTTGCTGATGATGTTCCTTATGATAAGTAGATTTAGTGTATTGTGGTTAGATCTTAGCTACCAATCCATTTAAAAGTAGTTTTGATGACGATGTAGGGTAGATTGCGTCAATGGATCTGTATTGTATTTTCGATCGGGTGTAGCTAGAGATGATTGATGGATTTGGATTTTGTTCTAATGGTTTGATCTCTGTGTTTTTAAATTGCAGCTATGGGTAAAGAGAAGTTTCACATCAACATTGTGGTCATTGGCCATGTCGACTCTGGAAAATCGACGACAACTGGTCATTTGATCTACAAGCTCGGAGGTATTGACAAGCGTGTGATAGAGAGGTTCGAGAAGGAAGCCGCTGAGATGAACAAGAGGTCCTTCAAGTACGCATGGGTGTTGGACAAACTTAAGGCCGAGCGTGAGCGTGGTATCACCATTGACATTGCTCTCTGGAAGTTCGAGACCACCAAGTACTACTGCACAGTCATTGATGCCCCTGGACATCGTGATTTCATCAAGAACATGATTACTGGTACCTCCCAGGCCGATTGTGCTGTTCTGATCATTGACTCCACCACTGGTGGTTTCGAAGCTGGTATCTCCAAGGATGGTCAGACTCGTGAGCACGCTCTTCTTGCTTTCACCCTTGGTGTCAAGCAGATGATTTGCTGCTGTAACAAGGTGAAGTAACTTATCACAAATTTTGATTGCTTTTGTGATATCATACTCTATTGCTTAATGTTTGCTAATGTCTCTGTTTCCTTGATGCACAGATGGATGCCACTACCCCCAAATACTCCAAGGGAAGGTACGATGAAATCGTGAAGGAGGTGTCTTCCTACCTGAAGAAGGTTGGATACAACCCTGACAAAATCCCGTTTGTGCCCATCTCTGGTTTCGAGGGTGACAACATGATTGAGAGGTCCACCAACCTTGACTGGTACAAGGGACCAACTCTCCTTGAGGCTCTTGACCAGATCAACGAGCCCAAGAGGCCATCAGACAAGCCCCTCCGTCTCCCACTTCAGGATGTCTACAAGATCGGTGGTATTGGAACGGTGCCAGTGGGACGTGTTGAGACTGGTATGATCAAGCCCGGTATGGTTGTGACCTTTGCTCCTTCAGGGTTGACCACTGAGGTTAAGTCTGTTGAGATGCACCACGAGTCTCTCCTTGAGGCACTTCCCGGCGACAATGTCGGATTCAACGTCAAGAATGTTGCTGTCAAGGATCTCAAGCGTGGGTACGTTGCCTCCAACTCCAAGGATGACCCTGCCAAGGGAGCTGCTAACTTCACATCTCAGGTCATCATCATGAACCACCCTGGTCAGATCGGTAACGGTTACGCCCCAGTGCTCGATTGCCACACATCTCACATTGCAGTGAAGTTCTCTGAGATCTTGACCAAGATTGACAGACGTTCTGGTAAGGAGCTCGAGAAGGAACCCAAGTTCTTGAAGAATGGTGATGCTGGTATGGTTAAGATGACCCCGACCAAGCCCATGGTCGTGGAGACTTTCTCTGAGTATCCTCCGTTGGGTAGGTTCGCTGTTAGGGACATGAGGCAGACCGTTGCTGTTGGTGTCATCAAGAGTGTCGACAAGAAGGACCCGACGGGTGCTAAGGTGACCAAGGCTGCAGTCAAGAAGGGAGCCAAATGATGAGACTTTGACTCTTGTCATGGTTTTCTTTTGCTTTAAAAAACTTTAATGGCGTTTGAGCCTTTGTTTCTCATTTCTCTTCTACTTCTCTCTCTCCTTTTTGGATATGTCTGAGACTTTTGCTCTGGTTTGTAGTTAATTCAGTTCTGGATAATTTTGCTTAAAACTTTTAGCATTTATGAGAAATGACGATTAGAACCTATCTTGCAATGATTTTCAGAAAAATAACATTATTATTTTATACTCTGATCAACTAAGTTCAATTAGGTGAACATTAAGCGAATCAATACACAGTGAATTTATATAATTTGCTTAACCACTAAAAACCAGCAAACAGTATGTTATCTTAATTTTTGTGTTAGAATGACAATCGAGGAGCTTTTAGCATACAACACCAACAGTCAGACACTATAAACAAGGACTACTAAAGGATATGTTAATGCTTCTTGAGATTTACAATGGGGACTATGAAGTCGCGCCTTCCCATCCAGAATAGCCGAACCAAAGGTTGTACATATACAACATTTGAGAATAGATAATCAAGAGCGTACATACAAAGAGGAAAAGAAAAATAACAAATCAATTAACATCTTGGAGATGAAGGTAGTTGCGAAATTATTGGTGATGACGTTAACACGATGAGCTCCCTTGAGATAATATAATAATTAAGTAAATCATTTTATTGTAGCCACATAGAAAGCGGCAAACTAAATGACAATTAAGAGAAATGATGGTGACTGATTAAATTTAAGGGAAAATTGGCAATTTACCCCAAATAAAACCTTCTCTTGTCCACTTACACTTACTCAAAGTGTCTTTGTCCCCTTACACCTTTTTTAGACATTAATCCTATTTTACCCCCCAAATTGGATTAATAAATTAAACTTATAAATTAAACTTTTGTTTCTTATTTTTTCGTTTATATAATTTTGTTTTAATAACAAAGAAAAAAAAATAAGAAACAAAAGTTAAACTTCTGAAAATCGGGAGACCCCGACATTTTTTCTCTTCTTCGTCGTTCTCGTCGTGTCGCCTCCGTTCTCCTCCTCCTACATCCTCCATTCGCTGTGTCTTCCTACATCCTCTGTTCTCCTCCTTAATTTCGTGAGGAAGTCCGCCGTTCTCCTCCTCCGCTCCTTCACCATTAACGTCCTCGAGTTTTCCGCCAGGTAGAGTTCAATATTTGTCTGATTAAGTGTGTTGATAGATTGTTAAATTCGGGATTTGGTTACATGAAAATTGATTTGGGGTTACATGCAATTAGGGATTGAAGATTGAAAATTAAACCTCAATTGAAGATTTGGTTACATGCAATTAGGGATTTCGTTACATGAAAAAGGATTTGGGGTTTCGTTAATTTAGCTTTTTCGAGAGGTTACAGTAGCTTTTTCTTGAATCTAAGCTACTTTTGCTTTGGATTTGTGTGTTTATGAGGAAACTGAAAATGTATTCATTGATCATATTCGTTATAGTTTGATTAAGACTTGACCTTTGACCTAATTGTATGGCTTTATAATTGGGAACAGCTATTCGTGGATACACAACTCTTCTCTGTACATACAGATCTTGTTCTTTCCTTTATCCAGAAGCTATAGGAGGATTGATTTACATGTATATGTTAAAGCAAACTACTTGTTGGTGGGAAACACAATATTATAAGAAATAGGTGAGAATTGTGGTATCGATCATCTGTATTTGTATCTTTATTGTTTGAGAAAATTGTATATGGAAAAAGACTTCCATATAATGAGGATTTGATGCAGAGAAACCATCAGATCATCTTTGTATCCAAAGCTTATGTCTTTAAACACAGTTGGTGTTTAGATCTTAATAGTCAGTGGTCACCACCAAATGTTTTGTTTGTGCTATTCTCAATAGAATATATGCGTTGATAATATGAACGTGCGATTTTGGTTTTCATACACTATTTAGTCAGATGTGCTATATAACTTGTGTAAAAGTTTTATTTATTTTGTTTCGTCTTCTTGAAGATGATTAATAAACTCTTTTTTGCAATCGAAGTTTAGTGCTTGGTTGGAAAGAACCGATCTATACCTTATTAAATCGTGTGTAGTTTTTTGTTTAATTGTTTCCACATCCAACTAAGCTATCACTAATTCCTCAAACCGTGTGGCAAATTGTCTGATTAAGTGTGTTGATAGATTGTCGAGTTTTCCGCCAGGTATAGTTCAATATTTGTCTGATTAAGTGTGTTGATAGATTGTTAAATTCGGGATTTGGTTACATGAAAATTGATTTGGGGTTACATGCAATTAGGGATTAGGGATTGAAGATTGAAAATTAAACCTCAATTGAAGATTTGGTTACATGCAATTAGGGATTTCGTTCCATGAAAAAGGATTTGGGGTTTCGTTACTTTAGCTTTTTCGAGAGGTTACAGTAGCTTTTTCTTGAATCTAAGCTACTTTTGCTTTGGATTTGTGTGTTTATGTGGAAACTGAAAATGTGTTCATTGATCTATGGGGTAGTAAATCCTTCTGTTTATTTTCTTGGTCTACTAGCGTGGTTATTATTCATCATCAGCTCTTTGTAATGGCGTTCATATTAGGAAGTTTTGATTTTTTGATACTTTGGAGTCAAATACCATTGATTGTAAGATCAAAATTTGGTTTCAAATGCTTTCCTTGTGGTGGCTTTTCGGTTTGATTGAAAATTGCAACGCCATAAAGAGTTTATTTATTTTTTATGTGAAAGGAATGTCCGTAATGTGAGCTATGGTTTCCTCTATTATATTAGATTGCCATTACTTGCTATCTCTCTTAATTCGTTTTGAGCACTTTCCTGGAAAAGAATATGTTTTACTCTCTTAGATTGCTCTCTTATCAGTTGGTTAATTATTCTCCTTGCATCAGTCTCAGCTCATGTTTGTGGAATGCCGCAAGATTATTTTGCCAAAGTTTTCCTTGACTTTGTCATAAGCGATGCTTTTATTGCTCATTAGCTGCATATGTCGGAAAAATGTTAGTCTCTTTTGTGTTCATTAATTTTGTTGGAGAAATATTCTCTTGGTGGTTGTGATGCAAAAATTTACAAAGAGATAGATCACAAGTTCAATATAGATATTTGCAAGACTTCCTATTACAGATGCACATGATAGGTGATTGTTTTGTTTTCGAAACTTGTTTTTTTATACCTTGTGATTCTTCTTGCGTATGTCATGGTGTCTCTAAGGTTTGGAGTCTCACATGAAAACCGATTTGGAGTTTCTATGGTTTTTAGTGTAGCAAAACTTGTTTTTTGTACTTCGTTTATGATGGTTAGGATGCAAAAAAATTTAAGATGCACTTCGTTTGTTTTGTGATTCACATTGTATTAAAGATGCATTACATTTTTTTCAGTTCTCGTTTTTGAATTGAATTAATTTATGTTGTTTTCGTTAATTGCAGGTATGGATCTCGAGTTCCCCAAGAGATTATATGCGGAAGGATCCGAACCACTAGGTGATAAAATAAACAAGTGTGCAAGACTATCGATATTGAAGCTTCTGGCTAGCGGTGTTGAATCAGAGTACAACGAAGTGAAGAAAGACCCGTTGTTTGCTCATATCATAGCCATCCACGAAAACCGGCTTCATTTTTCAGCAAAAATGGTACACAGTCTCATGACTAGGCAGCTTGTTACCGCAAAAAAACATGAGCTATGGTTTGTGTTTGCTAGGAGGCCATTGCGATTCTCTATCCAAGAATTCCATGTTGTTACGGGGCTCAAGTGCATAGACGAAGGCAACTACGACCTCGAAAACATGAGGTAGAATAAAAACATGAAAGAGGCTAGGTACAAGATAGTATGTGATCTACTTCAAGCGGGAAGGGATGAGGTTCTGCTTCAGCGCATGTCAAAGTATGTAGCTCCAGAGTTTTCTTCATGTGAGACTATAGACCTTAGCTGAATGTGTTCACCAAATATTAGACCAAATTTTCATTATTTTTCCATTGTGTTCAACTTTCTCGTTATTTTTCTTCATGTGAGACTATAGACCGAGCGGTTTATGTTCGTTATTTTTCTATTATATGATTTTTTTTTCTCTAACTCTTATAACTTTCGTATGTTCCTATTTTTCTATGACTCTTACAACTTCGTATGTTCATATTTTTCTCTGACTCTTAAAACAAGGAAGACATCAATCACACACCCAAGTGTTGTTATTGTCAAAAACCAGCGCCATTTCGGTCGGTTTTACAAAACCAAACCAATTTCACATGTATAGGAGAAACGACTTGGAAAACAGAGCTTCCTCCTTTATTCTCATCAGCAACAAATATCCACCCATTGGTTGCACACCTTTTCCATAAACCACAAGCTACATAGATATGCAACATATTACTTTAGCAGAAGAAAAAGAGAGTTAGGGTATCAAAGAGGAAGATGAGGTTGCTGAAAATCGACAGAGAGGCGTTGTGGAAGAATATTTTCGTGCCTTGAGAGAAAAAAATAAGTAAAGATTTGAAAAATATTCAGTTGCAATATTTTCTGGATTCTCGTAGAAGGCGAATTCTACGAATGGTAGATGTTAGTTATTTTGGTAGAACATGTAACGAAAATATGCATTCTACGAAATTGTAGCCAATATGTTTTTTGTAGAACACAAATTCTGCGAATGGTAGAATATAATGTAATACGTAGAACACAGACTCTACGACCGGTAGATGTCAGTGTTTACCGTAGAACTTGAAATCTACAATTAGCAGAAGATAGTGTATTACGTAGAATATGTTTGGAGCAAATTCTACGAAACGGTAGAAGTATAAACAACTTGTAGATTTCATCTTCTACGCTCGCTAGACGTCTACGTAAACAGTAGAAAACGTATTCTACTTTGAAAATCGAAGTTCGTAGACTCAACCTTTAATTAATTTTATAAACATGAAAAAAAAATCTAAAAAATCTCAAACATTCTACACAGTTTTAACATCATTTTTAAGAATTTTAGAAATTTTGTTCACTTTCAAAAGAAGTTTGTATGAGTTATTAACTATATTGAAGGGCAATGTTGGCACAAAATAGCAAAAGTCAAAAAAGGGGTAAAGGGACAAGAAGAGCTTTTTTTTGGGGTAAATTGCCAATTTTCCCTAAATTTAATGAGAATTCAATGAGATGAATCTAATAGAGTGACTACACATACAGAAACATCATATCAGTGTTCTTGTTTGTTAGTCCTTGAATTTTGCTTCCTCTATTGGTCCTTGGATAGTGGTTAAAGAATTTCACAGTGTTTCGGTTAGGGTTAGTTTCACATTCCAAGATAGATCTTTAATGGTATACCGCATTTGGTTCCGCTGTATTGTTATGTTTGCAATATTTAATTGAACTGTATTATTAGTAGTTTTTAAAAGAAATTAAGAAAACAAGGAAACATGATTACGTTGTATTTGTACATACACTTGTAATGTATTATTGGCAATTTTTATGGTAATCCATCTTCTCGCATATTTATTTGTATCGTCTTAACTTTAGTTGACTATTGTTACCAGACTCTTAGTAATTTCGTTACGAAGGTTAACTGTTTTCATTTAATTGAGGAACTAATTATTAATAATTTGTTGAATAACTAATTATTCAATATGTTAAAAGTTGTATGCATGTCGCCAACTTACTAGAGAAGATTTTATTAACATAAAATATTTAATCAAAAATTTAAAACATTTATGAATGCATTCACAATATAAAGAAGTTCAAATCTAAAATGTACAGTAGTTAATTATTTTATATCTCACACATAAGTCATAACTGAAAAATAAGAGTATAAGAAGAATGATGATATATGGTTACATAACAATATAACATGATGGTTATTCGACCTTTTGGATAAACTTTATATGTAGTCATTTCTCATACACTCTTCGTAATAGTGAAAAACTAAAATTCGCTTTTGTTAATAACCAACTTATTTTCGATTTTAATATATATACTAAGAACAATTATGAGATGATTCAATGTACTTTTTTCGTGATCTATTGATTTTGTTAATATAGCTTAGTAGCTGGCAAATTTAATCAACGAATCCAATCATATATGATTTGTGACCAACTCTCTCCATTTATGCGACACGTGGATACAGGAGAAGACGACACGTGACAAATATTTTTACATTAACAAAAAAAATCAAGGGTTTAATGGAACTTTAATGCAACTTTTGATCTTCTTCTATACTCATCGTAACTCATATAAAATTCATTCCGTAAAGTGACATTTAGGAGGTGTTATTGGATTGATTATTTTAATGTATTCTAAAACAAAGTTAAATTCAGTGTTATTCAATTGTGTATTTGAAAAATGTAGATTAAAACCCATTAAAATCCACTGTTATTGGATTAAGTATTTGTTTGATGTATTCCAAAATACAATAAAAACATGTGTTATTCAATGTTGATTTGATTATTTTAAAAAAAAATTTATAGTGGATTTCAATGGATTTCAATGTATTCTCTCTTCTAAAACATGAGTAAAACAAATACAAGGGTTTTGTCTTGTGTTTCAAAATTCTCCATCGTAGATTCATCATGAATTCATCAAAATCCAACAAAATCTTTCATTTTTGAATTACCTTAAAATACTTTAAAACACCAATCCAATAACACCTCCTAATCTACAATAGAAATCTTCTAATTTCTTCTGTTTCTTTCAACAAGCTAAGCCATAAGAAATATATGTCATAGGGATTCATGAATATATGTTGGTGAAAAACTGAAAAACATGCAAAAAAGTATAAATTCTGTAAATAAAACTAAAAAAAAAAAAGTTTCAAAAACGAATATAGTATGGTTTGTTGCCTACTAGGAAGAGGCTATGACACTAAAACCTCAGATCCACATGGACCATCAGTGTATGCCGATTAATTTTAATACCCCGCTTAAACCTCTTATCCATCTTATTTTTGTCGATTTTGATGCTAAAATTATGCTAAAATGAGAAAGAAATAAATACAAAAAATATAGACAATGCATCAATTGATAAATTTAGATATCATACCATATTATTTGTATCACTCTATGTATAATGATTGATACGGTGATTAAATAATAGTATCAAAAGATAAGTACCTCATTATTTTTATTAGATAGATAAACGTATGCGCGGGAATTAAGTGAATTAGTCTAGTGCATTTAATAAGTAAATGTTTTATGTTTGATAAATTAGCTGTCATAAATCTTATTTAACACTAGCTTTTGATGCAGACATGAATAAATTATAAACACTTCTAATTCCATAGATTTGTCAAAGCCAATTCATGACTACTATGATTTAAGCGTTTTGGATCTTGTTCCATATTCATAAAGAAAAAACGTTGCGTTTCAAAATTTCTTAAAAGACTTTTATGTCAAAATTAAACTCTTTTTTTTGACACTTTTTACATTCTCTTCAACTAATCACATAGAAATAAGATATTTTACAATTGTAAAATGTGTACAATTTACAACTAGAGAAGAACTGAAATAAGATATTTTACAATTGTACAATGTGTACAATTTACAACTAGAGCAAAATTTGTAAATGAAACAATGAAAGGCTAAAAACGCGTAAGGGCAAATTAGTCAAATACCGAACCCACAGAAAATGCGAAAACCCTAGAACTCACAGCTATAAATATCCTCGGATTTGCAACTCTTTTCGTGTGCGCTCTTATTTTGCTCTCTCGCTCAGTTTCATAGCCGCAAGACTCCTCGCAAATTCTTACTTGCAGGTGAGCAAAATCCTCGCTCTAGGTCTATGTTCTTCATATTCTTATGATTTGTGATGCTATTTCTGTATCGTTGATTCTGTCTTCGTTGTCTAGATTCTCATTACAAGCCGTATCTTCACTGTGATTATCGCTTACTCTCTGCTTTTACACTGTTTAGATTCTCGAGCTTAAGATCTGATCATTCATCAATATATTTACTTATTTCGAGTACGACGGAACCTTTTCTTCTACCGTCTATCTCGAATCTTCGAAATCTGATATGTGATTAGCCTTGTGATCAGTATGCTCAGTGCTCGTTTTGTCATTTTGTTTAGATTTTTGTTATCGTTGCAGCTTTTTGACTCGTTTTGCTGATGATGTTCCTTATGATAACTAGATTTAGTGTATTGTGGTTAGATCTTAGCTACCAATCCATTAAAAAGTAGTTTTGACGACGATGTAGTGTAGATTGCGTCAGTGGATCTGTATTGTATTTTTGATCGGGTGTAGCTAGAGATGATTGATGGATTTGGATTTTGTTCTAATGGTTGTGTTTTTAAATTGCAGCTATGGGTAAAGAGAAGTTTCACATCAACATTGTGGTCATTGGCCATGTCGACTCTGGAAAATCGACGACAACTGGTCATTTGATCTACAAGCTCGGAGGTATTGACAAGCGTGTGATAGAGAGGTTCGAGAAGGAAGCCGCTGAGATGAACAAGAGGTCCTTCAAGTACGCATGGGTGTTGGACAAACTTAAGGCCGAGCGTGAGCGTGGTATCACCATTGACATTGCTCTCTGGAAGTTCGAGACCACCAAGTACTACTGCACAGTCATTGATGCCCCTGGACATCGTGATTTCATCAAGAACATGATTACTGGTACCTCCCAGGCCGATTGTGCTGTTCTGATCATTGACTCCACCACTGGTGGTTTCGAAGCTGGTATCTCCAAGGATGGTCAGACTCGTGAGCACGCTCTTCTTGCTTTCACCCTTGGTGTCAAGCAGATGATTTGCTGCTGTAACAAGGTGAAGTAACTTATCACAAATTTTGATTGCTTTTGTGATATCATACTCTATTGCTTAATGTTTGCTAATGTCTCTGTTTCCTTGATGCACAGATGGATGCCACTACCCCCAAATACTCCAAGGGAAGGTACGATGAAATCGTGAAGGAGGTGTCTTCCTACCTGAAGAAGGTTGGATACAACCCTGACAAAATCCCGTTTGTGCCCATCTCTGGTTTCGAGGGTGACAACATGATTGAGAGGTCCACCAACCTTGACTGGTACAAGGGACCAACTCTCCTTGAGGCCCTTGACCAGATCAACGAGCCCAAGAGGCCATCAGACAAGCCCCTCCGTCTCCCACTTCAGGATGTCTACAAGATCGGTGGTATTGGAACGGTGCCAGTGGGACGTGTTGAGACTGGTATGATCAAGCCCGGTATGGTTGTGACCTTTGCTCCTTCAGGGTTGACCACTGAGGTTAAGTCTGTTGAGATGCACCACGAGTCTCTCCTTGAGGCACTTCCCGGTGACAATGTCGGATTCAACGTCAAGAATGTTGCTGTCAAGGATCTCAAGCGTGGGTACGTTGCCTCCAACTCCAAGGATGACCCTGCCAAGGGAGCTGCCAACTTCACATCTCAGGTCATCATCATGAACCACCCTGGTCAGATCGGTAACGGTTACGCCCCAGTGCTCGATTGCCACACATCTCACATTGCAGTGAAGTTCTCTGAGATCTTGACCAAGATTGACAGACGTTCTGGTAAGGAGCTAGAGAAGGAACCCAAGTTCTTGAAGAATGGTGATGCTGGTATGGTTAAGATGACCCCGACCAAGCCCATGGTCGTTGAGACTTTCTCTGAGTACCCTCCGTTGGGACGTTTCGCCGTCAGGGACATGAGGCAGACCGTTGCTGTTGGTGTCATCAAGACTGTCGACAAGAAGGACCCGACCGGTGCTAAGGTGACAAAGGCCGCAGTCAAGAAGGGAGCAAAATGATGAGACTTTGACTCTTGTCATGGTTTTCTTTTGCTTTAAAAATCTTTAATGGCGTTTGAGCCTTTGTTTCTCATTTCTCTGCTACTTTCTCTCTATCCCTCTCCGTTTTGGATTCTGAGACTTTTGTTCTGGTTTGTAGTTAATTCAGTTACGGATAATTTTGGTTAAAACTTTTAGCATTTATGAGAAATGACGATTAGAACTGATTTATGAGAAATTGTGATTGGAACTGATCTTGAATTATTTGCAAAAAAAGAACCTTATATTATACTCTGATCAACAAAGTATTACTAACGAACATTAAACGAATCTATATACAATGATCTTGTTTATGAAATCTGCTTTCTAAACCACTAAAACTCAGCTATCAATATGTTATGTATTTTACTTGAGATTATCCGTATAATTAGAACGTAGAGTAATAAGTGTTACAAAAGAATACAATACCTCAATTTGTGCTAGAAAGTGAAAATCGAGGAGCTGCTTTTAGTTTACAGTGCCAACAACAGTCAGACACAATATACAAGGACTACTTACTTAAGGATATGTTAATTTTTTTTTTTTTTTTTTTGACAACGGATAAGTTAATGCTTCTTGAGATTTACAATAGGACTATGAAGTCGCGCCTTCCCATCAAGAATCCCAGATGCATGAAGCCGAACAAAGGTTTGTACATAAACATTTTAGAATAGATGGAAAATCAAGAGCGTACATACAAAGACGAAAATAAAATTAACAAATTAATTAACATCTTGGAGATGAAGGTAGTGCCAAATCATTGGTGATGTCGTTAACACGATGACCTCCCTTGAGATAATAGTTTTGTTACTTCTGTAGATCATTTTATTGTGGTTACATAGAAAGCGGTAAACTATATGACAATTAAGAGCAATGATAGTGACTGTTTAAATTAAATGACAATTCAATGAGATGAATCTACTAAGAGAGTGTGAGTACACATACATAAACATAATATCAGTGTTCTTGTTTATTAGTCTTTGAATTTTGCTTCCTTTATTGGTTATTGCATAATGGTTAAGTAGTTTCACAGTGTTTCGGTTAGGATTAGTTTCACACTTCAAGATAGATCTTTACCAGTATACCTCATTTGGTTCTGGTGTATCGTTTTGTTTCCAATATTTAATCGAACTGTATTATTAATAGTTTTTATAAAATTAAGAAAACAAAATTACGTTGTATTTGTACATATACACTGTAATGTATCATTGTTTGCAATTTTTATGGTAATCCAGAGTACCATTTACTTGCATATTAACTATACAATGTTGGATAATAATACTAGTCAATTCTTTATTTATTTTTTTATTTTTTTTGTTAAAGCAATTCTTTATTTATATCATCTTAACTTTAGTTTACTATTGTTATCAAACTCTCAGGCTCTCATTGATGACCATTAGAGGAACAAAAGTAACGATAAGGAAATAAACGAAGAGAAATAAAATATAAGAAACTTTTATTCCTTCTCATTTTTTATGAGGAATTTTTTTACACTAAAATTCTTTAACTAATAAAGAATGAGAAAGAATAAACATTACTTATAAATGGTGTAAATTTTAGGGAATGAAGAAGAATTTTCTTATCCTCCATCATTCTTTGATCACTATTCACAATCTATTAAATTTGCTACAAAGATTAACTGTTCTTATTTAATTGAGGAACTAATTATTCAATGTGTTAAGAGTTGTATGCATGTCACCAATTTACTAGAGAATATTTTAATAAGAGAATAAAAGATTTAACCCAAATTTTCAAACATTTTGTGAATGCATTAACAATATAAAGAAGTTCAAATCTAAAATGTAGTGAATTATTTTATGTCTCACACATAAGTCATAACTGAAAAATAAGAGTATAAGAAGAATGATGATGATATATGGCTACATAACATGATGGTGATCAACATTTTGGATAAATTTTGTCTGTAGTAATTTCTCATAAACTCTTCTTAATAGTTGACAGAATAACTAAAATTCTCTTTTGATAATAACCATTTTAGTTTTGAATATATATACTGAGTAAAATTATATGATGATTCAATGTATTTTTTCGTGATCTATTGATTTTGTTAATCTAGCTTAGTAGCTGCCAAATTTAATCAACGAATCCACTCTATTTATGCATTTAATTAGTAAATGTTTTATGTTTGATAAATTAGTTGTTAAAAATCTAATTTAACACTAGCTTTTGATGCATAAATGAATGAATTATAAACAATTATATAGTTCCATAGATTTGTCAAAGCCAATTCATGACTACTAGGGTTTAAGTGTTTTTGGATCTTATTCCATATTCGTATAGAAAAACATTGCGTTTCAAAATTTCTTTAAATACTTTTTAATGTCTAATTTTTACTTTAAGTTTAACTTTCTTTTGACACTTTTTACATTCTCATCAACTAATCAGATAGAAATAAGATATTTTACAATTGTAAAATGTGTACAATTTACAAGTAGAGAGGAACTGAAATAAGATATTTTACAATTATACAATGTGTACAATTTACAACTAGAGAAAATTTGTAAATGAAACAATGAAAGGCTAAAAACGCGTAAGGGCAAATAAGTCAAATACCGAACCCACAGAAAATGCGAAAACCCTAGAACTCACAGCTATAAATATCCTGATTTGCTGCTCCTCTTTTAGTGTGCGCTCTTATTTTGCTCTCTCGCTCAGTTTCATAGCCGCAAGACTCCTCGCAGATTCTTACTTGCAGGTGAGCAAAATCCTCGCTCTAGGTCTATGTTCTTCATATTCTTATGATTTGTGATGCTATTTCTGTATCGTTGATTCTGTCTCGTTGTCTAGATTCTCATTACAAGCCTTATTTTCACTGTGATTATCGAAGATCTGATCATTCATCAATATATTTTCTTATTCTGAGTTCGACGGATTCATTTTGGAGAAATCCTCTTGTTTACCATTTGCGATTACTTTTCTCCTATCGTCGATCTCGGCTCTTCGAAATCTGATATGTGATTAGCCTTGTAATCGTTGTGATCAGTATGCTCAGTGCTCGTTTTGTCATTTTGTTTTGATTTTTGTTATCGTTGCAGCTTTTTGACTCGTTTTGCTGATGATGTTCCTTATGATAAGTAGATTTAGTGTATTGTGGTTAGATCTTAGCTACCAATCCATTTAAAAGTAGTTTTGATGACGATGTAGGGTAGATTGCGTCAATGGATCTGTATTGTATTTTCGATCGGGTGTAGCTAGAGATGATTGATGGATTTGGATTTTGTTCTAATGGTTTGATCTCTGTGTTTTTAAATTGCAGCTATGGGTAAAGAGAAGTTTCACATCAACATTGTGGTCATTGGCCATGTCGACTCTGGAAAATCGACGACAACTGGTCATTTGATCTACAAGCTCGGAGGTATTGACAAGCGTGTGATAGAGAGGTTCGAGAAGGAAGCCGCTGAGATGAACAAGAGGTCCTTCAAGTACGCATGGGTGTTGGACAAACTTAAGGCCGAGCGTGAGCGTGGTATCACCATTGACATTGCTCTCTGGAAGTTCGAGACCACCAAGTACTACTGCACAGTCATTGATGCCCCTGGACATCGTGATTTCATCAAGAACATGATTACTGGTACCTCCCAGGCCGATTGTGCTGTTCTGATCATTGACTCCACCACTGGTGGTTTCGAAGCTGGTATCTCCAAGGATGGTCAGACTCGTGAGCACGCTCTTCTTGCTTTCACCCTTGGTGTCAAGCAGATGATTTGCTGCTGTAACAAGGTGAAGTAACTTATCACAAATTTTGATTGCTTTTGTGATATCATACTCTATTGCTTAATGTTTGCTAATGTCTCTGTTTCCTTGATGCACAGATGGATGCCACTACCCCCAAATACTCCAAGGGAAGGTACGAAGAAATCGTGAAGGAGGTGTCTTCCTACCTGAAGAAGGTTGGATACAACCCTGACAAAATCCCGTTTGTGCCCATCTCTGGTTTCGAGGGTGACAACATGATTGAGAGGTCCACCAACCTTGACTGGTACAAGGGACCAACTCTCCTTGAGGCTCTTGACCAGATCAACGAGCCCAAGAGGCCATCAGACAAGCCCCTCCGTCTCCCACTTCAGGATGTCTACAAGATCGGTGGTATTGGAACGGTGCCAGTGGGACGTGTTGAGACTGGTATGATCAAGCCCGGTATGGTTGTGACCTTTGCTCCTTCAGGGTTGACCACTGAGGTTAAGTCTGTTGAGATGCACCACGAGTCTCTCCTTGAGGCACTTCCCGGCGACAATGTCGGATTCAACGTCAAGAATGTTGCTGTCAAGGATCTCAAGCGTGGGTACGTTGCCTCCAACTCCAAGGATGACCCTGCCAAGGGAGCTGCTAACTTCACATCTCAGGTCATCATCATGAACCACCCTGGTCAGATCGGTAACGGTTACGCCCCAGTGCTCGATTGCCACACATCTCACATTGCAGTGAAGTTCTCTGAGATCTTGACCAAGATTGACAGACGTTCTGGTAAGGAGCTAGAGAAGGAACCCAAGTTCTTGAAGAATGGTGATGCTGGTATGGTTAAGATGACCCCGACCAAGCCCATGGTCGTCGAGACTTTCTCTGAGTACCCTCCGTTGGGACGTTTCGCCGTCAGGGACATGAGGCAGACCGTTGCTGTTGGTGTCATCAAGAGTGTCGACAAGAAGGACCCGACCGGTGCTAAGGTGACCAAGGCTGCAGTCAAGAAGGGAGCAAAATGATGAGACTTCTCTCTCTTTGCTTTGAAAAACTTTGATGGCGTTTGAGCCTTTTTTTGTTTTTCTTATTTCTCTGCGACTTACTTATCCCTCTACCTTCTTTTTGGATATCTCGGTGACTTTTATTATGCTTTGCAATTATGCAGTTTCTGGATAATTTTGGCTTAAAATCCTTTAGTGTTTCGTTGTGCGACAATTTAAATCGTCTTTGTTCTACAATTTCTTTTACATTGCTTGTTGACCGTCATAATCTGCTTTGCTTTTTAAGTCTGTTGTGAATTGTTCGAATGTTTCAGTTGATATTCGTTTGAACGGACCCTTTTAACATACACCTAGAATGCATCTTTGTGATTTTCACAACTCTAAAACATTCAGGCAGATTCGAAAACCCTTCAATCTGTCGATGAGAAATTTATCCAAGAAAGAATCTGAGGACTAAAACCCAAACAGCAGGATAAGGCCAAAGGAGGCAGCGAAAGCATCAGACCAAGTCACCAACGACAAATAAACGTGTCAACAACCGTAACAAAAATATTGAAGAATATTTTTAAGACTTCCAGCTAAAAGATTCTGATCTGCAGTTTTACAAGAAACATAACTCAGATGAGATCTTAAACAGTTTTGGATTTCTTCAAACGCTAAGCAGCTTTAGCTGTGTTAGAAGAAAAGTTCCACGAGCCTAGATCTTGGAATAAAGCAACTAGATCTTTAACATCTTGACTCTCTCTCAGCTCTTGAACCCATAGCTCATCCAATCTCTCCACAGTCATCTCTTCTTCACCTCCTGGTCTCCTGCACTCGTCTTTACCTTTTGCTCTCCTTCTCTTCTTCATCCCCTTCCTTCTCTTGTCATGATCTGCCATTCTTCAACATAGAGAGAGAAACAAAGAAGTCAAATAAACAGAGAGATCTTAAGGAGAGAGAGAGAGAAGAAATGAACAGAGAGATTTTTTACTCTTTGGAGAGAGATGATTGGTGAGCGATCCCAGAGATGCAGAGAGGGAAGCCATAGTTGCCACTAAGTGTTGTTGACAGCATTTCTTTCCTCGTCGACTCAGAAAATGGGATCTTGTTTTCAGAAATCTAAAGAAAGAGGACAAAGACAAGATCTTGATTTGGGAAAGGATTAAGGAGGATATAGGTTATATAGTGGTACTATACTATGTAGTTAATATCCACTTTGCTAATATAAAATATGAGAGAAAATATTTTTTGTCCTGTGGTGTGTAGTGTGTACAATTGATACGTGGAGAGAGTAGGTGTGGTCTCTTCTTCTCCCATTAAATTCCATTTTTCACTTTCAAGAAAGCAACAAAAAAAAAAAAGGAAACAAAAAAAAGGGAAAGAGTAAATGTGTCTGTGAGTGAAATTGAAAGGATATAAGACCATGATTAATGGTAGAAACTCATAATGTCTCTTAACTATTATTATATCAATAAATTTATTTTAAGAAACGTTGTTAAGAGATGTCTGTTTTCGCATCATTATTGGTAGAGTTTCTTATGTGTTCTTAACTTTTTTTTTTTTTTAAATAAAATATATTTACATATAAAACATTAAATATATTACATTGTCTAAAAATTGAATCATACATAAAAACATTTTAAATATAGTTTTGAAACCATAAACAAGAAATAAAGATTCAAATGTCATCTATTGAAATGTCTATTCCATATATATCTATTCCATATATGCTCAACCAAATCAGCTCATGATTAGCGTAACCATTTGGAGTATGACACAAGCTCTCCTAATATTTCAAATTTTAGCTTTGTCCTACCATGCTTTCTCTATATACACAAACTTACCATGTTTCATATATATGGTTAAAATCTTAATTGCCAGATTAAACAAAAAATAATGATCAAACTTAAACACTAAACAATTCATATAGGGATAAAGAATCAAACTAGTATTAAACAAGAATCATAAATGCTGTAAAAAAAAATAAGTAAGCTCTTGGACAATTGCCCCACGCATCTATAATGTACACCACATAATAACGTTAGCGTCACCTCTTCCTCTTTCGTTGATTTTAGCTTCAAGAAATTCCATTTCTTTCACCTTGTTCTCTCTTTCAATGGCTGTATCACTTCAGACCAAGTACCCTCTACATCACCACCAACATCCCAAGAAGACACCGTCCGTCGCTTCTCCATGTTCGTGTCACCTGCTCTGCTACCACCACCACCACCAAGCCTCAGCCTAACCGTGAGAAGCTTGTGGTTGAGAAGCGCTCTGTAAGTCAAAATGCTAGATCCGAAGCAGAGTAAGGAAACAAACAAGAAGAAGAAATAGATACCGTCGATCATTTGTAACCTTCACCATCTTTACTCACCAATCTAGTCTCCGACATTTTCAGAAGCTCAATGGCTTTGTCACGATCACCACCATCGATATAGAACTTTACAGCAACAGCATAAGTGTTCCAGTCCATTGTAATGTCTCGTTGCCTCTCCATATCTTGCAAGACCGATCCGATCCTCTCAAGATCAGACATAGCACCAAAAGCATTGATGCAGATCCTGAAACTGTAATTATCATGAGAAACATTCTCTTCCTTCATCACAATTCACAATATATACAGAGGCTGCAAACACAAAATAACAAAGATCATTTCAATTCTGCAACAAAAACAGCCTAATCAGCTTAGTTGAGCTAATCTTACACTAGTTGAGAGGGAATTTCACCTTAAGGCTCTCTACGACACCAGGAACAACTTCGTGCTCAAGCCCTGCATACTCACCTTCAGTGTTCTCTCTGATCACCACGATGTCAACGTTCTCGTGACGAGACGCTAAACTAGGCAAATTGAAACAGTTGACCAAAGACGCAAAGAGATCAAGCTCTTTCCTGAGATTAACATTGAGCGAGCTCACACCACCATCGACGGGAGTCTTAAGTCCGCCTTTCAAACACAATTTGTTCTTCTTAATCGATTCCAGCAATCCCTCCGGCAAACTCTTCATGTCTCTGTGAACGTCAAACGGCTCGAAGTAGACCAAAACGTGCATCGCCTCCATCACTTGCTCCACCGCGTTCGTCACCAGAGGACCGATTCCGTCTCCGGGGATCAACGTCACCGGTCGTGGCTTCCCGTCGCCGGGCCTGGGCACGTAAGTGACGGATCGCGTCTGATTCCAGACCGGCTAGTGACCCTACCGAGATTCTTCAGTAGAGAAAGCGATTGGCGAGACATCTTCTTCGGAAATTTTGATCGGAATCAGATTCTTCAGAAAATGATTGAGAGAAGTCGAAGGAGAAGGGAAGGAGAGGTTCGTTGTGCATCGTCTTTGAATCGCATAGGAGAAGAAAGGGTAGAGCGATCGAATGAGAAGAAGCAAAAACAGTGTACACGTGGCACGTAGAGACGTCTCTTATCGTCACCAATATAAGAGACGTTTTCTTATGTTTTTTTCTTTTTGATTTAAAAAATTGACCAATATTACTAAGAACGGCACTTTAGATACGCCGTTAATCATGCTCTAATCATCCAAATTCATAATCTTTTATATATTTTAGTAAATGGTAAATATAAATACCGGTTTAACTTACCTTTTTTCTACATAACATGACAACTCTAGCTTGGATTATCTTTTCTCTCTGTTTATGTTTTTCTTCTTTTGCAGTTAGTTTTTCTTTTTCTGTGAGAATAAATGCAGTCTCACCTGTTAAATCATCAAAGTTTTCAACTAAGCTTCTGGTTCAAGCAAAGTCTTAAAACAGTAATGTTATATTTAACATCACTGTCACCATTTATCACACAGAAAGACATACCAAGCACAATCAGACAAGGGCGCATTTAATAGGATTGAATCGATTGATGAGTGGAACCAATCTCTTGCAGTGGATTGCCAAAAAGAAAAAACAACTAAATTGATACTCTTTGATCCAAAATTTATCACTAGATTATATAGTAAGAGAACCTATACAGAGAGCTCTTAATAATACAATCTTGTTGCTAAACGACTAAAACACAGCAATCAATATGCTATGTGTTTTTGCTGAGACTATGCGTATCATTAGAATGTATAGATCTTAGTTGGTATGGATAAGTGTTGTCAGAAGAATCCAATAGCTCAAACTGTGCTAAAAAGTGGCAATCCGGAAGCTGCTCATAGTATATATAGTACCAACACTGTGCAAGGACTAGTTAAAGATAAGTTCTATTGGTTTTGAGACTTACAATGAGGACCTTGATGTCGCTCACAAAATTTTCGCTACTGTCAATGAACTTGTACATATGTAACATCTGAGAATAAATGCAAAATCAAGATCTCAAAGAAACTGAAGAACATACATACAGAGACGAAAAGCAAAAATAACAAATCAGTGTAACATTTTGGTATGAAGGTAATTATGACAAATCACTGGAGATGACGTTAACACGATGACCTCACTTGGGATAATAATTCTGAAAAAAATCATTTGATTGTAGCCACATAGAAAGCGGCAAACTAAATGACAAGAACGAGCAATGATAGTGAATGCATAAATTAAGTCCACTCTTTTTTTAGACCCTTGTGGTAATATCTATTTATATGAGATGAATCTAATGTTGTGTGGTTACACATACTGACATACATAATCATAAACCGAATGTTCTTGCTTCTTCTGTGGTTTCAAAACTGCAAACAAAGATTCGCTTCGCAGGAGAGATAGCGCCATCATCTCTTCTTCTACAGAGTTTTTAACTGATGGTGACGGTATCTCTTCTACGCAGCAATCCTTATATTTGCATGCAAAAGAGTTCATATTGCAGCTCGAATTTTGAAGGTACTTCGGTTATTCTGTTATTTCCGATCCTTTTCCTTTAACAACTGATGCATATCATTTCAAGCCATTGTAACGTTGGTTCTTCAACTATTAGATTCCTCCGTAAACTATTCTCTTTGTTCTTACCCTGCAAGACAACTGAAGCATGAAACTGTTCATTATTAGAGGACTTTGGTTTGATCTTCTTCATGTTCCTGCGACGATAATCTGTTCCAAAGACAGGTTCTTGCTTTTTGCTCAAAGATGTTTTTGTCTTTGTGAAGATTTCTCATCGAGGAGCTCTACGATTAGAACATTTTTTAAGCTGAAAATTTCAAGAAAAGCATATCAAATATATGATTTGTGCTTGCAGAATTCACAGAAATTCGGTTTGATTCTCACTCACAAGAGAAGTGTCTTTTCTTTTCTGTTTTTGTTTTGTTTGTTTGCCTTTGACAAGGGACCTATCATAAAAAGGTTTAGACGAAAAGGTTGACAAATCTATGAAAACGATCAACATCATGAACACAAGAGGCTTAGATTCCTTCCACTAGAAGCAAAAAAAAAAAAAAAAAATCAACTAAATGAGACCAGCCCAAAAGAATTCACTAAGCAGTCCAGTGGAGAATTCTAGTTCTGCTATAACTTTTTTTAATATCTCGGATTTACACCATAATTTTTCCCTGGTGGTTAATATATGATGAGTGCAAAGTTACACACAAATTTATCATATTCAATGGAAGTAATCTGAGGAACCAGTATCTGAACACGATATTCCCTTAACCAAGTCCATTTGTTTTTTATTTTTCTTTTGCAGAGTATTTGTTCGAACTCCTCCTCACAGCATAATCATCAAACTCATGATCTCAATGAATCAAAGAATTCATACTACCTTACCAATGTAACATTTCTTTTACACGAGTAGCAAATAAGTTAACTATATGATGATGCAAGATGATAGCCTGACTAGAACAAAAAACAAAAAGAATGACTTAAAAGTTAAAATATGTCTCCAAATTCTTACCTAGAAAAATTTAGAATCACATAATACAATATCTACATATGCCATAAGAGAATTGTTATTCTCAAGCAAATCAAACCATCTCTGAACATAATGACATAAACAACTCATACATATTTGTTTAAATGTTTTTTGTAAAATTGAATACTAGTTTAAACTGATTATAAGAATCTAGAAAAAGGATTGATTCCCTTGGCCAAAAAAAAAGGATTGATGAACGAAACCTATTTTTTTGGACATCATGTTATATATTACCTATATTAAGTTAGAACGAAACTCGTGATGATGATGCACAACCCTAGCTGAAACTTCCAAATTGCTTTGAAGTATGTAAACCGGCAAATTAGGAAAACAAAGAAGAAAATAAACCGGGCCGCTTGATCCAACGGCTGGTGTCATCTGACGTGGGGGAGATCGGAATATTCGAGATTTCGATTAAATGACATAAGAAACGAAACGCCGTTTGGGTAGTAAATGAAAATCTAAAGATAGTGGGTGAACTGAACCGAAAGTCCAAAACACGTCAATTTTGGTGGGAAGGGGACTTTGGACCGTGCACGTGACCGCACAGGAACTAAACCCGGACGTTTTGCTCGTCATTAAACCGGATTTGATTATCGGCGACTCGTCCGGCTACCCTTCTTTTTGTTTTCGTCTCCGAAGATCGATTTTTTCCCCGTCCGCTTGGTGTCTTTTTCTCTTCTTTCCCTTGGAAAAATCTTATCGAGCTGAAGAAAACCCTAGTTTCCATTCTCTCATCAATTTATTTTTCCAGTTTCCATACGTTTTTTGATGAAGTATCCGATCCCTTGGTTTGTGTTTCCGTTCAATTTCTGAATTTTCCTTTTTGGATAAGCTGAAGGGTTTGTTTTCGTTATGGTTTGAGTAATTTCTTCTTCTTTTTCATCTTCTTTAGATCGGCTGCTGTATGGAGACTGTACGCTGTGTCAATTTCACGGCTTTGGTACTAATTGTTGGAGTTAACTTTCGCCAATTTTGAGCTGCGCTTGCTTCTTGTTGCTGTCTGGGTTAAAGACATGGATTTGGAAGATAGCTGCAAGGTATGATATTGGCTGGATAAGATCTCTGCTCTTTTTCTCTATCAATTTTTTTTCGGATGCGTGTGCTTTGTTATCTGTGATTATTTGCACTTGTTAGAGCTGGTGTTTCAAAGAGCTTTGCTTTTAAAAACACTGTTCGATGCTCTATCTCAAAAGGGTTTTGGATTCATGGCGCATGATTGCTGTTAGTGGATTATTATCTTTGCTTTAGCTAGGCTCAAAGTTTCGTTTTTTTTTTTGTGTTTGTAGGAGAAGCTTTCAACTTTTCGGATAAAAGAGCTCAAGGATGTGCTCACTCAGCTGGGACTTTCGAAACAGGGAAAGAAGCAGGTTAAAATCTTTCTGCTAATCTTTCTTTTGTTACATAATCATGGTTGTGGTTGTTTCAAATGATGCTTGCACAGAAGATGATGTTCAGATGGTCATAATTGGACCTTTTTCACGTGATTTGTGATGAAGTATGTAGCATTGCTAATATGAATCTATGACGTACCTCAGAAAGAGTGTTATCTGTTTCATTTGAAATTACAGGGGATTTATTTTCTCCAATTTGTGTTGGGTAGATATGTTTTGTCTGTGGGAATTTATAGGGTAGGTATCAGATAAGCTTCATGGTGCCCACAGGGTACTGGTAAATGTTTAGGTTACCATCTTGGATTATTGACCGGATCTTGATTCTTACTTGTTTCCATAATTATTTTACTGTACAGGAACTTGTTGACCGGATCTTGATTCTTCTTTCTGATGCACAAGGTTAATTGAAGCGCTTCTCTTTTAGTTATTCACGTCTTGGTCTATTAAAATTCACTGTTAGCTCTGCCATCTCCTGATTAGCTTCCGTCTTCATTTCCTACTGACAGCTGCCAGGTTGTGGTCTAAAAAGAATACAGTGGCAAGGGAAGAAGTTGCAAAACTAGTGGACGATACATATAGGTGATTGATCGTTTCTTGTAATGGATTTCTTACGAAATGCCATGGTTTTTCTGTGTGATTCTTTGTTACCGAAAGCTTTTTCTTTTTGGTGTTCTATAGGAAAATGCAAGTATCTGGGGCAAGTGATTTAGCATCAAAAGGACAAGTAAGTTCAGATACCAATAATCTGAAAGTTAAAGGGGAGCCTGAAGATCCCTTTCAACCAGAAATGAAAGTCCGATGTGTTTGTGGAAGTTCACTAGAGACAGACTCAATGATACAGGTAATCTGGGACAAACTCGGTTTGTCTATTCGTGTTTCATTGTATTATGGCTGATGACCTGATTGCTAATTCCATTTGTGAAGTTTGGTGACATTTTCTGGTTTGTAATTATTTTTTTATTCGTTTCAATTTTAGTGTGAGGATCCAAGATGCCATGTTTGGGAACATGTTGGCTGTGTTATTGTCCCGGAGAAGCCTATGGATGGAAATCCACCGCTTCCTGAATCATTTTATTGTGAAATCTGCCGACTTACTCGAGCTGACCCGTAAGTTTCTCAAGGATTTAGTTTGCTTGTCTGAGTTTGAGTTGTGATCAAATTTCCATCTATGTTCTTCCCCTGTTAGATCTTAAAAGACAGGCCTAATTTTTCATTTGATATAGTTTACAACTTTCATTGTTATCTTTACATTTACAAATTTGGTTATCCATTAGTATTGTTATTTATGGTTGCCCTACATGGTCTTCCTTGTGCAGGTTTTGGGTTACAGTGGCACATCCACTTTCTCCAGTGAGGTTGAATGCAACGAGCATCCCAAGTGATGGGTAAGAACTTCATTTTTTCTTTGTAGCTGTCGTTTTGAACTAAGAAAGCGCTCCCTAATGAATCATCTGCACTGTGTGAATTAGTACTTTATATTTCGTTTATGTTTTCCTTCCTTTGGGAAAGAGTGATAGTGGTGGCTTGAGTCTCAAATCACTGTCCTCCTAGTCGGTTGACTTTTCAGTTGGGAACTGAAATAAGAAATTCGTTCTAGCATCTAGAGAACAAGAATCCCAATTGTTTCCTACTTTCCTAGCTAGAAGCACATCACTTGCAGAATAAATTTTGTTACTGGCTTTTGTTTGTTCTAATACTCCGATCCAAATATTTCCAGTACAAGCACAATGCAGAGTGTTGAGAGAACATTTCAAATCACAAGGGCAGACAAGGACTTGTTGGCTAAACAAGAGTACGATATTCAGGTTTGGTTTTGTAAAGTACTTTAAATATGTAACACTGTATCTACTTATGCGTTTCTAACTGAAATTAAATTTGTTCAGGCGTGGTGTATGCTCTTGAATGACAAAGTTCTCTTTAGGATGCAGTGGCCTCAGTATGCTGATCTGCAGATCAATGGTATGACAGTAACATCTTCCAGAGTTTTAGTCTGATATGCGCATTTCCTTTGAAACAGGGGAATGAATTTTCTTGCATAGTAAAAATTCTCGTGGGCGCATTGCAGTCATATGCACATTGTCTTAGTTTTGCTGCTATCTGATCTTACTCAATAAGACTGCTTTATGTTTTCTAATATATACCTATCATTTTGTAGGTCTGCCCGTACGTGCAACTAACCGACCTGGGTCACAGCTTTTGGGGGCCAACGGCCGCGACGATGGACCTATTGTGTGTTTTTCATCCCTCTTCAGTAGTAATCCTTTTGACTTAATTATAGGAGTCGATCTCTTATAAATTGAGTGTCTTGCAGTCAGTGGTGTAATTTGTTTCCATCTCATTATACTTTTTTGGCAGATCACAACTTGGATTAGGGATGGAATAAACAGAATATCCTTGAGTGGAGGTGACAATCGGAGTTTTTGTTTTGGAGTTAGACTTGTGAAGCGCAGGACTCTACAGCAGGTACTGGTCACAAATATTGCCTGAGAAGCTTCGTAGCATTGCAGTTGTAACTTAAGTGTAGTCTGTCCTCGTGCTGCAACATTTTATTTCCCTTTTTTCCCTCTATTGTTATTGTTCTTGAATGCTCAGGAATTCAGTTGTTGCGTGTTAGTGATCTCCAAGTTGCCTTAATCTTTACTCATTCGCGCATCTAGGTATTAAATTTGATTCCAGAGGAGTCTAAAGGGGAGATGTTTGAGGATGCTCTTGCACGCGTACGCCGATGCATTGGAGGTGGAGGTGGAGATGATAATGCCGACAGTGACAGTGACATTGAAGTTGTTGCTGATTTCTTCGGTGTCGGTCTCCGGTGTCCTGTAAGTTACTAATAGCTTGTAGCTCAGTTTCCATACTTATTGCAGTCACGAGTTTGATACTTATCATCTTCCAAGGGCTATCTGATGCAATGCACGTTTACATTTCACTGCTGACTCAATTTTTACCTTTCTATTCTGCTTGTGTCATTAGATGAGCGGTTCTAGAATAAAAGTTGCTGGGAGATTTTTACCCTGTGTGCACATGGGCTGTTTTGACCTTGAGGTGTTTGTGGAGTTGAATCAACGCTCCAGAAAGGCAGGTATCCTATCCTTGTCTAAATATTGGGTTATTCCTCTTGTTTTCTGACTTTATTTGTTATGTGGTTTGTTTTACATGCAGTGGCAGTGCCCTATTTGTCTGAAGAATTACTCAGTGGAGCATGTAATCGTTGATCCTTATTTTAACCGTATCACGTCTAAGGTATGCTTATGGATATACTAGAATCCTTGAATCTTTGTATCTATGCATTTATTCAACTCTTGTCTTCCTGAACGACAGATGAAGCATTGCGATGAAGAGGTGACTGAAATTGAAGTGAAACCTGATGGTTCTTGGCGTGTAAAGTTCAAAAAAGAGAGTGAGCGTAGGGAATTGGGGGAACTGTCAAAGTGGCACGCACCTGACGGTAGTCTTTGCCCCTCTGCTGAAGAGATTAAACGGAAGATGGAAATGTTAATTCCGGTTAAACAAGAAGGTTTCTCTGATGGCCCAACCCCTCTGAAACTTGGCATAAGGAAGAATCGCAATGGCATTTGGGAAGTTAGCAAACCTAATACAAATGGATTATCATCCAGTAATAGGCAAGACAAAAATGGGCATCAGGAGAAGAATATTATACCAATGAGTAGTAGTGCTACTGGGAGTGGTAGGGATGGTGATGATGCAAGCGTAAACCAGGACGCTATTGGATCCTTTGACTTTGGAAACAACGGCATTGAACTTGATTCCATTTCCATGAATGTTGATTCAGGTTATAACTTTCCTGATGGAAACCAACCTGGAGAGGGTATGGACAATGAAGTCATCGTTCTTAGTGATTCTGACGATGAAGATGATGTAGTAATCTGTGGAACCGATGGTGGGGTAAATTTTCCACTGAACTCTCCGGGAATAATTAACTCATATAATGAGGACCCGCACACCACAGCTGGGGGAAGCTCACGCTTGGGTCTTTTCAATGACGATGATGAATTTGATACGCCTCTTTGGTCTTTTCCTTCTGAAACTCCAGAAGCCCCTGGGTTCCAACTATTTGCACCTGATGCAGACGTTTCAGAAGGTTTAGTTGGTTTGCATCATCATGGTTCACTAAACTCTGCTCCTGAAATGAATGGAGGTTACACCATGGCTCTTGAGACATCAATGGCATCTGTTCCTGCGGTTCCTTGCTCGGCTGGAACATCTGAAGCAGTTGCAAACGATGGCCTAGTTGACAATCCTCTTGCATTTGGTAGAGACGATCCCTCACTTCAAATATTTTTGGCAACAAAACCAGATGCTTCAGCTCAGTTGGGTTTTAAAAACCAAGCTGATATGTCAAATGGTATCCGCAGTGATGACTGGATCTCGCTTAGGCTAGGCGATAGCGCCTGTGGGAATCATGGTGAGCCTGCAACTGCAAACGGGCTTAACTCGAGCCAGCAGATGTCTTCAAGGGAAGGTTCTTTGGATAATACGACAGACACTGGTTCGTTCCCCTGACTGAGACAAATTATAAATGTGGATCCTGCTCATGATGTTGCATTACATTTTTCTTCACGTTATTAGCTGCTGGGTCTTGTAAACAGCTGAAGGAGAAAGATCTGTTTCAGTTTTTAAATTTAGCTAACTAGTTAAACTTTGACGATGCTCCTTTATATTTTAATAGTCCATGTGGTACACTTACTGACTGTTACTGCGTATTTGCAGCTTCGTTGCTTTTGGGTATGAATGACAGTAGACGAGACAAGGCAAAGAAGCAAAGATCAGATAATCCATTTTCATTCCCTCGCCAGAAGCGTTCTGTAAGACCTCGGATGTTCCTCTCCATTGACTCGGATTCTGAGTGATATTTTCTTCCATGTTTTGTTCTGTCTCTCTCTCTCTCTCTCGGGATGATTCGGTGTTCCTTTTGATTCTTAACGCTATGCACAGAACAATCGACCGGATCATTAGAGCCAGACAGCATACAGGAGCTTACCAAGATTTGCCTTGATTCTCTGTGCAGGGCAAGAATCGAACCGGTATTGAGTTTTCTTTTGCTTTTTACGATGTTGTTGACTCTCTCTCTCTCTCTCTCTTCAATATCGGTTCAGAATCTTGGCCCTTTGTCTCTGCTACAATGCAGGGATGTATTTTGCCAAGCAAAGCAGAGGCTGATTTAGTTACTCATAGGCAGTAAAGTGGGCACTGGTGTGGTTCCTATTTAAAAATGGCAACTTTGTATACTCGACTAGGTTTTTTTCTTTTTTTCTTTGGAAAATTATAAAATACTCGGAAGCCATGAGCCTTAGAGGGTTGTAGCATTGTAAATTATGAGCTCCATTTTTTATTTATTTGTTATAAAAATCAGCTTCTTCTTCTTCTTCTTCTTCTTCTTTATTATTTCTGTTAAGTGCATTGAGAGGTCTGAGTTCCTGGTTCTTGCCAAACTCTAAAACATTTTTTTGTCACTGTAACTGATACGCAGCGTTTTGACGACACTCGCCTGAAGTACGCGTGCGTCTTATTAGGAGCTCTACGAAATACGTTGGTGGGCTAAATCCAATGAGAAATTATCTTGAAGGGCCTACTCTTTTCGTTTAAAGAGCCTGTCATATACATAATAATGCAATCTTCGGCCTAAAAGTAGTTTAACATAATTTGAAGGGTTTTGTACAAAACAAATCTCATTGCATGGTAAACCACCCAACTCATCAAAAGTCATTCGTAATATAGCAAAGTTATATTGCAGATAACTTTTGAGTTAAAGTGGATTTTCTTGTATTTTTTTTTTTAATTTTAGGTTTTTTTGTAAAAATAATTTTGTTTGAGGTTTTATTTTGCACAAAACTCTTTTTTTTTAAAGATATTCGATAATGCCACGTTATTAATATAGGCGAAGACTATATTGCGGGTGACTTTTAAATTGGGTGGTTTGACTTGCATTTTTTTAGGTGAGGATTATTCTTGCATAAATCATTTAGTTTGAGGTTTTTTTTTGCACAAAACTCTAATTTGAATCAAACAACTTAGGAAATATGTTACAAAAAGAAACATTTTGTGTGAAAAAAATCTTCAATACTAATAAAAGAAATAACATAAGAGATAATGTTATTAGATTTGATCAAATCCCATTTTCTTTTTGGTCAGATTTAAATCACGTATTTCTATATTGGTTTTAAGATGTGTATTTATTCTATTAGTCAACATTTTTTATATAGAAATCTGATAATTTCAAAAGATTCAAACTTTTAAACAAATGCATTTTTAATAAAATTGTACATTATGATAAGAAGTTCAATACTGTAGCCATTAGTATTTAATTACTTTTTTGGGGTCAAGATATATTTAGTTACTTATCTTATATATACCATGAGATATATGTTAATGAATTTCATTCAGTCACATCTTTCCACATCATTTCTTTTCAATTTGTTTACCATAAACTTCATAATATCAAATTATACAAATGCATTAATCTAAAACAAATACCTTAACATTAAAACTTTTATATCTTTGATACAACTAAAAGAGCTCTCATCGGATGATATTTTTTTAAGACGTGTGATCTAGTCACATCTTCCCACATCACCTTTTAACTATCTATTTACTAGATCAAATATGTATTTATCATAAACTTAATAATTTCCGAAAATGTAAAATTCACTGTTTAAAAATTACATTCAGAAGAAAACGTCTCATTATATATATCTTTTATATTGTAAGAATTACTTCAAAACTAAGATATGTGGTTCCACAACAATTATACATATCTATTATTGTGTTATAAATATATTTACCAGAATATTTACAAAAATAATTTTCAAAAGATAGAAATTCACCATTAACTATATAAATCAATAAAACTATATCATATAATAAAACTAGTATTTTAATCAATATTGAACTTCTATAAGATTTATCAATTTACAATATTTATTTGAAAGATTTTAAATTTTGAACTTATTACAAAAGATTTAATATTATCTAATCACACTTTTATGTGTTTTAAATTTAAACTTCTATGTTTTTTTCTAAATATTTTAACGTAACAGCCTACGTTTATAGTCCAAATGCTTTAGTTTACTAAAAAGTTTTTCTCTTTCTTTTTTTTCTTTTTCTGAATACAGTATCATTTTTATATTGTACTTTACATCATCTTAGTATATAAAACGGTTTTTAACGATAAAGACATGTAGCGTAGAAAATTATGCTAGTGTGGTTGCTATGTCAAAAGACTCACAACTTTTTTTGGTTACAAAGAAAGTTACTTATAATTAATTATTCTATTAGTATTTCTACATTCATCAACAAATATATGATGTTATTTCATATGTTTTTCAATTAGTTATTAATAAGTAAGTAGTTACTTACGACGATATGACTATGATATTGCCAAATGTGTTATTTTAGAAGGTAAAATGTGAAAATTTTATATCAATTTTTATATTTTGATAGAACTAAAAGGATAACAAAAAAGTCAGAAATACTGAAATCTATAAATAGAGGCAAAGCTACAAACTGAAAACAAAAGACTGTCCTAAGTTGAACATGCTAGACACACATTTTAACCAAACTTGAAGGAATCTGGACAAAGGAACACCGATTCCAAACAGAAATCTCGGAAATTTTGCCATATATATTTTATCGGATCATTGGATTACGAGTATGACACAAGTCTTTGGAAAAGTTTATACTACCTATAAAATCTGTGTATATATTGAAGGCCATTTCGTCTTTTACTTGTTAACATGACTGATTCCACTACTTTAGAAGTTTGGAAGGTAGTTTAATTCCATTGTTTGGGTTTCAATTTTCAGGAGATTCTATTGTTTTTGCTGCCATATATATCTCATCCATAATTTTACCTCATATATATTATTAACATTAGATGACAGAAAAAAAAATGAGTGTTACTATTCTCTATAAATGAAAAAGTTTATCTTAAAACTCTAATTATTCAAATGTAATTTTATGGTATTCTGTTTTCTTTAGGTTATTAGTTTTTTTTTTATATTTGTGGATAGCTAATTAAATTTATTATCGTCATAATAGAACACCATTTTGCGAAAAAATTTATGAACTCAATCAACCTTATAAGTAATTTATCGATAAAGTAAATTTTCTTAAATTTAATCGCCAAGACAAAAATTACTATTTTGATGATGATTAATTATGTAAAGTTATATAAATATGTTAATAATGAATGAAGGATTAATTTGTGTACGTAACGTAACAAAATAATTCATCGTATATATGTCAATAATGAGAAAAAAAACATTATGTACGAAACGTAACAAAATAATTCACCATATTTTCTGACTCATGCATATATAGATTTGAGATATATATTGCAATGCATGGTTCGGTTATATAGCCATTTCATCATGAATCTTTGTCACTGTTAATAATAAATCAACGATAAAAAAATATACTATATTCTGGGATGTAACGATGAATATAGCCACATATAAAATGTAACGGAACAATTTTGTTAAAATAATAGCTTAATTTTTTTTATTAAAATTTTTCACGGGCAACAAAAATGTGTCATCTGGTATAAATACCCCAATTCAATTTCTGTCCAATTTGTTGAAAATATTATGCTTTTTCGGTGATGTTTTTTGAGTTGTCATCTCAATTTATTTTTATTGATATTTTCTTATTAAATTGTTTTCTTTTAGTCTAAATTTTAATTAAATACGTAATATAAGTAATTTCATTAAATAAATATGATAATTTCAAAAATAATTTAAAGGTGGCAGATTATGATACATTGTACCAAATGAAATGATAATATCTAGTCAAATCAACATGAATTGCATACCTTATATTCTTGAGATTTGAAGATACTGAAATGTCCCAAATTGGTAAATCTGAAATTCAAATTAAAAAAAAAATTAAAGTTGAAATTATTCTTAGGAAACTCATAATATTAAATGTTGGTATATAATATTTTGGTATAAATACACATCAAGTATCATTATACAAACAACCATCTCTCTTTTGTTCTCTAAAAAAAAAAGAAAAAAATGGTGAAAAAAAGCAAAGGTCGCCAAAAAATAGAGATGGTCAAAATGAAAAATGAAAGTAACCTTCAAGTTACTTTTTCGAAAAGAAGATCTGGGCTTTTCAAAAAGGCTAGTGAACTTTGTACACTTTGTGGTGCAGAAATCGCCATTATTGTGTTCTCTCCTGGTCGAAAAGTCTTTTCTTTTGGTCATCCAAATGTTGACACTGTAATCGATCGATTCGTAAACAACAACACTACACCTCCTCACCAACAAAACACCATGGAACTTAGTGAAGTTCATCAAAACTCCATGATTCGAGGTCTAAACGATCATCTTACCGAGGTAATCTCTTTTTCTATTTTCATTGATATAATTTTATATTGTGTTATTTCAATATTACGTCTATATTTTTGAGAGATTAATTTGAGATTTTATGGGATTTTACTAAGAAAATTTTAAAATTGAAATAACTATACAGCTGATGACCCACCTAGAATCAGAGAAAAAGAAGAATGAAGAGCTAAAGAAAATAAGAGAAAATTCGAAAGCGCCTAAGAATTGGTGGGAAGACCCCATTGAAGGATTTGACTTAGCTCATGCCAACGAGTTTAAAGGTAGTCTTGAAAATTTGAAGAAAGTGGTTACATTTGAAGCCTCCAAATTTTTTCAAACCACTGTTCCTCATCAAAACTTTTATGTCGGAAGTTCTAGTAATGCTCCTTTTAGGGTTGATGGTGGTAATTATACCAACCCTGATCTGGACCATTTTAATCAAAGAAGAATGGTGAGTATGAGTGCGTTTCATAACCCGAATAGTGTTCTCCCTAATCATGCATTATCCTTTGGAAACGGTAGTCATGGTAATATTCCTGAGAGATTTGTTCCAGAATACAATATGAACTATATGCCGGAGTATAACCAGAACCAAAACCTGAGTTTTAAGAAGGAAAACATCTCTGAAAATGATCATCATCATGATGGCCATCCTCCTCACTCCAGATCTGATTACTGTTAATCATTTGTTGTGTGTTTCAATTTAAGCATTTAGACTAAAAGCATGTCTTTAGGTTATCCTCATTTCTTCTTTTTATGTTGTGTTTTTTTTTTTTTCTTTTTAAGAATTGTTTGTTGTTATATTTTTCCTCATTTCTTCTTATCATGTTATTATTTTTTCTTTTACACAATTATGCTGTTGTTATATTTTATATTAAAATGTAAAATAAACATTAACATAAAAAAAAAGTTTATTTTTATATATGAATCTATATTTTAGGGTATTGAAATACCATGCATATGTTTACGCCCTTTTGTGTAGTTGCGGAATTCTAAATATAATGATAGTTATAACCATAGTTAATCATGTACATATCTACAAAAAATGAAATTCTATGTATCTATTTTCAAATTAGTGTGGAACAAAAATCCTATTGAAAAATTATATGTATACAAATTTGTACATGTGTCACATGAATTTTGGTACATTGTAACAAGTGGAATGATAACATTACATAATATTTTCATTAATTTCATACTTTATACTAATAAAATACAGATTTTATAAAACATTCCTAAAGTGATAAATATCAAATTCGATTTTATAGGAAAATATAAGAAATTAAATTTAAATTTTATTTTGACAAGTTTTTTTTTGTTTTAAAAAAAAATTATTACTGATGGTATATGATTCTTCACTATAATACAACACAATTCTTCTTCTCCAGATTTCAATCCGTATTTTTGTACAAGATTTGTAAAAATGGTGAAACAATTTATGTCAGGAAACTGAAGATGTATAATATTTATTCACATACGTAATTTTATATAAATCTAGAAACTTAAGTTAGACATAATTAAGAAAAGAAGGTAAATGATATAAAAAAGGAATACAGTCGGAGGATACGTACAAAAATTCTCTTTATTAATGTCACAAAGACAATATCTTTTACACTTTGAAACTTAATTTAAATAAATATAACAACATATAGAAAGAAAAGGTGTAACATCCTGGTATGTGGAGAGGATTAAGAGAATTGATTTGACTATCTATATTAACAAAATGCACTTACATTTTTGGTCAAAAGCTCATAAGTAACTCCAGAGTTAAGCGTGCTTGAGCTGGAGTAGTGGAAGAATGTGTGACCTTCCGGGAAGTGGTATGCGGAACCGTGTGAGTAAGGTCAAAATACGGAAAAGGATCGGGTGTTGATTGCAGGGATAGTAAATAAATCGGTAGAACCTATCAAAAATAACAAACTGACCGTCGGATAGGGTGGGGCCCACGGGCCGAGAGAGGGCGTGAGTGACTCACCGGGATGGACGGTCAGGACGTTATAATTTGGTATCAGAGCCAAACCCAGACGAGAGTGTGGAGTCAAGTGGAGTGGCCTTGACTCACACCGTCAGGGGGTGACGATCAAGGTGCGCAACGAAGACGTTGCGCTCAGTGAGTGGGGGTGAATTGTAAGATCCCGGTATGTGGAGAGGCTTAAGAGAATTGATTTAGCTACCTATATCAACAAAGTGCACTTACCTTTTCGGTCAAAGGCCCATAAGTAACTCCAGAGTTAAGCGTGTTTGAGCTGTAGTAGTGGAAGGATGGGTGACCTTCTGGGAACTGGTATGCGGATCCGTGTGAATGAGGTCAAAACACGGAAAATAGTCGGGTGTTGATTGCAGGGATAGTAAATAAGTCGGTAGAGCCTATCAAAAATAACAAACCGACTGTCGGATAGGGTGGGGCCCACGGACCGAGAGAGGATATTGGTGACTCACCGGGATGGGCGGTCAGGGCGTTATAAAAGGTCAGCAGCAACAAAAAAAAAAAAAAAAAAAAACCCAAGACGTATGAAAGGTTTTCTTGTTTTTCTTTTATAACAGTTGAAATAAGACAATTATAAAGATAATTTGTTAATGGAAAATTTTAACTATTTTAAAAAGATCCATATATATGTGGACCCACGATGAACAACTCTACTTGCACCGTTTCAGAAATTTCTTTATACGTTTTGCTTCCAATAACTTGCAGAAATAGCATTTTCCGGAAATTGAAACTCATGCTTAATTATGTAGAAGCATTAATATTGATAATAACTTTTATGCAAGTAAAAAACCTAAACTAAATATCATTATGGTAATGAAATATAACGGTATACAAAAAAAAAAGTCGAGAAACCAAAGACGTACAAATTTTTTTCCTATATAATGCGTTTATAGAAACTTACTTTGATGTATGTTTAAGAACCTAAACTATAGATAATTATAAGAAAATGAATATAATTATATATATATATGTCCAAAAACCGAAAACGTATATATTTTTTTGTTTAATGCATTTTCGTAGGATTTCTTTTTTTGTACAAGTTAAAAAACCTAAATTTGGTATAATTTTGAAGAAAAATCATATAACAAAAGGAAAACATCTATATTTATCTCAGTAGTTGAGATGGTAAAACTGACAAAATGAAAGTATCATTCATCAAAAATAAGATCTAAGTTTTTCTCTCAAAAAAAAATAAACCTACTACATTTTATGGTGCATAGTGTTATAATCTAGTATGTTTTCGTTTCTGTACAAGTAGTTTTCTTTCTTTTCTATTAGTCTTGTAAATGTTATAACAAGAAACTTCATTGTATGGTACTACATCATTACGTAAGTAGCATGTTAAACAAAAAGAAGACCAATGGCTTATACATTAGTAAGTCTGGGTTTGCAACATAAATTGGTCTCTTTTTCTTACAAAAGACATAAACTGCTTACTCTCAAAAGACATACACTGCTTACTCTCGCTGCTTCAAGATCAAAAGGTAGTCTTTCAACCAAGAGACAGCAACTCTGTGGCGGATAGAATAGTAAGGGAAACTATTTCATTTACGAATTATGTCCCAAAGTTGTATTCTATAATGACAGATTGGATAATCCCCCTAGTGGATGTGGATAAACATCGTTGTAATCATGTTTTTGGATAAATGAAAAGTTGAAGTTTGAGCACCAAAAAACAAAAATTCGTCTCTCCTTCTCAGTATTTTCTTCTTGTGAACGTTTCGGTGATCGGTGACAGCCACATGCAACACACTTCAAAGATATTGTTCTTCATGGAGCAATATATATCGTCGTGTTTTGCAAAACGCTATTATGGTATCTATTCCTCTTCCACCTTCATCTGCTCTTCCCTTCATAACATTGATCATGATCATTGATTTGTAAGTTTTGAAAACTTTGACCTTTAAAATTTTATGTAGATCATATTACAAATCGAATCACGGTTTAACCGATTTGACTAGCCGAACCGGTCTGTGCTTTTTAAACATTGTATATATATGTATTAAAAACCTTCAAAAGCAATAAATACATTGTCATTTTACTGAAAACCTCAATCCAAACTCTACACATCCCATTAACTCACAAATCTGAAATCTTTCAAGTAAATCCATGGAAACCAGAAGAACAACAAACGGAGACAGATCCAAAGACAAAGATACAGTGGAAGTCTTTTATGTCTTTTGGTAACCAAAACACACTTAAAAGCACAAAAGGAAAAGAAACTTCTTATTTCTGGTTTGTTTTATATCAAACCCTAGTGACAGTTGGAGAAGAATCAGGCTGGCTCACAGAAGATGACTTTGATGCTTCCATCATGAGAGCTGCTTGCTCTAAACAACTCTTGTTATCGTCATTCGCATTCTCCACTTCCTCTTTCGTGTATAAGTGTATCTTCCACACCACATTGCAGAAATCACTGTCCATAACAAAAAAGCCAATTATTTCAAGTTATCAACTAAGAAAGAAGTTGTGACTGAGCTTTAGAAGATATGGAAGAGAAACTTACTGCCATGGATCATCGCCGACGACCATCATATCGTTCTCACTATCGGTGTACAAGATCCTCCATCCTTTTTCAGGATCCCTGAGAAGCCCTTCCATGTTGAACAACCGTTCAAGCTCGGTTAGGAGATCATTGTACCCGTTTAGTCTGGATAAATCAATAGCTCTCCCCACCAGGCTTCCTTGCTTGTGAACCTTTTCAACACAAGAAGAGACATCAAGAAATGCAACTCCAACAAGTCGAAGAGAATGATGATGAAAATGTTATACCTTTGTGCAGATCCTTTTGCTCGAGCTTTGCGGGTTAGATGCAGGTGTCTCCACGGGTAAGGAGAATCCGAAAAGTTTACAGCCTGACGAAGGATTCATATTGAAGTCGCCACCTTTCTGCTTTCCCACCATATCAATCTTGAATGGCAAATCAGCTGTAACATTCTTTGGTAGGCCACCTTCATTTTGTGCATCAAACTTTCTAGTCTCTCCACCAAAGTTTATTGCATGAGAAGGGTGGCTCAAGGATTTATCTCCAGCATTGTGTTGATTCTGATATGGAAGATACGTGCTCCTAATCCCTTGTGAAGCTAGCGGATAGAAACTTGACTTGTTGGCTAGATAAGCAAAGGGATCAGTGTATCCAAGATTAGGATTACCTGAAGCAGCAGCTGGACTGAAACCAGCTATTTGAGGGAATGATCGAAGCGAGCAGATTTCTTGACCTTGCAAAACCCTTGGAAACCTATCCAGGTCCATAACCCCTGAACAGGCTGGGTCCAGGGACGACGTAGCAGCCTCTACAAACTCACCAAACCGATCCTTCACTCTACTCGGTAAAAGAACTGGATTCGTGTGCGACTGCATCGCGAAATCCAGTATCCTGCGGTTCATAACATCAAACCCCTGTAAGGGTGATGCAGAACCTATATTTTCTTGACCTTGCAAGACCTTAGAGGGTCTAACTGACTCCTCAAAGTCCAAAAAACCACCCCTTTCTGGTACAAATCAAGAACAGTAATCAATTATCAGCACCACTGAAGAAAATAGGAGAAGCATATCTTCCAATGAGAAGAGATGTGTATTTAGTTTACCGGTTATGGGGTTTCCGGGTGGAGTAGCATCCAGTAGACCTGCCCATGGCCTTTTAGGCCTTGGAGACGACTGAATGCTTAAGGGTGGGAGAGAAACCGAGGGATCAATCTCCCAAGGGGAGACTCTTTCTTGGTGATCACTCACAAAAGACTCATCCCATCGCACCTAGCAAACAAATGTGAAAGATTTTAACTACAGAATTCTTGCAACATGAAAACTTTTCAAAACACATTAATAGATAGATTCATTGATGAGGGAGGACGCACCAACAAGCACCTCCATTTAGAGTTTGGCCACCTATACGGGTCCAAGTCGCAGACTCCAGTCACCACACCAGCGCATCTGCAAGAAAATGCGAATTTATAAAATTATCTTCCAAGAAAACTAGTTGGACACAAGACAAAGAAAGAAGCACGAAGCAACAATTAATACCTTCTCTCAGGAGAGTCGTCCCTTTCAAATCGCATTCTGAATCTTGTGCCTATGCAAATGTGATTCCTGATGCTTGTGATATACTTCTCATAAGGGATCACAAACTCTGCGTGTGTTGCACTAAATATGAATGAAACCATGAATCAGCATTATAGTTCTTCTTGAGGCAAATTAAGAATCATTACTAAGGGCAGTTTTTTCAGTTTATTTTACCGCGGACTGTAGAAGACGTGAAACATGCTTTTTGTAGACACAGCATTAGCCACAAGAGACAGAATGTTCGAACATGAATTCTTCTCAATGATGGAGTCAGGAAGTCCGTTTCTTGGCCGTGCAGCTCTTCTGATTCCTAACCTCAGCTCTCCATCTTCGTCTCTAGAAACGCAATGTTAGTAATGAATGTAACATCTTTGGATCAAGAGCTTCAAAGCACCAATAGCAGAGATAAACTGAAGTCCAACGCTTACCTGAGAAAGAGAACCGCATCACCAGAGACGAGATTCTTTTGACTGACAAAGATGCTCCAACCAGTGGTGAGCAGATGTCTCCTTGGTTGACCTATATTACAATGAGACAGAACTAAACGCTTTGGGTTCATTGACAAAAATAAAGAAAAGAAATGAACAATGATTAACAAACTCAACCTCGATAAATATGTCGAAACTTCCACTCTACCCCATGGAGGTCTTTTGCAATGAGCTCTTGAGATGGCCTCTGTTGTTTGTAGTCCTAACATCCATGAAAAGTCCCAAATAAGGCTTATAAACAAGAAACTCAAACCTCTCCTCCAGAAAAAGTGAGGAAAATGAAAAGTTAGAGAAGCATACAAGAGGAGCAAAACAATCTTCAGCGGCTCTTCTTGGTACAGAGAAGCCTCCATGGGTGCTTGTGTCAGAAGCAGTTAAGGTCTTGCAGAACATATGAGGTGTTTTTTTGACAGATGAGCTTCCATTCCTCTCTTCGTCCCCTCCTAACTCCCTCACCTCTTTCCCCTCCACATTTAGCATCGAAAACTATAAAACCCAAGAGGTTTCTTCATCGTCATTGAGGTGATTATAAGTGAAAAATACATAAAGACCAAACATACCAATTCTTTTTAAATAAACTAATGAAACTGAGTCACCAAGAGAACAAACAACATTCTTCACTAACTCTTCTACCTTTAGCATCTAAAATCTCACCTAAAGTCTGGAATTGGACTAATGATGTGAGATTACTCAACTTCGTATGGGATATGATGCTTTCTAAGTTTGTAAAGACACAGTATATGAATTTGCTTCCTTCTATAAACATCAGTAAATTGTCAAAGAACCAACAGTTCGGTAAAAAGAATACCTCTTGAAGTGGAAGCAGAGTGACTTGAGTGTAGACTTCATCAGTTTCCTTATTAGCCTTTTGTTCCCCCCCCAAAAGCAAATTTGCAAAACAAAAACCACAATTAGAAAGAAAAGAAAAAACAGGACTTGTTCAATAATGGTACATAGAACACAAAAGGAATGTTTTTAGGTAATGATACAGACAGACTTACAAGCAAGTGGACATTAACCACCCTGCACAAGATTTGAGGGTTAAGGTCGAATTTGGGGGTTTCAAGAGGAGACGAATACGAAGCCATAGCGTCTTGCTCCAAATGACCTTGTGGGAAATACACAATTACATTGCCTTTCTTGGGCAGACAAGTGAGAGGACCAGCACAGGCATGCCATAGCTCAGAGTATATGGAAGATGCAGAAGCTGTAGAAGACGATGATGATGAACCAGAGGAGCAAGAAGAAGAAGATGATGGTGAAATTCCAAGCCTACCCTTTTCAATCTTTCCTCCTACTCCTACACCATCATTCTCCTCTTCCTCCACCTCCGCAATTTCAGTATTCAAGTCAAATTCCATGGAAGCGCTACTTTGAGCAAGGCGACAAAATGAAATAAAAAAGTTGCTTGTTTTTAATCAAATTACACTAAAACAAGCAAAACCCATCAACGGAAAGTTCGAAAAATTCGAGCTTGAAGTGACATAATCCCTCTCCTTTACAGATAAGCTTCACAAGCAAGCAAGAAAGAACCAAACTGTTTATTGGCTATTGATGGGAAAGAAGAGTACTAAGAGGGTGGAAACAAAAATAAGAGAGAGCGAGCGAGAGAGAGAGAGAGAGAGAGAGAGAGAGAGGAAAGGGTATCAAATGAGAACAAGGGTTTCAAAGTATGATTCTTCTTCCTCCATTTGCAGGTACTGAGAAGAGGGAGCAGAAGGAACAGACATAGATAAATTGCAGATGGGAAAGATATACTATTTGGTAAATTAGCAAAAAGTGAAATAAAAGCCAATTTGGTGGAGAGAGAGAGAGATAAGCGGGGGAGACAAAGCATAGACAGAACAGAACCCACACCTACACTCTCTTTCGCCTTCTTCCTCCCTCTTTGTTTTTGTTTCCCAATAAAGAATTATATATTCACATAAACAGATAAAAGAAAGAAAAAAAATCGTTATATTAATAGACACACGTTCACACAAAAGAGTTTACATTTTTTTGCTAATTATTTCCAGTTTTTTTTTTTTTTTCCCCCTTTTTCTTAAAAGGAAGAAATGTTTATGTTTTGGAATAACTTGAGGAAATGAGTCAAATGCAGTACAAATACTTCCTGTAATCTATAGGTGAACTGAACAAGATGGTTTTAAAGCATTTTGGACGATTTTATCTTCTTAGTTAGCTACGAGCACATTTTTTTATTTATAATTTTTAATATTACATGTTACATTTTTTCTAGACATCCAATTGATCAAATAATATTTTTTAAGAATTTCTTATATTTTTCAAGCGTTGAGAAACATGTGATGTATCATGTTATTTTTGTATATAAATATCTAATTTATCATATGAAAACCGATTTCCAACGTATGAATATATTTTATTTTTATCTTCAAATTCAATTGAATTATTTAGTGTTAAGTATGGTATGTCTATTTACAAACATATTATGTACACTGATAAAATTTTGTGTTACAGTTTTACCATATTTTTACGGGTATATATGCTGTTGCTAGTGTGTTAGTGGCACTGTAAACATTTGCTATTTACCTAAACTAAATTAGTGATCCGCGATACGGTGCAGAATTATAGTATAGACAAGTTTATTTGTAAGAATGTATTAATCATCTGTCTGAATACGTCTAGCCATTGATTAATCTATCGTTTTAAGTATTAAACTGTTTTTTTATATATTCCAACGTTTTAGTTGATTTCAGAACATGTTTATTATCATATGCGAACACATTCACTCAAATTTTACTGGAAAAGCCAATAAGTGAACCAGCAAAACATCAAAGAATATGCATCGATTGGACTCTGGTATTTAGAAAGAACTCAACTATTGTTTTGGTTACACAACGTAATTTTCTTAACTTCTCAGGAATAAAAACCACATATTGATTAGCTTTTTCTTTGCATACTCTTACAAAGGAAACAATATCCCTTTGGAATCTTTCTTTGTTTTTTTTTTATGCTGTATATTATAAGTATGTTTTTAGTTTTTTATTCGAAAAAATTAATCAGCTTTTGGTATTTTTTCTTTTCATTGCTTTGTTAAGAGCCAACCAACCAGCTAAAGACAGAAGAGTAGCCTCCTTTCGATTTTTGTAACAAAAGCGCTTTTTCTCTCTTTATCTGAGACAAACAATATGAAAATCAGCATTTTGCTATTGACAAACTAAGGTATTATATTGTTGTTAAAAAAAAAAGGTATATAATCATACCGACTCATTCAATAAATTCTACTGATATACTGGAGTATTGTTTTTTTGTGCGTGGAAAAACCTAGAATTGAAATATAAGTTTGTTTGAGTGATACATTCAACCATAGTATTAAAAGAAAGAAAACCCATAGAATATAACAAATTAAACTGGAAAACATTACAGTTTAAGACTAAGGATTATAGTATTGAATTACATTTAGGAGGATATCATATTAAATACTTTTAATCATAAATAAAAGTATGAAATAGATAACTGTGCATAGAATCATCAATCATATGAAATAGATAACTGTGCATAGAATCATCAATCATTTGTGAAGTTAGTTATTTTTAAAAATATAAAAAGTCATTTTGGATTTACTTGTGCTTATTTTGTAAATGACCAGCATTTTCTTGTTATGTAAATATCTTCAAATGTTGTAAGTAAAAGTAAAACTACTCATAGATTATCCTTTTTAGTCATTTACCGATTAAAAACTCTTCGTAGAAGATAAAAGATAAAAGTAAAACAAAAAGGATGATGGGATGGGAGAGGAGGAAAAAGAATGAGTCGCTTCTGAGTTCTGAGTCCCAACAACTAACAATACCGCCCTTGATATTTGCTGCCCTTTGGGTCCCATATTTTTTAAAAAATATTTTTAAAATTTCTTGGGAACTCCTTCTATAATTAGCTTAATATATTCTCCCTTTTTCTTTAGAAAAAATTGGTGAAATAGGCACATTTTAAGTTTCTAATTGGGAAAAGAGGCAACACCAAGTTTTTATTAGCAAAAGAGGCAACTTTCTCGTGGGCCCCGCCATGTGTGGTTGGTTTGGGTTCACTTTTTGGGACTTAGGGTTTATTTTTTGTTCATGGAAAAGTGTTTTTATTGTGGTGGGACCCACCGATTTGCCTCTTTTGCTAATAAAAACTTGGTGTTGCTTCTTTTACAAATTAGAAACTTGAAAACATCCTCTTTTGCTAATTCACCATTTTCTTTAGTAGTTAATTACTATTCATCTCTGATTAGAAATATATATTACTGTTCATCTCTGATTAGAAATATATCTTATTTATGCTAATATTACACCACAACTCGAAACGTGTAACCTCTTAATCTTAATGATACGATTACCATATTCTTCTGTCTGTTGATCATCACTTTCTAGTCAAAGAATATCTTTTAACTAGTAAAAATAAGAAGAAAGAATGCATCATATCCTTTTCAAGTTTCTTTCCTAACAAAAATAATATTTTTACTAACCCAGACGATTTTACAATTTAAATAAAACATAATTAGTTTGATGCATCCATTTCATTTCAACTCATAAGAGATAAACTTCAAAATACAATAATTATAAAATATTAAATTAAACTACTTTTAGCATTCAAAATTGAAACAATTGAACAAGGTGAAACAATTTTTTAAAAATAACTGATATATAACTATATAAGGAAGTATATTATTTTAGTCCCATATAAATTCCAGTGTGAAATTTTAATGATTTTAGAAAACGCTAAAATAAATATTTGATTTTTTATTTTGGTTAAAAATAGAATATAAAAAGAAATCATATATCTATTACGGTTCTTGTTAGCAAATCATACATATCATTATAATATCATCTTAAGAAAAATTATTCTCTACCATATTCAGTTTATCGATGTAGTTTACGAATGTCTTGTAGTTTTTCATAATACTTTTATAGTACACTCGCTAACTTAATAGAGTACAATAAAACCTCTATAAACTAATATTTAATAAAATAATAATCACTATAAAATAATAAATTTCTTCAGTCCCAATTATAATCAGTGTATAAAATAGCAAAATGTGATAAAATAATAAAATAATAATATTTTTGAAACTCATATGTAAAAACATAATCCCAACAATAAGCTAAAATAATAATTATAAAACTTATGCATATATATCTACGGCAATTTAGTAAAATATGACTTCAATGTAGTTTGTATTTTCTGAAATTTGGATTCTCGTTGGAGTTCATCTCGAATTTTCCTTATTACATCAATAATTTCTAGTGGTATATTCAATTTGTGTTAAAAAAAAGAAAAAAATTTGTATATATTAAAACAAAACAATGTTTCGTACAAATAAAAAAAAATAAATAAGCAAAATGGAAAATGGAAAATTAACATAATATGAAATATATAAATAACAAAGTATAAGGAAATTTGAATTTAAAAAATTGAAAAATATATTTTTATAATTTTTTTTGTTTTTGATAAAATATTTCTATAAAATAATAATTATTACTTTATCGATAAAATAATAACCCTATAAGATAATAAATTTTTTAAATCCCAACATTATTATTTTATAGTTTTACTATATAAGCCAATTTTTCGATGTGGTTTATCATATTAATTTTAAGGTATACTCCATGCACTAACTGTTGTTTTTGATGTTTTCAATAGTCATTTCTTAACATTTAACATTCGCTATTTTTTAACACCACTTCCTCCCATAATTAAGGATGCATAGCATAACAAGTAGCGCGTAATTTTTTTAATAACTTAAATATAATATTTGGTGCTAACAAAATGTAGATTAAATAGGAAAAGTGAAAAAAAAAAAATGTTTTGGCAGAGAAAAATATAAAAAGGAAAAAGACATAGGTGGATAATTAGGAGACGTCGTGTCAAAATAAAATTGTCGCGAGAAAACGACAAAGCAACGCCAATGACTTTATTAAAGTCACAAGTGTCTGTATCATACGATTAAAGGCACTCCCCTCTCTCTCTCTCTCATTTCATTATTCATTTCTCCGTAATAAGTTCGATGACTTTTTCTTTTTACATGTTTGTAGTTAATTGCGGTTCCGCAATCACCATACCAAAGAAGAGATTTTCTAATTCATTGTATCTGTATGTAAAATGTAGATTTTGCGTAACTATTTCGGGATCGGGTTGTTCTAGTCAAATAAAATTGTAATTTGGAAATATGTGCCATGTTCTTGACTGCATGTTCTCCTTTTTGTGCCATGGCGTTGTTTTTTTTTTTTTTGGATTTAGAGAAAAGATAAATAACTCTGCAATATGTTGTTGCTTATATTTCTTGGTTGTACTTTTGCTCAAGTATACTGAATAGACCATCTATACAGTTGACCTCTCAGAAAGTTAAAGTTAATAGATGAAGCTTAGGAAGGTACCATTAGATTGCATCTTCAAATCTGCAGATTCTCTCTCTTGAAACAAATAGATGTAAACCATTCGAAGCAGAGCAAACATTATTTGTGAGAATCGACTAAAACTAGCTTCAAATCTCCTTCAAGCATGGTTTGCGAGCCAACCTTCCACTCACAGTTGATCTATCTTGTCAAAAAAACTGTCGCGAGAAAACGACAAAGCAACGCCAATGGCTTTACAAAACTTCACAATATTTTAATTCTATGGATTTCAAAAGCAAACCGATTAACAAAAAACATAGATTTTTTTTTTTTTTTTTTTTGTTGTTGTTGTTGTTGTTGTGCAACTAAAAAAACATAGATATTGTTGATATTCATATACTCAAACTAAAGAAAAATGATTTCCTTGATTTATTATACCCAATATTATTAACAAATTAACAAGAATTGCTGATCTCCTTGACGGAATACATACTATATTATTTTCAAAAAGTCAATGCAATAACGGAATACAAATAAAATTGCTCATCTCCTTGACGCTTATAATTTTATTGATAAGAACAATAATACGTTTCATTTCTTTCTTTGTTGATTACTAAATAAAGGACTGCTTTTGTAGGTTTAGATAAGTTGATATTGACTCAAAATGTTAATTTACCATAAGATTAGGGTACAATCATTAAAACTAAAACAGGTTGGGTAAAATTCACATATCAAGTTGTGATAAGAAAAGCGGGTCCATGAAATAGGAATTGTAGAGACAAATGGTATCCCATAAGAAGAAAGCAATTTGTCAAATTGGAGCCTACGTTAAAGTTGGCTCCTATATTTTTGTTTGCTTTTGGTTAAAGGTATATAACAGATCGAAACATTTTAGTGAAAGTTCAACCTTTAAATATTAATTCAAACTTTACAACACCAAACTCTAAATCCTTTTTTTTTTTTTTTTTGTTATAACCTATTTATAAGAATCGAAATCTCATCATATGTGGATATCTTTTCTAGGTTCGCTGATTTAGTTTTACCAAGAATTTTCGTTGACATCATATGACGAGATTTCGATTCTTATAAAATAGGTTATAACAAAAAATGCCATTTCTAGCAATATCCACATGACAAATTGATTTGGATTTAAACAGAGTTGACAGTCATCTTATTATTGTTAAAAATGTTACAAACTTATATTTACAAAGCTTATTCCAAATGTCGATGATATACTCGGTTGTAGTATTTCTTAAGTTAGTCTTGAAAAGTATGCATGATTTGTAGTCTCTCATAAGTGTTTTATGAAAATGAAAATGTTGCCTGAATTAATTATCATAATGTTAGGGCTTGGGAGTGTTTCCCATCTCTCATGGGCCTGGAGTTCCTACTGGGCTATATGTTATTTTAAAATGATATATTGAGGTCCTTTTCTTGGGCTTTCTCGCGGACATTTTGTAAAGCCACCGCCTATTTTTACAATATGTGTGATTGCTTCGACCATTCAAATTCGATTTCATAAATGCCTATAATGTTCTAATAGCACCTTTCTTTTGAACATGTAAAGGTAAATAAATGCACACGTTAAATTTATGTCTGAGACAATCCAAAGCATATCTATATGGCTCTCGTTAAACTCTTTGCAGACATTGTTGAATCAAAGTTTCTTCATTGGAATAAAATTGATGTATGGTACGTTTGATATTGAGAGTGTAAATTGACAACAGAGTGCAATTTGATTTGGATTTATTTTGAAGAATCCTCAAACAATGCATGTTAAATTAACATTAACTAACTCTTTTACAACCTTAAACTTAAATTTCCAAAAGTAACATGTTTTATTCAACGTTTAACGACTTACATGGATCATCGAGAAGAAGAGATCCAAAAAAAAGAAACAAAACTCAGAAAAAAAAACAAAAAGAAAACCCAGTGACCACCGATGCTAGGAGAAGATCCAGATCCGGATCTAAGCTTTGGATCCGGATTTGTGGAGGTAGAGTTTTCCGAAGACGTGAAGAGCGGTGACAAAGCCGATGAAACAGAGACTCATAATGAGGACGACGGTCGGTGAGATCTTCAATCCAGGAGCTTCATCGGTGTAGAATCTCAGCATGTTGCTCGATCCTGATCCAGCCGCGGATCCGCCGCCTGACGATGCGCCTCCGCCACCACCGAGCCTACGGCGACGCATGCCGGCCGTAGCGGCGGCGGATCCACGGGGAGCGGCCAGACCGGGCCGGGCGGCTGCGGAGGCGGTGGAGGTTGATTGCTGGGACTGGGAAGAGCCTCTCGCCATTGTTGTATTGTACGGAAAATGAGGGAAAGAGACAAAGGAAAAGGAGAGAAGGAGGATATGGAGTGGTGAAGGAAAAGGCAAAATGGTAAATAAAGTCAAATCTGGGGCTACTTAGGGGAAGAGATTGTTGATGATTGTGAAGAGACGTGGAGTCCTAGTAGAAAACTTATAAATACTCCAACGACTTTTTTTGGGCTTTTGTTACGGTAAGATTATTATACGATAAATACACAAACTACTTTTGTATGTACTTCTTTTTTGTTAAATTATTTACTTTTGTATTTACTTCTAGAAAAATAAAGAAGTTTTTTTTCATTAATATCTTAGGCTTTTTTAAAAATAATTTCATAGGAATATAAGAAAATCTGTGAAAACTTTTAGAGAGTCCTAAAATAGTTTTTCAAAAGCTATATTATTGTATATGAGAATTCTTTGCTAAAATATTGTGGGGCTATCTGCATTTCACGTGTTTTTTTTTCCTTTAGTTAACTCGTACACACAAAAAAAAAAAAAAAAAAAAAAAAAAAAAAAAAAACAAACAGAACTCATGTATCTCACAACCTACGTTTGATTTCTTTCTATAATTAGTTCACTGGAGTGGGCTTTTAGTTTCCTCGCTTGGGTTGCAAGGCAACAGTCATTGATCAAAGTGAAAGAAAAAAAAACAGAATTTGGTGGCACGATCGAGCCTATAAGTAGAACATCGCAATGGCAAACTGCAACTTGTGAATTTATTTGAGCTCGATCGACTCGTTACTTGCATGTCTAGGTTTCCAAGTTACCGAGTCAGTTGTTTTACATTGTGACAATCAAGTCACGCTTCATATCGCTTCATTAGTGTATTATATCTATCTCATGGATCTATGATTATTTAAAAAATAAGTGATAATTAAGATTATATATATAGAAATGAAAACTAGCGAATCAAAGTTTTCTGTCAAAACCCTACTAGTTAGATGATTAAGATTCGACGACTATATATATATAACACTTTGTATTATAATTGTCATGATGTGTAAACACTTTGGTTATAAGTCTCATGATGTGTATTGTATACTTAGGACGGGCTCTCTCACATGCCTCTGTCTCTCTAGTCTCTAGCTCTTCCAATGTGTATGCATGACACTGTGTGTATATATACTTGCTTATTAGTAGGTCAAATTATGTACTTATTGCTTAATTATGTAATGACGATTTGCCTGACCCATCGCATTTGAGTGTTGGCTGTAAAGACAATCCCCTTTTTCCCACCGGCCTTTTTTGCCCTTTTCTATTTTCGTTTCCAGACCTTTCTTTTTTATATCCTTTATATGTTGATGTCATCTCCAAATTATCCTCTTTGTCTGTTTGTCTTTCTTTACTTATTATTACAAATTTCACTCCCTTTTTACTGTACTATTTTTGACATATCACACCAAAGCATAACATTAAAAAGGGTTTAGCAGTATCCAAAAGTAATCACGGGTACATGATTCTTGTGGCGAAATGTCGATTTTACAGTCATATAGGGTCCAGATATTCTTCTTTCAAAATGAAGGCAACATACATTCCAGGAATGGAGTCTAAAATTGGAGATATGGAGGGAGAACTAGTGATTCTAAAACAAGAAAAATGAAACAGCTATAACTGATTTGGAAAAATGAATCATAAGTTTATAATTAACTAGCTTAATTATGCTTTTGGTATTGTGGTGTGCTCTGTTAGTCTGTGAAGTGGGATATAATTTAGTTGTTCCTTTTAAAAGTATGGATGGGATGTCACTTGTCTCACTCTTAAATGATTTGCTGAATTTGATTACTATTATTAAGTTAAAAGTTAACATTTAATTTTCATCATGATCTAATTAGATGTCAGAATATTATGTTCTGTTGTATGTGATCCATCTTAACTAGTAATATTTACATAGAGCCGGTCATGCTTAATTGTGATGAATAATACACAACAAGTATTATATATAGGTGAGTTCTTGATTTAAAAAGAGTTGGTAACGTTGTTTTATTATTGAAAATGTTGTGGTCTTAATTTTTAGTCATCATGAACTTATATATAACGAGTAAGAAAAGTCTAAAAGTTAATAGCTGTTCGCATCTCGTGCATATATATATATATATATAATATCCCACATTTTCCCATGTATATGTATGTAGTTATGTACATATATACATACCAAAAATCATTTCTTACAATGCCAAATTCATTTAAGTTTAGATAACAGGAAACTGGTTTAGATGCGAAAGGGTCATTGTATATAAATTATTAAATTTACTTAAAATGGTATGACGAAAATACATCAAAAAGAAAAAAATGTATGAAGATTTAAAATTCACAGCCAAAATTATCAAATGAACTATAAAGATTTGTGTTACACTAGATCGAGAATATAATGGTCCGGTTTGAACCTGTCGCTGACCGACTTGTAAGAGGACAGTTGTGTGTAAAGAGAGAGATTCCCTCTTTAGGCAGCTTTCTTTTTGGTGTTATTCTACAAAGACTATTCACAAGTGCTTAAGGGATAATTTCAAAACTGTTGGAATATCTTCTCTGTAATCGGTGTTGGAACAGAGAACAGGGTGTTGGAACAGAACGACGAAAACTGTGTTTCAAAGAGAAAAAACTGTGAGATCTGTGGGTATCTTGGATTATGATTGAATCCTGTACGAAGCAGTTTCCTTTAAGAGTATTTCGACCCTATACAGCCTTGGGTTACACGAAATCCCTTGCAGGATAAGACAATCACGTCCACTCTTTGTCTAGGCTTAAGATCAAAGAGTAACAAATAGAGATCTTGTGTGTGTTTACTTTTGTTGCTATGTGAATCAGATCTATGTCTCTAGATCTTGTCAATCTCGTCATCCTTGTCTCAGAGAGACAACTGAACTTATAAAGTTCTCATAAGGCTTCAACGAACGTTTGCAACCGTTCGTTTAATGATTGAACCAAAGTAACTGTCCCTTTATGTTGGAACACTTTGGAACATGTTGTAACCTTATACACTTAAATATCCAACATTCCTCCCCCATTTAAGTGTAACCTTTCATTCACAAAACCAGCAACGAATAAACCAAACCACATGCATATATATAAATGTCGTATCGATTGAATTTACATACTGTGAATCACACGCATCTAATGCCCGAGAATCAAAGTGTCCTACGGATTGAACTTTTCAAACTACTTTGGGCACGAGAGGGTAAAACACGCATGAGTTTCTCACTACTCTAAGTGTTTACTTGACACTATTAACAGCCATGTGTCCAATCCTCTCACGAATGTATATGAAGCTAAGTCCGAGCTTCTTGAAGCGGCTACACTTCACACTCGCATAGGTAGATCCTTTACATCTTGCTTCTGCATTTGCAATTTTTCAAAGGATCTATTAAGAAGTCATACTTCAACCTAAATTTTCATGCAGATAATAAGCACTTCCTTTGGGATTACATAAACAGTGCTACAACCTCTCAAGGAATGGGCTCACCTTGAACTCAGCTCCTAGCGTCGTACTAGAAGGGAGTTGGGTGTCCCACGACTAGAGGTTTGAAATGGACTTCAAACCAATCCCTTCAGCTGACTTTATTACCAAGTCCCTAGACAGACCCTTCGTCAAGTGATCTGCTAGATTTTGCTGAGACCGAACAAACTCTAAAGTTATCACACCGTGAGTGATCAATTCACGAACCGCGCTATGCCTAACGCCAAGGTGTCTCGACTTTCCATTGTACACTTGGCTACGCTTGACTATCACAACGGATCGAGATAGGAGACACCGGTTTCGACCACAATGGAATATCAGAGACAAGGTTTCTCAACCATTCAGCCTCTCTTCCAGCAGCTGCCAAAGCCACAAATTCAGATTCCATAGTCGAACTTGTGATACAAGTTTGTTTCTTAGATGCCCAAGAAATGGCACCTCCCCCAAGAAGGAACACCCAACCACTTGTAGAAATATGATCTTCCACGTTGGTGATCCAACTTGCATCAGAATAACCTTCCAAAACCGAAGGAAATCCATCATAACACAAACCATAGTCCATGGTTCCTCTCAAGTACTTGAGCACACGTTTTATAGCCTGCCAATGGTGAGTACTAGGATTACTAGTGTACCTACTCAACCTCCCAACCGCGTAAGCTATATCCGGTCTCGTGCTCGTCATTGCATACATTAAGCATCCAATCACTTGAGAATATTCGTGTTGCAACACAGTCTTTCCTGTGTTAGGCATAAGCTTTACGCTTGCCTCCATGGGAGTACTTACAGGGGAACAGTTCAAGTATTTGAACTTCTTTAACACTTTCTCAACGTAGTGAGCTTGTGATAAAGATATCCTTCCAGCCTCACGCTTGATTCTAATACCAAGAATCACATCCGCCTCCCCCATGTCTTTCATGGCGAAATTTGATGACAAAAACTCTTTTGTGAGTTCCCCTAGTCTAAGGTTGGTACCAAAGATCAACATGTCATCCACATACAGACAAATGATCACTCCTTTACCGGAATCATCAAACTTGCTGTATAGACACCTATCCGATTGGTTAATTTTAAAACCAAACGACAAGACAGCCTCATCAAACCTTTGATGCCATTGCTTAGGAGCTTGTTTCAGCCCATACAGTGATTTCACCAGCTTGCACACCTTGTGCTCACTACCAGGCACAACAAATCCCTCTGGTTGTTCCATATACACCTCTTCTTCCAAGACGCCATTTAAGAATGCAGTCTTAACATCCATTTGATGGATCACAAGATCATGAATGGCTGTTAAACCAATCAAGAACCTTATAGAAGAGATTCTGACAATAGGAGCATATGTATCAAAATAATCAATGCCTTCCCTCTGTCTAAAACCTTGTATAACCAATCGAGCGTTGAACTTATCGATTGCACCACCGATTTTCATTTTCTTTGTGAAAATCCACTTGTAGCCTAAAGTTTTGCAACCAGGTGGGAGATCAGTCAGGAAATATGTATTGTTTCCTACTATAGAGTCCATCTCATCATTTACAGCTTCTTTCCAGAAAGCAACATCAATGGAAGCCATTGCCTCACTAAATGTCCTAGGTTCATCACCTACTAGGTAACAATATGAGTATTGTACAACAATCTCATCATCTCTTGAACCTTCCACCAAATAAATTTAGAATTCAGGACCAAATGATTTCTCAATCCTTCCTCTCTTACTTCTACGAAGTACAGGTGACTCGCTGGATGTTGGAACACAAGTCGAGATGTTGGAACGTACGATCGTACCATCTCCTTGTCCAGTTCCAAACGAAACCAGATCCTTTGGTCTAGGTATTGATGTGAAACGATTCTCATCAAATATTGCATCTCTTGACTCAACCACAGTGTGAACTGCTATAGAATCATTAGGTTCAATGACATAGAACCTATAAGCCTTGGAATGCTCAGCATAACCAATAAAGATGCAATCAATACCTCTTTCTCCTAAAGTTCTTATCTTTGGTTGGGGTAGTCTTACTACAGCCCTACAGCCCCAAACTCGAAGGTAATTCAAGTTAGGCTTCTTTTTATACCAAAGTTCATATGGGGTAACCTTGTTCCTTTTGTTAGGAACTCTGTTCAACAAGTAACATGCTGTTAACATGCCTTCACCCCAGAAGCCGTCACTCAATCCAGAGTAGGATAACATGGAATTAACCATTTCCTTTAGGACTCTGTTTTTCCTCTCAGATACACCATTTTGTTGTGGTGTATAAGGAGCTATGATCTCATGTATTATCCCCACAGACTGAAAGTATGCAGGATCATAATACTCACCACCTCTATCGGTGCGTAACTTCTTAATCAAGTTACTCTGTTGCAATTCAACCTCAGTTTTGTAAACCTTGAATTTCTCTAAGGCCTCATCCTTAGAGTGCAACAAATATACAGAACAATATCTGGAATAGTCATCAATGAATGTGACGAAATATTTCTTATTCCCCAGAGATGGTGTAGCATGCAAATCACATAAATCACTATGAATCAGTCCAAGGACTTTCGATACCCTAACAATGCTATCAAACTTCTTCCTAGTTATCTTAGTCAACATACGTGTTCCACATTTGTCTACATTCATGTCAAAACCAGGAATTAAACCTTCCTTCGACATTTCAAGCATCCTAGCATAGTGTACATGGCCTAATCTCATATGCCATAAGAAACTATCATTTCCGACTGTTGTTGGAACAGACGGATCCATGTTGGAACATGTCATATAACTAGAATTGATAACTTTATTAATATTAAGCATAAACATGCCATTACAAAAGTATCCAAATCCAACAAAGAGACCACGTTTGGACAGTACATACTTATCCGACTCATACACTTGTTTGTATCCAGACTTATTTAAAACACTTCCAGAAACTAAGTTTTTCCTAATTCTGGGTACATGAATAACATCATTGAGATGAAGAGATTTCCCAGAACTAAACTCCAACACCACTTTTCCACGACCAAGGATAGGAGCAGTTGACTCGTTGCCCATATAGAGTACAGATCCATCTTCCACCGATTCATAAGTCTTGAACCAGCCACGATCTTTGCAAACATGTGTTGTTGCACCCGAGTCAATCCACCACGACACATCATCATCCTTGATGTGGTGATTGGCCTTGGTCCTTAGACCCTTGCCCAAAACGTTTCTGAGGCGTTTTATCCTTATCCTTTCCAGCCCTACAATCACTTTTGAAGTGACCAGGCTTCTTACAATTCCAACAGACAGGTTTAGACCTCTTGTTGGATCGATTGTAGGTGTTGCTGTTAAAGGGACGTTTCTTCCCTTTATTCTTCCAATTAGAATCATCACTTTCTTCCATCATATTGATAGAAGAAGTATCAGCCACTTTGGGTTTTCCACCCTCTTGCACTCTCAGAGATTCCTCTATGCGCAAGTGGCTGCCAAGTTGTATCAGAGACAACTCTTCTTTCTGGTGTTTTAACGTTCGCCTATAATCCTTCCAGGAAGGAGGCAACTTGTCAATGATACTTGACACTGAGATGGAATATCCATCTTCAAATCGTATTGAGCGAATTGGCCCAGGATGCGAAACAATTCATGGTATTGCTCCATCACTGGCCTTGAATCAGACATCTTGTAATTGTTAAAATTACTCACAAGGAACTTCTTACTAGAAGCATCCTCTGCCATGTACTTCGATTCCAACGCATCCCATAACTCCTTTGCGGATTGGACATTTTGATAGACATCAAAAAGAGAATCAGACATACCATTGAGAATGTGCCCGTGACAGATGTAGTCATCATTCTTCCATTTGAGTTGTGCCCTAACTTCCTCTGCATATGCCTCGGTCTCTGGATCTGCTGCGACGAGAGGCATCGGCATGCTTAGAACATGCACCACATTGAGGGTTGTGAGGAGAAAGTGCATCTTCTTTTTCCATCTTCTGAAATCAACTCCTTCAAACTTGTCTAACTTCCCAAACTTGGAAGTCATCTCACGCACAGAAACACCAGCCATCGTTCTCAGAAATTACTCTTAAAGATTGTTGGAATATCTTCTCTGTAATCGGTGTTGGAACAGAGAACAGGGTGTTGGAACAGAACGACGAAAACTGTGTTTCAAAGAGAAAAAACTGTGAGATCTGTGGGTATCTTGGATTATGATTGAATCCTGTACGAAGCAGTTTCCTTTAAGAGTATTTCGACCCTATACAGCCTTGGGTTACACGAAATCCCTTGCAGGATAAGACAATCACGTCCACTCTTTGTCTAGGCTTAAGATCAAAGAGTAACAAATAGAGATCTTGTGTGTGTTTACTTTTGTTGCTATGTGAATCAGATCTATGTCTCTAGATCTTGTCAATCTCGTCATCCTTGTCTCAGAGAGACAACTGAACTTATAAAGTTCTCATAAGGCTTCAACGAACGTTTGCAACCGTTCGTTTAATGATTGAACCAAAGTAACTGTCCCTTTATGTTGGAATACTTTGGAACATGTTGTAACCTTATACACTTAAATATCCAACAAAAACTACAACATTTGGGATACCACTTCACTCGTTTAAAAAAAATTTAAAGCATAAAAAACCGACAGAAAATATAAATAAATTTACTCACGAGCCAAATACATAAATAAGAATCATTTTCGAACTTAGAAGAAAACATCCCACTTTTCAACCCAGACAATTTTCTTGCTTTACTTCTTATAAAGTCACAAAAGTTTTACAGTAATTAGATAATCACTTACATTCTTACTTGTTTTCTTATTTCATTTCTATCACTCTCTGTCTTCTTGCTTGTTTTAATATATAGAACTTTAAGACAAACTAGAGAGTTATTTTTTGTCTTCTAACTCTGAATCAAGACATGATGATTCCACATAATCATCATGACCGTCTCTCTTTCTCTAGTGTCGTCCATGATCAAGAACACGTCATCCTGGATCCGAATCCTAAGCCTGCCTCAATTAACACATTAAAGAGAAAGAGAAACCTCCCAGGGAATCCAGGTACGTGTTATCTTTATTTTTTCTATTTTTTCCCTCGATTGTTTTTTTAAAAATGAGTTTTCATCAAAATCAATACTCTTGTTCCACGTCTACATCTTTTTATCTTATTCTTGTTTCCTTCTTGATTTTTCCTGGTTTTTTTTTCTAACAACAAAAAACAGATCCAGATGCAGAAGTCATCGCTCTCTCTCCAAAATCCCTCATGGCGACAAATCGGTTCTTCTGCGAAATCTGCAACAAGGGCTTTCAGAGAGAACAGAACCTTCAGCTTCACAGAAGAGGCCACAACCTCCCATGGAAGCTGAAGCAAAGAACACACGAGGATCAGGTCAGGAAGAAAGTGTATATCTGCCCTGAGAAGAGCTGCGCCCATAATGATCCAGCTCGAGCCCTAGGAGACCTCACTGGAATCAAGAAGCATTTTAGCAGGAAACATGGAGAGAAAAATTTGAAATGCGACAAGTGCTCCAAGAAGTATGCTGTGATATCCGATTGGAAAGCCCATATCAAGATTTGTGGTAGCAGAGAGTATAGATGTGATTGTGGTACCCTCTTCTCCAGGTCACTACTATTCTCTCTACATCTTGGTTTAAAGTCGTAAAATTTGCCTAACACGTTAAATTATTGTATATATCTTGGAAACTTAAGATTCTAAAATTCCAATAGTGTTAACTTTTACCACACATTTTCAAAATTAGAAACGTAAACGCAACTGGAAATAAATGTTTATATTTGATCTTCTGGTTTTGCATTTTTTGTATAAAGTAACGTTTCTTTTAAATATAAATATATATAAACGAAAATACAAACACATATTTGTATTTGAAACAATCGGTCCTATAACTAGACAACATGCGTATATATACATATACATCTTTAGTCGGCCATTACTTATCTTGATATGCACGTATATATATTGACAAAATTTTAATCCGGTTTATGACACGGCATCAGTTGTACAAATTACCATACCTTTTTTTTTTTTTTTTTTTGAAGAATCAAATTACTATACTTTAAACTCTGGTGGTAGGTTAGTGGGTGTACGTTATGTTTAGTACGGGTCTTTGGCTCGTAGCTTGTCGTTTGGACATCACTACCGTTAATTATTTCTTGGCTTCTTTTTGTCTTGGTCCATTTTGTAGTTTTATGGAGACACCACTATCGAGATGGAAAAGGTTGATGCATGATTAGAAGATCATGTGGATGTGGTCATGTCTCAATAACCTAAAGTCTTCTGTTTCCACCTAAATAAATACATCGGATCTAAACTTGCATTAAATGAAGTGTTACATACTATACATCAATTTTGTAGTCTAAACTTGCTTTTAATAAAGTGTTAAATTCAATACTATATACCATACAAGAAGACCCAATTAATACTTTCCTTAATATTATCCATATTGATATATATATCTTTTGATGAATGATTTGATTGAAATTAACAGGAAGGACAGTTTCATCACACATAGAGCCTTTTGCGATGCCTTAACTGCAACAATTGTCTCATCAGTTCCATCACCCTTAGCCGCCAATTCGACCATCTCCATAGCCCCTGCTCAAAACAATCCAATGCTTACTCAACCACAACCGGATCATTCTCTCACACGTACGGCCGGTCTTAACGTCAACCGAAATCAAACCACCTTATTGGGATACAACTTCACCAATTCCGACCAAATCCCGCTACAAACCAATGCTTTCGCGTTATCATCGCCACAATCGCCTCGTGGTACATCTGATTCGGTTCACAATCTATGGAAGTTACAAGGAGAGGGTTCACACCACTGGCTACTCAATGAACATATGAACAACAACAAAAACGTTCTTCAAAAGGGAATGTCCAAGAATCAAGAAGATGAGACCAAGCACGGAAATTTCTACAGTGGCTCGAATCCAAGTACCGGTACAAACATGCCGTCTTTGTTCTTGAATAACCAAGAGGGGAATCTGTCTTCAATATCAGCAACTACATTGCTTCAAAAGGCAGCTCAGATGGGATCATCATCGAGCTCCAAAAGTAGCACCATGTATGGGCTAATGACTTCCTCCATCTTCAATACGGTGCCAGACACCAACTGTTTCAAGCCGAAGAATAAGGAAGAAGAGTTGACCAGAGACTTTCTTGGTGTGGGAAATAAAGATTATTGAGATATAAAGTCCCACATCGGAAGTTTAGATGGGATTTAAGTGACATATAAGGGACTGAGGCCTCTCCACCTATTGCCAATTGGTTTTAGGTTGGATGCCAAGGAAACTTAACATGGTATCAGAGCCTGATCCGGCCCAGAAAAAGGGCCCGGCCTCTCGACCCTAGGATTGATGGTCTGCGAGATTAATGGCTAGAAGGGCCATTATCTCGAGGGGAGGTATTGAGATATAAAGTCCCACAAGGAAAACTTAACATGGTATCAGAGCCTGATCCACAAACTCTCGTTGACTCGGCCCAGAAAGGGCCCGACCCCCCGACCCTAGGATTGATGGTCTGCGAGATTAATGGCTAGAAGAGCCATTATCTCGAGGGGGGGTATTGGGATATTGTAGAGGTTAATGGGCCATGAAGCCTTAATCTCTAGAGAGTTTGTGTGAGAATATCCCACATCAGAAGTTTATATGGGACTTAAGTGATATATAAGGGACTGAGGCCTCTCCACCTATTGCCAATTGGTTTTAGGTTGGATGCCAAGGAAACTTAACATGGTATCAGAGCCTGATCCGGCCCAGAAAAAGGGCCCGGCCTCTCGACCCTAGGATTGATGGTCTGCGAGATTAATGGCTAGAAGGGCCATTATCTCGAGGGGAGGTATTGAGATATAAAGTCCCACATCGGAAGTTTAGATGGGATTTAAGTGACATATAAGGGACTGAGGCCTCTCCACCTATTGCCAATTGGTTTTAGGTTGGATGCCAAGGAAACTTAACATGGTATCAGAGCCTGATCCGGCCCAGAAAAAGGGCCCGGCCTCTCGACCCTAGGATTGATGGTCTGCGAGATTAATGGCTAGAAGGGCCATTATCTCGAGGGGAGGTATTGAGATATAAAGTCCCACATCGGAAGTTTAGATGGGATTTAAGTGACATATAAGGGACTGAGGCCTCTCCACCTATTGCCAATTGGTTTTAGGTTGGATGCCAAGGAAACTTAACAAAGATGACAAACAAAATCTCCAGCATCATCAATTCTCATCAAGCGGGACATTGACTGAAGGCGGAAAAGCAACCGTAGACATGCCGTCAGATTCTGAAAACTCTCGCTTTTGTTGATGTACAAGTTATTATGTTAAGGGATACATGAACTTTTATGCAAAAAAGATCAGTAGTTATGAAGACTTTAGAAAAGTTAATTAACAAAATAATATGTACGCAGAAACCAAGAGCGTGTGGCCCAGTAAATTTGAAGATGTGATCCATCCTCGTTTATTCTATAAAACGAATCTCCTGAACTTTAAAGGCAATTATATACTTTAATTAATAAAGATACGTGGTTAGGAATATCATTTGTTCATGTGGACGACACTTCTTGCTCTATCATTGTTTTGTCTCCTATGTTTCCTTTTTTCCTATTAAGGATGAAGATTCGGTAACAGCCCTCACATATTTGTCCTAGTTAAGGATTACGCAGATGTTTCGATATAATATCTACTTTTTGTAAAGGCTCTTCACGCACAACTTGAAGTGTATGCCAAGTCTTGATTCCTTCTAGCTCATCATAAGCTCCTTGTTGGATGATATTGAAACAAATGATTCTTTGTGGTGGAGTCGTCGCCACCTGTATGACGATTAAAGTTTTGATTCCGAATATTGAAGACATTCTTTAAGAAAAAAATAAACTAATTAAATCGATTGAACCTTGTTCTTTTTTTGGGACAATGTAAAATAAATCGAACATTTAACCCAATTTTGAGAAACTAATTAATGTTCTTGTTACAATTGATTAGCACTTTTTGATTAATAAGCTTAACTAATTTGATATAATACTTTATAGATTACTGTATGCGCATTGCATGGATATATATATATATATCTACTATTTTTCTAAATATATTACTTCCAAGATTTTTGTAAGATCTTAAACTTTTGGTTTAGTGGTCAACACTAGTTTGCAAGTTTAATTCATTTGGTCTGATCTTATTGATTCACCTTGCTTTTCGACACCAATGCTCCTCTGACCATAGGTTTAATTGGTTCATATTTATGTTTAAATTTAGCTTCTGTCGTAAAAAAACTTATTTAATAAAAGCATTGAAGCTTTTAATCACCAAAAGACTATATATCCTACACTTTGACGCCTTTAGATTCATATTCTTCCAAAAAATATCATAGATCCAAGAATGAATCATCTCATAGTTTTTCTGTTAGTTATTGCTTTGTGTTTTGGTTTGAACGAAGGTCTTGTGTGTGGTACTGGTAATTCCCAACACCCGCAATGTAACAGCGAGTGTCTCCTAAACATTTTAGAATTTCGAAACGAACTCGCTCCTGGTAGTATTCTCAAAGTCAACTGCACATCCAACAGAAATGAGGCTAAAGGTCACCACGATGTGACATTCGATAATACATACAGATTTTTTGTTAACGAGAATGGAGACAATAGAATAGTATGGCGTTGTCACTTGAGGCAAGGTCAGAACATGGAGCATTTTCTAGAATTATGGAGAGCATACAGAGGAGCATATCAAAGTCGATGTGGTCAGATACGCTCATGGGTTGCAAAAGTTGATGGTGTTCATTTAGTGAGAAATCATGAACCGAAAGGGCACCAACATCATTGGATTACTAGCTAATGTGTTTTTTTCTTCTTAAAACTTACTCAATTACTTATGAAGCTCAGTTTTTTTTTTTTTCCCCGTCTTGTGAATTAAATCATTCTAATTCGAGTTAAAAAATACAACGAAAAAGTATAATAGAAGTGAGTAATTTTATATCTTTTTGTATTGTATCAAGTTGTTTGATGAAAGTTGGGTTCTAAAAATGCTTTAAGATATTGTATGGTGATTTGTTTTATACCCAAAATCAATCGGATATGGGTATTGTGGATCAATTCGGTTCGGGTTTTCGGGTATGGGTTAAAAGTCTCATATCTACTCCTTCATAACAGAAATATAATGAATCCAACAGAAATAACATAAACTAAATTAAACTGAAAAGATAAAAAAAAAATATATCCCTACACTACTACTATTTTTTTTTTTTGATAAAAACATAACGTACCACCGCTTAAACGGGTGGATGCTCCACTAGTAATTACTGATTATGATAGCTAGATTATAGAGTAGATAAACGAGATACTAACAAAACAAAAAAATTACTCCCACGAAAATGGAAAAATAAAAAACAGAATGGGGTTGTATTAATCAACACAAAATCCATGAAAATCAACAAAGAAATAATGCCCCAAAAATCACATAATCAATAGAAACTTATCAACACAAACAAAGCCATGAGAGCGATATGCTAATGACGCAAAGCGACACCGCATTACGAACAGAACCAACTTTGCGCAAAGCAAACGAAGCGTCCGCCGCCGGAGAATCATCACCGGAACTATCACCGTCCTCCTTCTTCTTCTTCTTAGATTTAGAGACCGATGGAGCTGGAGCTGGCTCCGGAGGACGAGGATCAAAAATTTGCTGAGGAAGCAAAACCTTATCGACCTGATAAACGGCGAGCTGCCCATCGCTGTAGACATTGCCGGAGACGGTTGTGTTGGTTACACCGGTTGTGATATTTACGGTGTTTCCACTTGTTGTGACGTTGAGAGGGAAATGTCCTTCGGCGGAGTCACCGGCTTGAGTCCGGAGAGGGTTGCTTATTGTTTGGAAGTTGGAGGAAGAGACGTAAGTTGGTATGACATGAAACTGAATAAGCTCTACTTGCTGCTCGTCGGTCAAGGAATTTAGGGTTCCGGCTTTTAGACCGGAGAAGGAGGAATCGCTCGGTGCGAAGATAGTGATACCATTGTCGGAGTTGTTGAGCTGGCCGTAGAGTTGGCTAGCAACGCCGGTTGATTTGAGAAGTCGGATGAAGACTGTGAATTGGCCGGCTTTTTCTAGGATTTTGGTGACATTTGTGGGTCCTGGTGGGGCCGGAGCGGCGGCTGGCTGAGATAGGGTTCCGGGAGTGGTCATGAGGAGGAGGAGGACGGTGGAGAGGAGGAGCATGAGAGAATGACGTTCCATGGCGGATGTTTGTGTGTTATGAGTATTGATGTTTTTATTGTTTGAGTGAGATACGAGTTTATAGGAAGTAGTAAGGGTTATATTGAAATAAGGAAAATTAATTGGTTAAGAGGTCAACATTTTTACAACTAAGTTGATGGTTAACACTTAACACAATCATTAATGATTCTCTTTCTTTTTCTGGTGTGAAATTTCCATCACATCTAATCAGATGAACTGATATACCTCCAACCAAAATTATTGGATATACTATAGCTGTACACTTATTATGCCATTAATAAAAGGATAAGGGACAATTTTATTTTGGTTTAGTGTAATGGACCTAATGGTAGCATTTAAACTAAATTTTAACTCTAAATGCAAACTCTGCGGATATATAATAACTTTGTTCAAACTTCAAAGTGGCTTATTCATGTCGCTTTTTTGTTTCTCCTTTTTTTTTTCTTTGGTGATGGCAAAACTCATTTGTCGGTTTCAAGATCAAAGTCTAGTTTTGGTTAGAAGTGCCGATTATATATATGTAAAACTAATAATGGGGTAGGAAAAAAAATCTGATTAGGTAACTGATCAAGTTTTAATTGATACTTGATAACCTTTTAAGAACTACAGCTAATCATTTAATTATAACTTCTACTATCGTGATAACAATCTTGTGCTTTGCTTTGAAAACATTAGCAGTAGTTGTTATGACGGTGATAATGTATGTATTTAGTTATTACACATAGTGACATAGTCTGTGTGAAATAACTAAAGTAGAATCATTACTTTGTTAGTAATTACACCTAGTGACATAGTCTGTGTGAAATAACTAAAATAGAATCATTACTTTGTTAGTAATCATCAAATTCTGTGTTTTGAAAGGTGGGAGGAATAATGGAGAGTGTGGTATATGATAATGGAAGGAGCAACTTGCAACTTTGCTTGGAAATTAAGAAAAAGCAAACAGAAATTGATTTGTGGTGGGCTCTCTTCAATATTAAGCATTTTTCACATTAAAGTTTTTAAGTTTTTTTTTATTACTAAGAAGCTTAGTGGTTTGTACTATATACACATAATACGAAATGAACTTTGTTGATGAAATTTTAACTTACTCAAAAAAGTGTCAAAACAAACTATAACTGATCAAAATAAAACTTCTTAGACATTTTATGCTCAAATCAGTAAACTGTCCGATTACACTTAGATTGTTTTTCTGTTTTAAGAAGATCCTTAAGATGATAGAGAAAGTATATAAACAAACTTGGGAGAGAAAAGTGATGTCTTGATTTCATGTTAGTTAACAAAAAAAAAAAAAAAAAAGAGAGATCAGTGAGGTGGTTTGATGACAAAAACATTGTATCTTCAAATGAAGAAATTAATACTGTAATTTACAAAATCACTTTGAGGGAGGGGAGATTTATGAAACTGGGTGTGAATTGGTTTTGAAAGTGTAAGTGGGGGCGTAATGAAAACAACACTGCCATCCTACTAGTATGCTTTGATCAAATTTGATTTTGATTGGCATCTCTCATCTGCTTGCAATATTACTATTATATATACAGTTTTAGACTCCCGTATATGACGCAATAATAAATAGTTCGATTGCCATATATTTTATGGCTCAAATTTTGGTTAGTAAAAATAATGGCTAACTGGGTTACTAGTTCGAGATTTTGAAAAAGGATTCAATTTTGGAAACTAAAAGATTGCAAAAGAAAGAAAGAAAATTCTACAACCCTCTTTGTGTCTCCTTGCATTGAAGTTGTGTGAAGTAATTAGCAGCTTAGAATTTAGATGTATTACTTTCTTTGTTGGATAAGTTCAACTGCTTTGAGCCTCTCTCTAATCTTACTCCTCTTCTGAGTTTTGTTTCCCAGAAATATAGTTAACCAAAGAAAAACCTATTACATATTTTAGTTATCTTTATTAAATATATAAAATATGAAAAAAATAATTAAAAATAACCATAGTGAACATATGCTAAAAACAAAATTTTGTGCAAAAACATAAGCTAATTTAAAATATATTGTTTTAAGAGGGAATCGAAGACATACATATTGGTTAACCAAGAAGAAAGTCGTTTATCACACACATTTTCTCACTTTCCCTAAAAATCAGCCATATCATATGCTCTCATTCCATTTGCCTTCCCTCGAAAAAGAAAAAAATCATTTTTCTTGTTTATATTTCAGACAAAACAAAACCAAAAACACCACAATGTTCTTGAATTCTCCACTCCTCATAACCACAAAGCACCAACTTACCGAGATGAAAGCCAGAGAAGAATTAGGCGAATTCGCTCAAATCTTCAATGCTGTGATGACTCTAATGAGGAGATTCATATTCAGAGTTCTATGCGTCGGTCCAGTCCCTAATCACATCTCATTCATCATGGATGGAAACCGCAGATTCGCCAAGAAACACAATCTTGAAGGCAGAGACGCAGGACACAGAGCCGGTTTCGTATCAGTGACATACCTTCTTCAGTACTGCAAAGAGATTGGTGTACCATACGTCACACTCTACGCGTTTGGTGCCGACAATTTCAGGAGAGGACCTGAAGAAGTCAAGTGTTTGATGGATCTGATGCTGGAGAAAGTTGAGCTCACGATTGATCAAGCTAACTCCGGGACTCTAAATGGCGTGAGAGTGATCTTCGCCGGCGATCTGAATTCGTTAAACGAGCGCTTTCGAGCAGCGGCACAGAGACTGATGGAAATTACGGAGAAGAATAGAGGTTTAATGGTTGTGGTTTGTGTTGCTTACAGCACAAGTCAAGAGATTGTTCACGCTGTTCGAGAATCTTGTGTGAAAAAGTGCGATGATGGAGATGGTCCTGTAGTTTTGGAGGTGAGCGACATTGAAGAGTGCATGTATACATCGGTTGCTGTTCCAGATCCGGATCTTGTGATACGAACCGGAGGAATAGATCGGCTAAGTAACTTCATGGCGTGGCAGACTTCAAGGTCACTCCTTCATACCACGGCGGCTCTTTGGCCGGAATTACGGCTCTGGGATTTGGTTTGGGCCATTCTTAAATTCCAGAGGATGCAAGATTACTTTCAGAAGAAGAAAAAGTTCGACTAATGCTTTCTAAGTTAAAACCCTAGATTGAACTTTTAACCCTTATGTTTGATTTACATGTTTCTTGCGTTATAAGAAAGATGAATCAAAACGAGAAAACCAAAGAAAATCCTTTTTTATAATCCAAATAACAAACACGAACACACAAAACAATGATGATTCGTTCGATTTAACAATGCTTAAACACTACAATCAGAAGCTTAATTCAGGACCAGGTTTACCTTGGAACCTGAAGACATTTGATGTCTTGCGTTTTGGCGCATTCTAACGTTTGTTTTGTCGAGTTTTATCGAGTCTTTCTAGTTGTTATTGAGTCTTTTCAGGTATAAAGACGTTCAAAGGAGAGTTTCCGTACGAAGAGGAGCAAGTAGGTGAAAACGAGCAAAAAGTGGTCGAAATAGCCAGAAAGACCACTCGCCGGAGGCACCCGCCGGCCACCACTCGCCGGAGGCACCCGCCGGCACCCACTCGCCGGGCCACTCGACGGGCCAGGCCGCCGGCCACCACTCGCCGGAGGTACTCGCCGACACCCACTCGCCAGGCCACTCGACGGGCCAGGCCGCCGGCCACCACTCGCCGGAGGCACTCGCCGGAGTCCACTCGACGGCCTGACCCGACCTCCTCACCCGACGTCGTCACCCGACGGATCCACCCGACGTCTTCACCCGACGGAGTGACTCGATGGGCCACTAGCCAGACTCACCCGACGGCCCACCATCTCACACCACTCGATGGGCCTGATCGCCCGAAGGCCCACTCGAGTACTCTACCCGATGGCCCAGTCGATCACTTCGGCTTTCACTACTTAGACCTATTTTCCGTTTTGTGAAAAGGACGTGTTTTTGTTTTCTTTTACACTTGGTTCGGGGAGTTTTCGGAGGGAGCCGCTTTTTCATTGTTGTTTGAGGAGAAGATCTCGAATTCATAGTGACAGTATTGGAGAAGATTTCTAAACCTCTTTGTTTGCTATTTCTATTATTCAATGAAAACTGTTTCTGCTATTGTTGCTGTTTGCTCGAACATGTGTGAGTAGTCGCCTTGCTAGATCTAGGTTTTTCAAAGGAGTTTCATGACTTAGATAACTGAATGCAGATAGGATACTTTGTCTTTGAATCAAGGATCATTTAGAGTGCGTCTTCGGATACATACCTCAACGAGAATCCAAATCTTCGGATTGTGGCAACTTCGACCATCAGCTAAGGTCGTCGTACCTCGGGATCCTTGATGAAAAGAGTCTCTTTGTTTTCGCCTTTGATAATCTTAATGCTAAGATTGATTTGATCGCTCAGTTTTAGATCCTAGGCTTCCTATTCATCAAAAGTGTTATAGGGTGCTAGATAAATCATTGGTGAGCGATCCGTCCTTAGCCTGCGAGAGTTGATGCTAAGGCGGATCGTGAACATATCGAACCTGATTTTACTGCTTGCTTCCAACTGCTAGATTCAAACGATAGTTTAGACATCTAGGTTGCTTAGCAAAGTCGTTAATACCGCGACAGTGGATTAACGTACTTTCATGTTTGAGTTCGAAACCTGTTTGCAATCATTTTCCTGAATAGTCGTTTGGTTACCTTTCATGAGCTCCTGCGAATTACCTCGGTCTATTGCTTTGTCTCTATTGAATTTTAATCGTTGTTTACATTTGTTATTGTTACTATATCACAACCAAACCATATCATTGTCTTAGCTCTATTTCTTGTCTCATAAGTTCACTGTGCAACGCTGGTCCTCTGGACTCGAATCATTTATACACACTTCCATCCTTTTATCAACATTACAGAGAGGTAAGAACAAAGTAAGGAGTTTGATACTTGTCTTCTCCACCCATCATGGGCATTGGGACTCCGGTCTTAACCGGACTAACGTATCCAGGCCGATATGTTTTCCCCAAAACTCCCTCGACAAGATCACTCAGGTTAAAGAACTTATCTTCAGGCAACTGGTAGTTATGAACTCTATCTTCTTCCATCCCAATTGGTCTAACCTTAACATCCATCTGAACAATCCCAGATACCGTAACTCTCACTTTATTCCTCTCATCTGTTCTCTCAACCACAACTTCCCTCTCTTCAAGATTAATTCTCCACTCTGCTTCACCTCCTGTTGGGACTTCAACTTCTTCTCTGTTCCATCTGACACGAGAGAGTCTACAGATTCGTCCCAAAAAGAAACCTTCTTGGCTGCGATGACGAGGCTGTGGCTATCGAACATCACTGAGAAGGCTTGAACCCATGTGAAGTCTCTGGTTCTACCAGCAGGTCTTGTACCGATGAAATGTGCATTTATTTGAAGATTCTCATATGAGACAATGGCAAAGTTCCCGTCTTTGTTTCCGTGGAAGTAGAACATCACTCCATCTCCTCCCACAAATCTCGGGTCGTCACACAAAGAACCATACCCATTGCAGTTCGCTTTCCTCCCTGTTCAACAACATAAATTAACCAAGATCTATGTGTTAGAAATTTCACATCAATAAACGTTACAAACTTTATCGAAATATTTAAAAAAATAAAAAAAAAAACATTTTGGAGCTTTGAAAATGTTTCAAAATGTTGAGATATGGGGCTTGCATTTGCAAATGACTTCACATTTGCTGCTACAATCTATGTAACAAGCTTTTTCCTTCTTGTTCATCCTCGGTTTCCTCTCGGGGCATTCTTTAGGACAAGTGAGGATCTCCTGGTTACAAGATCCTCTCGCTAAGCATTGAACTCGCTCTGGAGGTTCAAGGAGAGAGAGGAGAGGGAGGCGCGTTTTAGAGAGAGATAGGTATATATATATATATATATATTAACATAATTAGGTTAAACTTTTTCTTATATATGAAGGTCAATATTCCGGTTTAATTATAAAAAGTAGGTTAAATATACGAAGTTTACACACTAAGTCTACTGAATAAGTCTAAATGAGGTCTACCACTACGGTCTATCACGGAATTACCGAAACGTTTTAATTTCAGCCGTCGGTTTGAAATTTTAGGATTCTCGCTAGGTTAAAACGGTTGGTAGACCTCTATTGCGGTCTACTAGCTTATTCTACTTATTATGTCTACTTTACCTCAAACCCTAAATCGAATAATTTAGATATAATTTTGCAACAATTTGCTTGCCATATTGTCAATTTACAGTTTAGCTAACAAATAAACAAACATTGAATCGTATAGCGAACCAAAAATAATTATTCATCTATAAATTTTCTATACCCTACAACTTACACCATTAAACCCTAAACAATCTACTCAAACTCTTATCCTTATGAACTATATACTCATGATATTTATAGATTCATGTATTTTCTGAGATTTTATTTTTAATAGATGTTAAATGTCTATTATTTCGTTATTTGTGAAAAAAATATTTCAATTTTTTTTTCTTAATTTAAATTTAAGATTTAATGATTTAGTAAACTTTCTTGGTAGACCTCTCATGATTTTATAGGGTTTTAACTTAATTTGTTTTTTTCTTACAATTATATGAAATTATATTTTATATAGATACAAGTTGTTTGTATTGTATTTATGTATAAAAAAGTTTCATCAAAATAATTTTTACAATTTTTATAATTATCATTAAGATTTAATGACATAGTAGATTTACTCGGTAGACCTCACACATTTTTATAGGTTTTAACCTAAATGTCTTTACTTATCTATAAATGATTCATCTGTATGCATTCATATTTTTGGTAGATGGTAATGTCTATATTTTAATTATTCATACATGTTTTGTTGTCAAATTATTTTTTATTTAATTGTAAATTAAGATTTAAGATGTTATTACGAGGTAGACCTCCAATATTGTCTACGATGTAGACCTCACCGGTAAATCATATCGTCCGGAGGTTAAAATTGTAATCGAAACATGCGTTTTTTTGTTTGATCATAAAAAAGTATGGAGTAATTTTACTACTCATGAAAATTAGTTTTGCAATTGTTTCAATTTGTAGTTTAATTATTTAGAAAATTGAATTTGTAGTCTAAAATTGGCAATTTCTCATAAATTTACAGTCTAAATCATAAATCATTATCCAAAATTAGAACCTTTTTATATCCTAGAACGGCGCATGATCGTCAAAATTGTAGAGAAGATCGGCTAAATGTTAGGAAGCCACTATGATAACACAATAATATTTTCAACAAAATGAAAATGATCAACAAATTCAATACACAAAAACCCCTGGTGTTACTCCAGGGGCTGACACATCAGATTTTCCAAGCTTTCTGAGAGCGACACATCAGCAAAAACCGTCAGCCAGTAAAAACATAACAAATAATACCAGTCAGCAATTTTCTCGGTTTAATTGCCACATATTTGGTCCGATTTAATTTATCTGGTCCGATTTAATTGGTTCAGTCGCTAATGAACGCTGTGAAAAGGAGTAGGATCGCTCCTGTTTATCTTTTCCAGGGCCCAAGAGGAACTGGGAAAACATCGACTAACACGGATCAGAAGAAACAAAAAGAGAACAAAAAGAGCATAACATGACTCCCTCGGAATGCTATGGTGATTATTATCATTATCATCCCATGACTCCCTCGGAATGCTATGGTGATTATTCACATCGCCTTCTTTAGGGCCTGATTGCTATGAACGCGGATGGTTCGCTTCGAGATGCTGAAACCATGTTGGAGAAGCTTAGTTTGCTGGGGAAACGAATCACCACTGATTGTTCTGATTGTTTGGTTTTGATAGAGTAGATGAAGGTTAGTATATTGCAGATCAGGTGTTCGACTAAATGTCTGAATGAACTTTAGAAATGTGGTTGTGTTTCTCTTGAGCACACTGGGAGATTTGGAAGTGAGCGAGAGGATTCTCGCCGTCTTGAGCAATATAGTTGCAGCTCCAGAAGGATGGAAAGCAATCGGTTCGGTATGCGATGCGTTCCGGGTTTTAGTGGATGTACTGAACTGGACCGACTCGCCTGGATGCCAAGAAAAGGTGACTTACATTCTAATGCTGATGGCTCACAAGGGATATGGAGATCGACAAGCGATGATCGAGGCGGGAATCGAATCGTCGTTGCTCGAGTTAACTCTTTTGGGAAGTGCATTGGCTCAGAAGAGAGCCTCGAGGATATTAGAGTGTCTTAGAGTGGACAAAGGGAAACAAGTCTTGGATAGTACAGGATCATGCGGTGCTTTGTCTGCACCAATCTATGGGACCAGAGGCAACAACGGTTTGGACCACGAGGAAAGCGATTCGATGATGAGCGAAGAGAGGAAAGCCGTGAAGCAGTTAGTGCAACAAAGTTTACAGAGCAATATGAAGAGAATCGTGAAGAGAGCTAATTTGCCTCAAGACTTTGTTCCTTCAGAGCATTTTAAGTCGCTCTCTGTGAGCTCCACTTCAAAGAGCCTCCCCTTTTGAAAAATGTAAGTCTTTTCATGATTATAGTATTAGCCTATTAGGTTAAGTAGATTGTCAGATTGATAAGATTAGTTAGCTTTCTTCCCAAGGCTTTGAGTTGATGCTCTGTCTCTCACTGACTGACAGTGGCATGGAATGTAAATTCGTGGAAGATTAGTGGGCATTGACTTAGTCTTTCACATGCATTTGGCCAGTTTTTTTAGACCTCCTCGAGACCCCACTCACATTGCTCGAATCTTTAAATTACCAAATCGCCCATCTTCCTTAACTAAACTGTCGGTGATTTTCTTCCTTTTCAAGTATATGGCTTGGTCCACTCTTGCCTTTGCTTTGATTGTTTGCATTTAATTTGATTTTTCTTTTCTCTGTAAATTATTTCGTTTTCCTTTTTTGCAAATAGAGTTTTGGAATCTTTTGAAAACACTAGGCGTGGATGGAACTTGCATAGCACATATTACAAACTTGTTTGTGAAACCAAACTGAAAAAAATCCTTTCCTCATTTGGAGATTCATGGCGATATCTTACGTTCAGCCTCTGCTTCTTGTTCTTCTCGCATCACTCTTCTTTTTACCTGCTTTTGGTGGCTTGATTGATTTTGAATACTGCAACAGTAAGTAACGATCTGTTAGTCTAGCAATTATCATTTTTATTTTTTGGTAAATTTATGTTTTTGTGTGTTTTAATATATATCATAGCTATCTTTATTAGTTGATAAATCAGTTCAATTATAGACCTCGATTTCATAGATTGTTGCTCCAATCACTTTTTCTATTAACGGATCAATGGGACCAGAGCTCTATGGTTGAAACTTTAGAAATGTGGTTGTGTTTTCAGTCAGCTTTTAAGATTCAATATCGAATGAGCTATTTCATATTTCTGTATCTTAGAGCTATTTGAATAAGTTGATTTAGCTTCTGGGTTATTTCATATTTCTGTATCTTAGAGCTATTTGAATAAGTTGATTTAGCTTGTCAAATGAAGGCAAACTTACTTCGCTTCTCTCATGATAAATATGTTATTGCAGGAACCAAAAGAGAATGATGTTCCGTCAAAAAGCTTTGGGATTCTCGGGTGATTCAAAGCAATTGAAAAGGTTATTTCTCTTAACCAGCATAATCTTAAACGCCAGAAATTATAAAACATATTATTAAAACTCAAAAGACAGTGGTTACATAATGTGTTTGGAAAATGTAATAGCCTTGAAGTAGTGCAATGTGGTTGCATAATGTGTAACATCAATTGAAATGTGTTTACGTTAAGAAAAACTTAAATAAACTTAAACATAATGCATATAATCAATAAAACGAAAAATCTCCTTGTAGATGAAGCAGTTGTCGCAGACATCATCATACTCTCCGGTAACGCAATCATCTCCAACTTCAATATCACTGAGCAAGAAATCATATCCCCGGTACTCCCTAACACTTAGCTCCAGAATTACAGGCTTCACATTGACCAAACACTTTCTTACGGTTTGAAATCCTTGCTTTTTCCAAAGTTGTTTGAGGTAGGTTGAACCTTCGTTAAACTGGCCCTGGCTGATTAGAATCATACCATAGAGATACATAGCTTCAGGATGGCTTGCTTCTGCTGCTATCAAGAGATGCTTAGAACCTGCAATAGTAAACTTTTTGTAATAGAAATCTATTAGTCCACATAGGAATATGGCATGAACATTCCCATATCCTGCGCAGGTATAGAGCAAGTGAGAATTCTCAGGAATTCTATCCCATGGAGGTGGAAATGTTTCCTCAAGATTGAGCTTCTCCAGAACATCTGGATATTTGGAGATATCACGAAATGTCTTGCAAGAAACAATGCATGCTTTCAGATCAGTATGAGATGCTCCTCCTACTTTTCCCAGAATGACAGTTAACATGTCATTAGGAAGATCAGTAAGCACTTTTTCCGATTTTTTCCTCTCCATAGTGTAGTATTTTATTTTAGTATGTGACTGATGGATAATGAATCTGCTAACCCCACTTCTTATAGTATTTTTTTCAGATACGTAATTCAAAAAATTACAGACTTTAAAATATATCTTGCATGTATTTCCCAACCCATTTAATATGAAGTCTTCTCTTTAAAAGTTATTTGATTCTTCTCCTCCCCTTTCTTTAATAAATTAGTGATTCTTTCCCTCTAATGTGAAATCTGAAAAGTTACATTTTGTTAAACACTCTTCGTGAACTGGAATTCTGATTTATTGATTACTAAATTATAGCCACTCTGAAAACGTTGAAATATATAAAATAAACATTTAAGTTTGATTTCAGTCAAAATTACTTAGTCAACATACACATTTGACTACAGGAATTGAAAAGGCATTATTCATGTTGGCGATTACTATAGTTCCTAATAGAGTAAAGCATAAATAGCCCTCAAAAGGTATCTTTCTTCCATACTTATCATTCACCTATTTTCCAAGTCTTGTCAGTTTTATTTCTCTTATTTATAGATTCAAATCTTATGGCTCCCCCAGAAACAAGTTTGGCTGTTCTTTTGCCCAAAAAGATACCAGTCGATCAATTGGTATTAGGGAAGACCATGCAGCATGTTCTCGTACGTGTCTTGAGGATGTGGGAAGCTAGAAATTTCAAACTCAATGGGACACTCATGAGTCTCGATTTATTGTTGTTGGATGAAAAGGTACTCTATTTCATTAGCTGTAATCAATCTCATCTCAATCTATTGTATCTACTTATGATATAACTTACTTTCTCTAATTTATCTAGGAAACCCTTGTCCAAGGCTCTATCTTCCATCGTCGAATTGAAACATTCAGACATCAGCTTAAGGAAGGCAACATTTATCTAATCAGTAACTTTGAAGTTGTTCCCACCTACAACCACTATAAGGTCACAGACAATCCATTCACTATCCGGTTCATGGACACAACTCAAATCATGGAGATTGCGGAAGCTGATTGTTCAATCAAAAAAGAAAAATTTAGACTACACACATATGCAGAATTCCAGAACTTCGCAGGCACCAATCTTCACTTGATCGGTAAAATCAAATCCTCAGCTTTCTTGTTTCGTATATATATATGTGAATATGTAAAATACTAAGTTATTGCTCTTAATCTAAATTTAGACGTGGTAGGTCAAGTATTACAAATCCAAGGCTCCAATTTGGAAGACTCTAACTCGAAGCAGAAGATTGTCCTACTACTTTTGTTAGAAGAGTAAGTTTGATATACATTTCCTAATTACATTTTTCAGTTTATAAAACAAAATAAAATTCAAAATTCTTATATGATTAAACAGCAATTCAACAATCCGCTTAACTCTTTGGGATGGTCAATCATCTGAGTTTCGCATCCAGTACCAGCGAAGCGAACGACATTGCAATGTGATTGTATGCACATGTCTCAATCCGAAAAAATTTGCAGGTAATTGTAGAACTGTAATTCTTCCCTTTAAGTAAAAATAGAATTATTCAAAAGTCTACTTATTATTTTAAAAACGATTTTCAGGGAAACTGTTTTTGAACTCAACTGGAGCTACGAAGTTATTTCTCAACTCCAATCTGCAAGTTGTCAACAAATTTATGAAAAGGTAAACCATAACACATACGATACTCAATATATAACTCTTGAAATAATTTAAACATTATCTGAAATTGCATAAAATAGGATGGGAATACAAAACAGTGTTTCTGCAGCAGCAATTGTCGAAGAGAGAAGTGGCAAAATTAACTTTGAAAATTGGAATATTGAGAAGATATTGGAATACATATCAGGGGGAGATGGTGAAGAAAAGGAAGTGATTTGTCATGCCAAAATTATGGATATCTCAAGCCGTAAGGGCTGGAAGTATTTGTCATGTGGTACATGTTCAAAGATGCTTGAACGCTCTGCAACTTCTCTGATCTGCAATACATGTAACAAGAGCACAGGAATTGGAATACCAAGGTTACAAAAGCTTTTAACTGATTGAATTCTATCAAATCATTTGAAAATTAATAAACGCATCTTTATACATGTTTTATCGTTTTAATTTAACAGGTTCAGGGTGGAGTTATTAGTCGGAGATGGATGTAAAACATCTACATTTGTCTTGTTTGACAGAGATGCTAGAAAACTAACAAACACCAGTGTTGAAGACATCAATGTATCTGAGGTATGTAGAAATCACTACAAAGTTGCGTAGTTTCAGATGTTAAGACCATTTATATTGTTGGGGTAATGAAACAGGGAAATGAATGTACGGACATACCAAAATGTCTTTTGGAACTTGTGGGGAAAACATTGAATTTCCAAGTCAAAATCTCAGAGTACAATTTCCAAACGTCTTCTCAGACATTCACAGTTACTCGCGTTATCGAAGAAGGAGATGGACACGAGATCAAAAAGGAAGATGGTGAAAAGTGTCCTACATTTGAGACAACAAGAGATGATACCAGACTTCCAGAAGAGGATGAAGATGAAGAGAAAGAGGAGGAAAAGGATTTAATTCCTGAAGAATCTGAAAGGGAGGCCAAAAAACTCCGTGTCGTTTAATTAGCATGGTGTAACTCATAAGCACACATAGGCTCCAATACACATCTCAAACTCTACTTTATTGCTTTATGCTACTGTACAATACACATCTCAAGTCTATTTGCTATTCCGATTGAATTCATCACCTATAATTAACGTTTACTTTATTGCCTTGGTTCATTTAGATATTAATAATTATTCAGGTTTCACGGAATATGATTTTGACAAATTATGTCGTTCCATATTTATGTCAAAACTTACATATAAGGTGACAATCAACTTTGCGATCCAATCCGTTGTAATAACCTGAAACTAATAGAAAAATATTGGAAAACATAATATCTTAACGACCATTATATACTTGGTCTCAACATTTTACCAAAAAGTAGTCAAAACAGAGATAATAACATCAAACTAACTGATAATGGTTAATGATAATGTAACCATGAGAGACCCATATTTACACGTATGAGTAGAGATGATAAAAATTAAAATAATGGAGGGTAATGCTTGCGTCACCGAACTCTCCTTTGAAAACCATTATTTATTAATGAAGCATTTAGATGAATTCGAAGACTGACCATTCATATTCTATTACTAACTGCATAACGAAGGGGTTTATTAAAAAAATAGAAAAAACCCTTCGTTCAATACTACCATAAACTCTTAAGTTATCTGCAGCAAAATAATAAGTTATCCCTTCATTTTATAAAGATACACCATCAGTTATCTTCTGCATTTTAGGTTTATGTGTAAAACTGGGATGAACTCAGCTGAAAAAAACATAAATGGACAAGACAAACTCGCGTAAGAGGAAAGCGCCAACAACAGATCAGGACAAAGCAAGGTCAAACAAGTTTAAAAGAGTGCAAACTCTCCGAGAAAAAACACCAGGTCAGTAAAAATCTGATAGCAACGATATATGAATCTTATATGAAGTTATTAAAAAATCTAATAATTCACAGAGATCTCAACCTTCCGTGAAGATACAGCAGGTAGCTAAATTGGTCGAATATTACTACATGAATAAACTTATGATTTGGATAAAAGCATTAATATCAGGCTGTATCTTTTTGTAACTTGTAAATGCAGATGTTTCAAGAGAAGCGAGGAGGATACGGTATCAAATACTTCAAGAAAAGAGACAAAAAAAAACAAGGAGAACCACTTCAAAAGAAGGTAACATATGCATTTTACTAAACGAAATATAAAACCTGCAAGTCAATTTCACAAAGAAGGAACAAAATATGAACATGAGACTGTACTTTTAAACTGCAGATGTTTCAAGTCAAGCAAGGAGAATAATGTATCCAACTCTTAATGGAAAGCTACTTACCAAAACTGGGACAATGGCTTCAAAAGAAGGTTTACAAATACATTTAACTAAACCATATATGCAAACTGGTGAACAATTAAAAACAGAGGAAAAGCATTAACATAGACCGTAACTTTTTGTCACTCGAACTTGCAGATATGTCAAGAGAAGCAAGGAGAAAAAGGTATCAAATTCTTAAAGGAAAGCGTCAAAGAAAAACTGTGACAATCGCTTCAACAAAAGGTATAAATCCCTTTATAGTAAGCCAAATATGCAAAATGTTAATCAATATCAAATACAGGGAAAATTAAAAAAAAAGCAAGGAGAGAAAACAAACTCGTGGAATGCTCGTACTGTCACGCTCTGGTATGGGAACAAGAAAGCAACGAAAAAACTAAAGATGGAAAAATGTTGTTTTCAATATGCTGTCAAAAAGGAAGAGTGTCTTTACCAGCCATACGTGAACCACCACAACTGCTGAAAGCTTTATTGGATTCACCTCATTTTAGAGAGAATATCAGGGTGTACAGCTCACTTCTAGCTTTCACCTCCATTGGGGCAGAGGTTGATCAATCAGTCACGTCAGGTTACGGTCCTTACACATACAGAATTCAAGGCCAGATTTATCATAGGTTAGGCTCTCTACTACCACCTGAAGGAAAACCACCAAAATGTGGTCAGCTATACATTTTTGATACAAGGAATGAAGTCCAGAATCGTATCAAAACAATGTCTAGAAAAGCCAACCAGTCCAAGCTTGAAGAGAATATTGTGGAAGGTTTGATTCACATGATGGACGAGAATAATTGGTTAGCTGGGGAGTTCAGAAAAGCTCGGGATAAATATGAATCAGGAAGTTGTCGAGAATTCACGATTAGACTGGTTGGAGCGAAACAGAAAGGTAGACAATTTGATTTACCTGTTTCTGATGAAATAGCAGGACTGGTTGTTGGAGACTTTGTTGAACGAGATATAATTATCCAGTACAAGACATCAGTACTCCAGCGCATTAGCTGTTTACACCCTCACTACATGGCTCTTCAGTACCCAATGTTGTTTCCTTATGGAGAAAGTGGATTCCACTTACGCATTCCATATTCTGGTGAAAAGGAAAAGACAGTTAAGCGAGAATATCTTACAATCCGTGAGTACTATGCATACCAGCTCCAAACAAGGTTGTCTGAAGGGAAAACAATCATCAGAGGAGGTCGTCTATACCATCAGTTTATAGTTGATGCATATACAACTATAGAAGAGGAACGTCTGAAGTTTAATAGGCTTAACCAAAAGAAGCTCAGAGCTGACCTTTATAATAACGTATGTGATGCGGTTGGAAGAGGAGACTCTGATTCAAAATCACTAGGAAAAAGAGTAATTCTCCCAGCTACATTCGTAGGAGGTCCAAGATACATGATTGAAAATTATCATGATGCAATGGCCCTATGTCGTACTTACGGAAATCCACATTTGTTTGTTACTATAACAGCAAATCCGGGTTGGGACGAAATCAAAGAACACCTGCAAAAATATGGGAACGACACAGCTAATGACAGGCCAGAAATCAGTACCCGTGCATTCAAGCTGAAGTTGGATGAATTGATTTCGGATTTCAAAGATGGAACACCTTTTGGACCACTACTTGCAGGTAAATTTCCTCATACTACTTTTTCATGAAAGTATATATTACTAAAAGACAAATAACTTACATCACTATTTATGTTTTTTCAGTTGTCTATACAATTGAATTTCAGAAGAGAGGACTACCTCATGCACATATTCTCCTATGGTTACAAGAAGGATTTCAGAACCCATCAATTCATGAAATTGATGAAATAATAACAGCAGAGATACCTGATGTGAAAGAGGATCCTGAGGGATATGAGCTGGTTAAAAAGCACATGATGCATGGTCCGTGCGGACTAGACCGGCCAAAAAATGTCTGCATGGAAAACGGAGTCTGTTCAAAGAAATATCCGCGATCATTTGCGCATTGTACAACTATTGATCAAGATGGGTATATAATATACAAGAGGCGAGATGACGAAGAAAGGTTTATTTTGAAAGGTGAAACAAGGTTAGACAACCGCTACGTAATCCCATTTAATATGCCTTTGCTTAAAAAGTTCAAAGCGCATATCAATGTTGAGTGGTGTAATACTTCAAAAGCAATCAAATACCTTTTCAAGTACATTACTAAAGGTGTTGACAAGGCTACCATTGTTTTCCAACAAACAACAAGAGAAGAAAGTGGATCCACAGAAAAGTTAGAGATTGATGAGATTCAGAATTTTCAAGAATGTCGATTCTTATCAGCATGTGAGGCAGCTTGGCGTACCTTTGCTTTTGATATTCACCACCAAAATCCTCCTGTACAAAAGCTTACATTACATCTCGAAGGCCAGCAACCAGTTTATTTTAATGGTAGTGAGAATCCGGAAAATGTTGTCATGAGAATGGAGGAACATAATACAATGTTCACTGGATGGATGGAAGCTAATAAACATGATGAACTTGCGCGCAGCTTGACATATCTTCAGTTTCCGACAATGTTCGTATGGTCTAAATCAACCAGAAAATGGTCTAGACGACAGAGAGGACAGAGCATTGGAAGAATTGTAAATATCAGCATCTCATCAGGAGATCTCTATTACTTGCGAATGATAATAGGTCATCTCAAAGGGTGTCGTAGCTATGAGGAAATCAAGACAGTTGCAGGCGTTACATATAAAACATGCAAGGAAAGTTGTTATGCAATGGGTCTCTTGGACGGAGATAAAGAGTGGCATGAAAACTTGATGGAAACAGCTCAATGGGCTTATGCATGGCAGTTGAGAGAGCTATTTGTTACAATGTTATTACACTGTCAAGTCACTGACCCACTCAACTTGTGGAACCATTGCTGGAAAAGCCTAGGTGAGGATATGTTACATCTGCAACGTAGAAGGCTTGACTTTGAAGGACTGCAGTTAGATGATGACGAAGTGCAACAATATGTTCTAATAGAACTGGAGAAACTTCTCAAGAATAGTGATAAGTCATTGGCAGACTATCCAAAACTCCCACTAGCAGAAACAATCATCATCGACAGTGTTAAAAACACGATGATAAAAGATGAACAAAGATACAACAAAGAGGAAGAAAAAGCCAAACATCTTGAATTGTTTTCAAAGCTTAACTCAGAGCAAATGTCGGTTTATGAGGAGGTTATGGATTCGGTGAACAACTGCAGAGGTAAACTTTTCTTCCTCTATGGTCCTGGGGGAACTGGCAAAACCTATATATATAGGACACTCATTTCTAAACTACGTTCTGAGAAACGCATAGTTCTTCCAGTTGCGTCCTCGGGAATAGCGGCAACACTTTTACCTGGGGGAAGAACTGCACATTCACGGTTCAATATACCAATAGATCTCCATGAGGAATCTGTATGCGATATCAAAGGAAACACTATGCTTGCGGGTTTAATTCAAGAAACATCACTAATCATATGGGACGAGGCACCTATGGCACATCGTCACACATTTGAAGGTGTTGACAGAACACTAAGAGATATCATGAGTTCAGATAAACTGTTTGGAGGGAAAACAGTTTTGTTAGGTGGTGATTTTCGACAAGTATTGCCAGTCATTCCAAAAGGAAGCAGACAAGATACGGTTTTAGCATCCCTCAATAGATCTTACCTGTGGAATCAATGCAATATATTCACTCTTTCCAAAAACATGAGAGTGCAACAAGATGAAAAGGAGTTTGCTAAATGGATGCTACAAGTTGGGAATGGAGAAGCTAAAACAGAAACTTCGTTTCAAAAAGATTGTGAAGAGGGTGAAAACATTGAGATCGAAGAAAGTTTGATGTTGCCTAGAGGAGGAAACCCATTGGAAGAAATACAGAAATCAACTTTCCCGGATTTGGAAAACTCTTTTCATGACCGCGAGTATTTACGTGTTCGTGCAATCCTAACCCCAAGGAACGAAACAGTGGAAGAGATAAATGATTTTTTCTTGACAAAAATCAGTGGCGAGATGAAGGAATACCTAAGTGCCGATACTATTGACCATAGTGATAGTGACCTCGATGGAGTCAACCTACTCTACACGACAGAGTATCTAAATGCACTCAAGGTCTCAGGATTGCCAAATCATCGCCTTTGCTTGAAGAAAAATGTACCAGTCATTTTGTTGAGAAACCTGAATCAGAAGGAAGGACTATGCAATGGCACAAGACTGGTGGTTACAAGATTGGGAGAAAAAGTGATTGAAGCAGAGATTTTAGTAGGCACAAATGTTGGCAAAAGGATCCTTATACCCAGGATTATTATGACAACAGCAGATACCAATTGTCCATACAAGATGAAAAGGCGGCAATTCCCACTGAGAGTATGTTATGCAATGACGATAAACAAAAGCCAAGGACAAAGTTTGGGACATGTAGGCATCTACCTACCTAAACCAGTTTTCAGCCATGGACAACTATATGTTGCTCTATCTCGGGTCACATCAAAAAAAGGTTTGCGGATTTGGAGCGAAACATCAGGGAAAGAAACATCAACGGCAGTCAAGAATGTCGTTTACAAAGAAATCTTTAACAATCTTCGCCTCAGAGAAATAGGTATTCATGAAATAAATCAATATATTGTATAACTAATATTACCAAAACTTAAACTAACCAAAAAAAAAAAAAAACCACAGGTGATCAAGACCAGCAAGGAGAAGAAAACCACGAAGAGATAAACCAGCAACGAGAAGAAAACCACAAAGAGATAAACTGATGGAATGGGGCCGAAAGTTAGAAAAAAAAAAAAAAAGTTGCATAGAGGAGTCTAAAGAAACAGTCCATTTGAACTTATTTCAATCCAATGTTTGAAAGAGTGGCATGTACTAAATGATTTCAATCTTACATAACCAGATCATGATTTAAGAACAATATCAATTTCAAATTAATTAAGATTGTGTTCTTAAATTGAATCTTCAAACATGGCCCAAAGATGAAAATAACAAACACGTAAATGGGTCAATAAACAAAAACAGCAAATAGAAAGAGATTTCAGCGGTATATGGTTTTTTAAGACAACTATATACATTAAACTATAAATTAAAAGACAATAAACACCAAGAAATATATTTAAGTCTTCAATGAGAGTGGTCAAACTTAAACGTTCTAATAATCAACAATCCCAAAACATTAAAGTTAGATCTGATTCAAACTATTCAAATATTCATTATGAATCTACCATAAACGAGAAAACAAGATACAATTATAAATAGACCTCGAGCATTCCTCTTCTTACTCAGATCAGAAAAAACATCAACCCAACATCCAAAGGAATTCATACAATCTCAGTTCTGCTCTGTAATCGATTACTGTTTTTTTTCCTTAAATTTTAATTTATTTTGTTCACTACTTAGCTAATTATTCACAGATTGAATCAGATGTCTGGAAAAGATGGAAGATTGGCCGCTTTTTTGCAAAGAGGTACCCTAAATTATGCAGAAATTCCTACAAAGTATGTCTGGAATCCTAAAGAAAAGATTTGGTCGACAACACAAGGAGAGAAGATCACCGACAGGATATTTATCAAGGAAAAGGTTGATGAAAGTGAAGGGAAGAACAAATGCTAAAACAATGTAACCGTAATATTCAAATTCTAAACCTTTAATATCTGATTATTGTAATAAATTTTACCCCAAAGATTATGCTCTGCTTCGATGGATGATTTGCTCCATGTTATCAAGCATCGAAGCATCAAGTATGTCTTCCTGCTGACTTGTTAAACCTGCAATTTCATACTTGTATACATGAATTTCACTCGATAATAGCCAAACACAATAAAATCTGATCAAGGAAGCAAATTTGTGTACTCGATTTGCTTCTATCTAATAGAGTAACCCAAATTCGATTTGACACAATGTTTTCAGCACGTCGCTCAAATTAATGGCATGGCTTAGATTCTCATCACCTACACTGCTCTTAACGCAATTGCAAATACACACGCAAACAATAAAGGAAATCGAAATTCGGTACGAACAGTTCAAGGACAATAAAAACCCATAGAGAGAGAGAAAGAGCACCGATTTCTGGATCAGTAAGAATCTGATCACGACAGGGGATTGTTTCTGATCAGAAAGAAGCTGCCAGATTTGATGCGTCGATTTTAGCAGCAGCTTCAGCTAAAGTCACCTTAGAAATAGTAGATTTCTGCATAGCGAGATGTGAACGAAATAGCGAGATGTGATAACCGAGTGGTTCTTCTTTTTGGTAACAGGACACGTAACAGGACACTTGGTATTTAAGTAAACTCATCATTCAATTTATATAGATATAATAATTTTATAAAAAAGTACAAATTGTGTTTCGATATAGAGTTGCGTTCTGTGTTAGTAAGATTCAATATTCAATAGTCAAATGTTACTTTAATTTTTAACATCCAAAAATTCCAAACTATATAATTAAGCATATATTTTAATTCTAAATATACAAAAACATGTTTACTTTTAAGGAAGTGTCAATATTACCAGAGGAACATGTGAATATACTATAGTATAACCAAGAAACATTACTTCTTAATTATCATTCATGTGGATAGCATTTTCAACTCCAAACCAAATATTGACAAAAATCAAAATTAAACCAATAATTTTAATAAAAAAATCCCGCGGCGTAGCCCGGGTCTAATCCTAGTGACTATATAAAAAAAAACAAATTTAGACGAGAATAACTATTTTTTTCAACATTTTCAAAATGACAGTCCCACAGTATCTGTTCGTAAATTAAGGATGCGAAGTAGGCTAACTGAGAACCATCGAAGACGGATCTACACATGCAATGTATTCATAATAAACAAAAAATTCAAACCACCAGTGGATGCATAACTCATTATTGTGGAGTTGACATTATATACTAATTATTCATATGATTAGTATTTGAAGTCAGCATGCACTCATGTGATGTGTAACATAATTTAATTCCTTCAATCACATGAAATTATGCCTAGAAAATTGCAAACTTTTATTCATCAAACTTATTCAATTATTTTAAATCTGTTTTTTTACTATTGGTTTATAAGCTTTACCCAAAATAATGCTCTCTAAGCATCTAGCCCCAGTTGTTCGTGATAACTCCCGAAAAGATATTTGCTACCAAAGTGAAGAACATACAAAAACTGGATCCAAGAAATTTAATGTTGGATTCAAATACTTTAACATAAACACAAAATAGTTTTTATTTTTAATTGTTATATAAAAGTATTCGTATACAAAACACAACAAAGGCACAAGGGAAAAGTAAAAAAATCAAGGGTTTGCTACTGGCGCAAGAAACGACTTACATTTCTTAAACCCTCAAAAACATCACAACGGGCCAAATATTATCTTCTTGGCTCTTATTACATTAGGTTTTATGAATATAAAATATTTCCAGAAACAAAATAGTTGCAAATACAATACTTTCATGAATTTTATTTAAAAATCATAGTATAGTTTTCCCTCTTTCTTCTTCTTCTTCTCAGTTCTCATTAGATATCAGCAGAGAAAGATACTTCTTGAGGCTTGAACCTGCAGAGTCTACAAGTGGGCGAAAACAAAGAAGGCGTTTGGTATTTGTCCTCTCCTCCCATCACAGGCATTGGGACTCCAGTCTTAGCGGAACTGACGTAATCAGGACGGTAGGTTTTCCCCAAAACGCCCTCGACGAGCTCACTTAGGTCTAAGAACTTGAACTGAGTCTCAAGATGGGCAAAAGCGTCATCTTTCGGCAGCTGATAGTTGTGAACTCTGTTCTCTTCTTTCCCTATTGGTCTCACCTTGATGTCCATCTGAACAAGACCGGAGACAAGTACTCTCACGCTGTTTCTCTCGTCGGTTCTCTCGATGACAATTTCTCTTTTTTGTCCCGAAATAGCCCTCCATTCGGATTGTTCGTCTTCAGGGAGTGTGATAAGTTCTCCATCGTATCTGATGGTAAAAGCATCAGCTTTTTCATCCCATTGAGTCACTCTATTGGCTGCGATCACGAGTTTGTGATTTTCGAACATGACATTTAGGGCTTGAACCCATGTGTAATCTCTGGTTCTGCCAACGGGTCTTGTCCCGATGAAGTGAGCGTTGATCTGGAGATTGTTGTCTGAAACGATCGCAAAGTTTCCATCTTTGGAACCATGGAAATAGAACATAACACCGTCTCCTCCCACAAATCGAGGGTCGTAGCATAGAGATCCATATCCATTGCAGTTCGTTTTTCTCCCTGTAAGAAAGAAGAAAACTGGGATTAAGCCAAGTTACTTGGAATAGAAGCAAGCCAATTCATCCCCAAGTGAAATTATGCTCTTGTATAGTTGGAATCCGGATAACGATGTTACTTGTGTGAGAAGCGAAACTGAAGCTAAAACAGAGGAGACCAATTGAATAGCATAGAATGTACTTACATTTGCATGTAGCTTCACATTTGCTAGTGCAGTCAATGAAGCAACTCTTGGTGTCCTTGTTCTTTGTGGGCCTCCTATGGGGACATTCACGAGGACAAACAAGAACCTTGTAATAACATGCACTTCGAGCCTGGCAAATTGCCAGCTCTTGTCCTGTAGGCAACGGTAAGAGAATCCTGTATCTCGCAGCCGCTTCACTCTCCTCCTTGTCCTTCTTCTCCTTCTCTTTCCTCTCTTTCTCCTTCTTCTCCTTTTCCTTCCTTTCCTTGTCCTTTTTTTCCTTGTCCTCCTTGTCCTTCTTCTCTTTCTCCTTCTTCTCCTTGTCCTTCTTCTCCTTCTCTTCCTTGTCCTTCTTCTCCTTTTCCTTCTTCTCCTTGTCCATCTTCTCCTTGTCCTCCTTGTCCTTCTTCTCCTTCTCTTTGTCTTTTGGACCATTACCGCTACCGTTACCAGCTTTGTCTACTTGTACCTCATTTCCCTTGACGTCATTACCGTTGCCTTTGCCGCCATCGCTAAGTGCAATGACAATATCGGTCAAGAGAAGCAATGCGAAGAGAGCGACGAGCACATATGACTTTTTGTGCTCCATCTCTCAAGTTCCAAAACTTTCCCTTTCGCTTCTTCTCTTCTTCTTTGGTTTCACAAGATGTTTATATGTGTTTGATGTGGTGAAATGTTGTGGCAGTAGGAGGACGGGTTTTATAGAGGGGAAAAAGAAGCGTTGACTTATTAAAACCTCATATGATAATATTCCCTTGCTTCATCTTAAGAAAGAAGCAGCCTTTGAGTTTATCCCAAGTCGTTTCTATAACTTAACAAAAACTTAGCTTGATGATGCTTCAACACCAAAACTTACAGCTAGAAAATTGTTTAATTTATACAAAAACGTAAATATTTATTAATTCATACTCTTTTTTCACCCATTTCTTAATGCCTCATGATCAAAGCATATCTATACTTACTTGTATTCCCAATAAATATATAAATCTAACCACTAGACTAAGTTGGTAAGAGAATTAAATTTAAACATGAATCCGATCCGAAGTTATGAATATTGAATTGTCTTTGCAGGTTTTACATAATCCATTTCATTACTATTCAGTATTACTTCTAGGTATTTTTTGTATAAATAACCCAAATTCTTCACTCCTATGTTCCCACAGTAACTTGCTAATATTATATAGATATCCTAATATCTAATATCTTGGTCTTGGCGATGCCTTTATGTGCAAGGAACGAGCTAGTTACAACGTGAGGATGCCTTAAATGAAGAAGAAGGCCCTCATGTCTGTAAATGTGAGTATTTTAAGAAACTTTCCTTTGACTTTCCATTGGTCGACAAGCCGCCCACTATTAATTACAAGCTTGCACCTTTCCGAGACAAAGAAAAGTCAAACGCGCCAAAACAGTTGACCGGTTTAGCTTCTTAACTCTTGAACCAAAAGCCAAACCTATACTCTGAAGTCTGTTATGTTCTAAATAGCTGCCAGTTATCTGAAGCTCAAATTCTTGGTCACACAATTCACAAGGCACAGCAAAAACAAAACTGAACCAGAAAACCGGTTTGATTCAACGGTATACAAAGTTGTATCAAGAAAACAAGTACATGAATCTTGTGAAACATTCCTGTGTGCTAAATGCAAACTAGCTTGCATTTTTGTTTCTTTTCCATAACATCAAAAAGAATCTGACACTTTCTATAGTTTTTATTTAAAGAGAAGAAAGTGGCTTCTCTCTATTCAGTTGTTGAAATATATAGGAAGATCAGGCTTGGCTTGCTCGGTACCAACGCTGGTTTCTCCAACAGAGACAACAGTGCTACTACTGCTTGAAGAAGCTCCTTGTTCCATCTCTTTCGTCATCTTCATGAAATAACTGTGCCTGCCAAAACGAATTATAAAGAGTAAAATCTTAGCATATCAGATCATAAACCGTTTGAAGAAATCAAGAAGTCATTCACTAATTACCATCTCGTGTCTGCGGTTAACTCGGGATGAAACGCAGTGGCTAACAAGTTTCTTTGCTTCACAGCAACAATGACTTCCGTTTCTGGAGGAGCATCTTCCTGTTAAAACAAAAATGGAATCAACAAGAAGAGATTCGTAAATGTCCTTCATAAAAACGTAAATCTTTTCCATGATCATCGGTGCAAAACTAAGCACACCTCTTGGATTTGTACAGTAGAGCTTGAATACAAGACCTTGTTTGATGGGATGGGGTAATGCGCTAAGACTTCGACACCAGGACCCACGTCGAGAACAGCCGGAGCCCGTATGAACACTCCCCGGAATGTCTCTGGCCCGCCTTCTTTAGATGTTAGTATAGGTACTGCGATATCAGCTTCAAAACTTTGAATCTACACATCCAAAAAAAAAACTTTCAAATCAACCGTTTGCACCTTTATTGCTGAAGAAGAACAATCTAAGATGTTCATACGGTCAAGATCTACGAGGGAATCCACATAGTTTTACCTGGCTGCCAAAGAAGTTCCTATGCACGGTGCAATCAAGGCCACCGACTAATTCCTGACCTCCCTCTTTCTGACCTGAAAATTTTCAACATTTTCTTGGTTTAGTTTCTAATACTTTCTTTGAGAAGAAGATCAATGAGAATGCTCACCAACAGCTCTGTCTGCCAAGAATATAAGACCAGCGCATGTCCCCCAAACAGGTTTTCCTGTCTTAACGAACTCACGTAGAGCCGGGAACTTCAAAGAAGCAAATGAAAGAAACAAATAAATGGCTAATACTATTTGTCCTCTGTGTAAGCAATCAAATCTAAACAACGGGGTTTGGTTAATCTAAACGTAAATGGAAGTTTTAACCTTTCATGGTTATAGACTAGCTAATCAATATAGCTCTGCAAATGTTTCCGTCGAAGATAGCAAAAATCATTCTATAGGATCATCAAGTCAAAGAGTAACACCTACAGAGTAGTCTCATCGACTACTGCTTTAAGGGTTGCAGATACAAACATTAACTCAAGAGTAAAACGAAACCTAATCCCCAAAGTTTCTCCTTTTTCAATCTCAAAGCCAAGTTTTTCGGAGAATACTAGCTGAAATGTTCAGGAGTTAGAGACGATTTTGACTCCATCAAACCACAAAACGTTCCTAGCTCATACACAAATCATTTCTCCAACAAGGTCAGTGTCAAATCTGAATTCTAAATTCTAAATTGCCTAATTAGTGAATAACGCCAGATTCGTTTCGTTTCAAACACACATTAAAAAAGGAACCTTTCCTAGTTTCTCCAAGTGGGTCCTCGCGAAAACAATAAAATTCAATGCCTGGACAATTTCGATTACGAAACACATAGATTTTAGAGAGATAGAGGAAGGACCAGGTTATGGTACTCGGCGAGTTTGGCCATGGTGGTGCTCTCGCCGCCAGGAATGATGAGAGAGGAAACGGTGAGAAGCTGCTCTGCCTTCCTTATCTCGATTCCTAGGACGCCGAGCCGCCGGAGAGACGCGATGTGCTCATTGAAAGAACCTTGCAAAGCTAAAACTCCGACGGTCATTTGCGGCGGCGTGATGAGAGAGAGGGAGGAAGAGAGAGTGTCAGATAAACACTAAAACTGCGTGTGTATGGTGGACTCAGACAACCTTTTTGTTGTTGCGGGTGGCGACAATTTCTTCCCCATTTGTTTTGTGTGTTTTTTTCGTTGCCCACGATTTTGATTACTAATCAGATATTTAGAATTTTAGATTCTTTCCTGAAATCCATATATATATTTTATAATTTTTGGACCGTTTTGCTCAACTTATTAGCATGATTTTTCTTATGTATTGTTATTGTTATATCAAAACATTCTATGATTAAAAATGTAGAGATTCTCATGAACAAAAATCTTCATATATTGGTGGATATATCTTAAAATTATTAATGTGGTAAAAGCAAAATTATTAAAGAAAAATTTCCCTAAAATATTTTAAGAGTTTCATTTTAAACCTATGAATTAAATTATCAATTAAAAAATTCGTCAAGTAAAGATCTGTGAACAATAAAAACTCTTCTGTCTATAATACAGTATTATCAAAACCCTAAATAGATCTCATTATGATCTGGACAATTGACCCTTATTTGCTTTGGAACTATTTAACTTTTGCAATTACAAATGGGTTGGTTTTTTTGTTTCTTTCTTCACTTTTTAGTTTTATATTTTGTATCACAAATATTTACGGATTGTTTTGCGAAAGCGGCAAGAATACAATGCTGTATTTTCTTTTATATAACGTTTACTGTCTTAAAAAAGTCAACATATGCAAGAGAACAAAAAAAAAAAAAAAACATAATTTAGGTGATGCGGCTAGTGCTTTGGCTGTAGGGTTCGTTTAGATAATTCATTCCCATGCTCAAGAACTCCTCCAGGTTGGAGTGTGAGATATCTTATTTATTTATTTTTAGAACAAAATAATTTTGTTTTAGTGTGTTTGGCACATTAGCTGGTAAAGTTTTAATATTTAACTCCTTTTTAAAAAAGAAGGTAAATAAAAATATATAAAACCGAAAGAGAGAAAGAGAAAAAAGGACACAGAAGGGCAGAGAATCTCGATCAAAGGTTTTCAAAGCTCTCTTTTTTCTTTGTGTGTGTTCACGCACGACGCTGATAGAGAGAGAGAGAGACCTTGCCTTGCGCGACCCAAAATATTCCTTCGTCGTCGTCGTCTTCTCCGATCGAATTCCAATTCAGTTTGTAATGTAAGATTCTCGCTTTTTTCTCCTTCAATTACTTGCTATTCTCTGAGTTTTGTTTTCTCCTTCGGAATTTGCATTGCATCTCCTTTCCTGGGTTTGTTCTGCTCCCATTGATTTCGAAATTAGGGGTTTTTTATCCGATTTAAGGAGTTGATTCTGGTTTGTGATTTATGTGAATTCGAAGCCACCTTCTTTGGTTTCTTAGCTATGCGGTATAATCTTGTTGTTCATGTCTCGTTCTTCTTATATCTAGCGATTTTATTCGATTTATAATGTTTTGAGTTTGTCGTGTAGACCTTTGATTAAGATCATTTGAGTTTGTCAATTTGGATTGAAAAAAGTGTCCCCATTACAATGCGATGTTATGGATTTCGATTCGTGATTGCTGACTTATCAAACTCAAGCTCGTTTTTATTATTATAAAAACCATTCGTAGGGCACACTCATAGTGGTTGTTATCATTGAATTGATTGAAAGATTAGACCTTTTTTGTTTTGTTTGCAGAAGCCTGTAGTACCATCTTGACATTATTGGTGGTTGTTGAAGCTGTGTAGCTCTTAATAATTTAGGGCTATGCAGTCAACGAGAAGGAGTTGATTAGTGAAGAAAATTGCCGAGGAATTGAGCTGAGAGATATCGAAAAGCTATCTTTGTTATAAGGTTGCATTGTTTTTAAGATATGTCGCGTTTGGAATGCAGTGGTGATGATATCTCAAGTTGTATTGTTCATCTCGCTGAATGGCATCCTCTGGAATAGACAAGTTTAATCGGGCTTGAAGCCCTCTCAAAAACCGCTTTTTATCAGCGGGGTAAGATTTCCATAACTCAGAGAGCTTTTCGTTGTTAATTGTTTGGATGTTACTTCTAATGTCACTTATTTTCTTGTGTAGGTTCCTCTGTTGATTTCAGCATTTTAGGTTTAACCGTTTAATCATATACTTTTTGAAGAGCAAGTTTTTGTTTGGGGGAAGTAGATCATGTTTCGTGATAGTTTCTTGTTTACCCGTACCTTGGGCTGCTTTGGATGCTTTGGCACTACTTCTACGAGAACCCGGCAATCGCCCGGCTATGAAGTTGATACATATCCAAGTGACAGTGATGTATGTAGCAGCAATGGGAGAGGAGAAGATGAAGAAGATGAGGAAGAAGTAGAGCAGAAGAGCCGCTCTAAACGATCTGAGGAAATTTTGAAATATAGATTAGATAATGGATTGATCTGCAGACAGTTTCCAGTGAAAGAAACCAACCAACTTATCCGTGGAGAGGTAAAAGTGACTTTCTTTGTGCCTATCTATCTCTCTCTCTCGTCTCCTTTCCCTAGCAAGTGTGTAGGCATTTATTTATAAATCATTGCTTCTTTTGTTTTGATTCTCAGGATGAAGATGGTAAAAAGACGATCAATGAGTATGTTCGCGAGTGTAAAATTGGATCTGGTAGCTATGGTAAAGTGGTAAGTGTGAATGTCATTTACTATACTATCCAATCTTTTTGGATTCCGTAAACATTTATCTTTTTTGGGTTTACAACAGGTTTTGTATCGAAGCACCGTAGATGGCCAGTACTATGCTATCAAGGTCAGCTCTTGCTTTCACTTGAAATCTTTTTGTTGTTTAGCTGATGTTATTCATTGGAACCATGATCCTTCAATATATTGTTAATATGTTTAGTTGATCACTTGGATTGTCAGGCTTTTCACAAGTCGCATTTGTTAAGGCTAAGAGTTGCACCTTCAGAGACTGCTATGAGTGATGTACTTCGTGAGGTACCATGCATTTTCTAAATTGTTTGTCGAAAACTGCATTTCTATTGGATTCATTGTTAGAGAAGTTGTGTTTACGCTTTCTTATCTCATCGCTCTCAGGTTATGATAATGAAAATTCTGGAGCATCCTAACATCGTTAATCTCATTGAGGTGATAGATGACCCTGAAACTGATCATTTTTACATGGGTACTTATTTTCCCTCTTCTCTTTTCTTACTGTTTTCCGTGGAAAAGGCCTCTGATCTTATAATGTCTGTCCATCTTCCTGCTTTCCTCGTTAGTTCTCGAATACGTTGATGGAAAATGGGTGTATGACGGTTCTGGACCGCCCGGTGCGCTCGGAGAGAAAACTGCTAGAAAGTATTTGCGGGATATAGTTACTGGCCTCATGTACCTTCATGCTCATGTATGAATCTTTCATTGTTTAGCGTGCTTCTCTTGCTTAATGACTTCATCTTGCTTCATTCTTCATCAACTAATACTGTCTTGATACTGTTTTCAACAGAATGTAATTCACGGGGACATTAAACCCGACAATCTGCTGGTTACTAGTAGCGGTACAGTGAAGATAGGAGATTTCAGTGTCAGCCAAGTATTCAAGGTAAATAAAATGATATTGATCTTCATTAATACTTGATTGTGTCTCTTGTGGTCTGAGTTGTTAGTTAGCATTTCTGATTGGTTTGTTGTAACAGGATGATGATGATCAACTGCGTCGATCTCCCGGGACTCCAGTCTTCACTGCTCCAGAATGTTGTTTAGGTCAGCTTCCATTCTAACATACTCAAGCTTGGTTCTAACTCGTTAGTGTGTAAGCGAATATCGTTTGCTTTTTTTTGGATCGGAATCAGTATCAGGTATAACGTATAGTGGCAGAGCTGCGGATACATGGGCAGTGGGAGTTACTTTGTATTGTATGATATTGGGACAGTACCCGTTTCTTGCCGATACTCTTCAGGACACCTACGACAAGGTAGGGTTTTGGGCTCTGATCGTCAATACTTTTTTCTTGAGAGTCAAGAAAGCTCTGTGAAGAACCCTAAACCTCTGCGTATTTGTCTCTTAACAGATAGTGAACAACCCTTTGATAATCCCGGATGGATTGAATCCTCTTCTTAGAGATTTGATCGAAGGCCTCCTTTGCAAAAGTGAGTTTCTTTTCATCGTTTTGGTGTTGCCTGAGTTTATATGGTGGTACTGGACTAATGGTGGGAATGCACCTAATTGTTGCAGATCCGAGCGAGAGAATGACACTGAAGACTGTGTCGGAGCATCCATGGGTAATCGGAGAAGACGGCCATGTCCCTGAGTATTTTTGTTGCTGCAAACGCAATTCTGCCTTGAAGATTGAGCAAGAAGAAGAAGAAGAAGCTAATGGGACCTCTGAAATCTCAGATAGCTAAAAAAATTGGAAGCTTTTGATCGTTTAAAATGTACAAGCTTGAAGAATAGATATGCACACGTTAACATCAGGCAACTACAAGTTTGATCTCGCTTGCGATCATTGTTTTTTTTATTTTTTTTTATTTTCGCTTTAATATAGATAATTGTCATGTTTATTGTGCATCGTTTATAAGTTTTAAAACAAATACCTGTGATTTCGATTTTAATTCTGATTTTTTTTTCCAATGGACCGGTTGTTTAACTCTACAAAGATTCATTTCATAACTTGGGAAGAATACAACTCCACCTTTTATTTATAGGACTCGACAAGAGTCCGTAACCATAGTGGTATCATAATCTTTGAAAAGTTTTTAAATAGGAATGAATTAGTTGGTGGACTCGTTATGTCTCGTTTAGTTTATGGTGGACTATTAGGAAATCTCGTGTAGTCTATGGTGGACTATTAGTAAAACTTTAGTGGACCAAAAACAATGGGTTGTAGTTAATAGGGTGTCAAAATCAAAAATTAACCTGGTTCAATTAACAAATTTAGAAGCTTTAAAAAAAAATAATAATAATAATTAGTGTCACTTGAACCACACTATTAGTCTAAGTAGATCCGCCTTTGAACACGATTGTATCAAGAAATGTAGAGACAAACCACCTTACAATAAGACTATGGGGTTTTGTGCAAAAAAACCAAGAAACTAAATTAAATTTGCAAAATAAACACTCAACTTTTTTTTGTGCAGGTCAATACCCCCAACTCGAAAGTCACACGCTAAACGGCCACCGGGTGTATAGTCGACGTGGCTTCTTTTGGGCCATTTAAAATCGGTGAAACTCTGCGTTTTGGTAATAAAAACGGGACGCAGTTTTGGGTTTTCTATCCCGTTTTTCGGACAAGAGTAAAAACCCGTTTTAACGGGATTTCAAATCGAAAATCGATTTGGGGAAAAGATAGATTAGGGTTCTTGGCAATTGGCGATTGCTTTCAGGTGTGGATTCGTGGAATCTCAGATCGATTGTCGCGACCTTCCTGGCGTTAGTGATCTACGACCTTCCTGGTCTGAGTCGAGATGAGGTAGATTCGATTGCCACACCATCTTTTTCTTTCTGTGCTATAATTTAAAATCGATTTCAACTCTGCGAAAATCCTTTGTGAGGTATTGGGGTTATTTGAATGTTCGAAAATCCTTTGTGAGGTACCCTAGTAATTTTTTTTGTGGCCATATGTTATCGTGAATCTGAAATTAGTGTGGCCATATGTTATCGTGAATCTGAAAGTAATTTTTTTACTTTAATTTGTTGTTTTATCTTGAAATATTAGCTTCTCCTTTGCGTAGATGTTGTTTGAAACCGTCTCTGATTTTAAAATGTTCTTTGATAAATTTTCTATCTTGACAATGCAGTTTCGAGTTGTTCATGTTTCTTGGAGGCTACTGGTCACCAGATGATAGATATCTTGGCGGCGAGTCAAGTCGTGTGGCTACCTTCACTGTGGAAGATTTTAATATGTGTAGGGTTCTGGGGATAATTACTGAACAGCTCGGGTATGAGGACAACATGAACAAACTGTCATGGTTTCCACCAGAGAGTCCGGACACGAAAGTGGATATCGAGGATGATGAGACAATGAATAAAATTGCTCACTATGGTGTTGGCTGTGGTGCTGCGACGCTGTATGTAGTCCGTGAAGATGATCCATACATAGGTCGCCGCATAGGATGTAACACCTCATTGGAAGACGATGAAGCCGTTTGGATGGAAGATTCAATTCCAAATGATGATAATGTTGCTGAAGATGGTGATAGCAGTGGTGGAAGTTCAAGTGATGCCAGTGATAGCAGTGGTGGAGAAGCAGGGCATAACAAGACCAATTGCAAAGAGATGCCAAAGCCAAAACCTCCCAAGAAGCCACCTGGTAGACCACGAACAAGACAGTTGCCGGATGCTCCAGGTTGGACCACAAGGCGCGCGGAAGGTCCACCACTTCTTCTTGAGGAGTGGAGGCCATGGAATGAAGACGGGAGTGGAACTTCTTCTCAGCCTATAAAACCATCTGCTAGAGCTTGTAAAAAACAAAAAGTGTCAGCCTCTCAGCCTAATCAAGATGCACCAAACCTCTCTTATGCAGGCCCTAAGAGGAAACGTGGCAGACCACGCAAGAACGAGGCAGAGAAGCAACCTTACTCGCAACCTGAACTTACATCTCGTACTAAAGAGCCTGTTTATGACTCAGGACCAAGGCATATTCCAAGAGTAAGTGAAAATTCATTTCAAATATTTGTCACTGAATATATGTTTCATTGGCCTTGTTTGGTTATTTGGTTTGTAGGAAGGTTTTGGTGTTTTCACTAGTCCAGATACAGGAGATGACTACATACATCTTGGGAAGTCTGTGGTTGATGCACGAGACAATACTGTATTACCAAGCAGTCTGTACAAAGCAAGAGACGCCAAGAAAGCCAAAGCAAACGCTAAAAAAGCCAAAACCTCCGGAGCAGGATTCGCACAAACTTGGCTGTCCCATTCGAAACCTTAGGTGTTTCTCTCCTCTCTTAGTTTCTTTTGGTACGCCAAACTTATGCTGCTTTTGTTATGTATCGAGATGTTAGTCTCTTCTACCTAGCTTAAGGTTAATTTTGGAGGCATAACTTCTGCTTTTGTTATGTATCGAGATGTTGAGCTTATATTTTGTTTGTTTGCTGCTGCGGGCTTTTGTTATGTATCGAGATGTTGTTTGTTGTTGTTGTGTTTCGTACCTTTATGTTCTTGTTTTGGTAATGGAGACTCAAACTTTGTTTGCGGCTTTGTAAACTTTTTCAGACTTATTTGCGGCATTGCTCTTTCACGAGTAAGTTTAATGTAAAATTTCCATGTATTGTGTTGTTAATCCTATGTAAGACTTACTATGTTTTTGTAACATTCCAATGTTTTTGTAACATTTCAATGTCAAGTTTATGCTATCTACGATGCAAAATTCTTACTCCACTTTACTTCTGAAATCATTACAACTCATACCATACATAACTTTGACAATACAAAATCATATCATTCCCTTCATAAGTCATAGAAGCCAAACTTCTTACAAAACATAACCCATATACATACTGCCGAACATAAGTCATAGAAGCCAGCCTAAACTTCTTACTACAAAACATAAACCATACATACTGCCGAACATAAGTCATAGAAGCCAAACATAACTTCTTACAAAACATAACCATAGACCCTTTTTCATGTTTTCAAAGCAATTAAGGGTGTTAATACATATGTATTCTCTACTTTAAGAAGGCAATAATCAAAGCCATGATTATCACCACAACACCAAACACCACAGCAATCTTGAACTCCAACCCCGCATTATTATCACGTTTTTTACTTGAATCTTTCAGCTTCTCAATGTCATCAACAAGCTTGTCCATACGTCTGCAGTCCATCGCGATGAAGTGAAGCTGTGTGTCGTGGTCATCCTGTTTCCCCTTAATCTGGACAATCTCCTCCATAATTGCTTCTTCCCACCCCTGATTTACATGTGGGTTTCCATCCTACACCAAGTATAGTTCTCATAAGTCAATATTTGTATAAAAGCTACAAATTAAGAGAAGAGAGCTATACTTACCATGACACTTCCCATGCATCTGTAATACCTTCTTCCTTTAGCTAGCTCAGAGGTGCGGAGCTCAACCTCAGCTCCACAAATACACTTCTTCGGAATCCCTGTTTTAACATCAGTAAAATCTCTGTATACCCCTTTTGTCCTCGCTGAAGAACACCAACTTGGATTACTGAAAGTCATCTTTCTTGCTTCCTTTTCCTGTAAATTATAAATCAACTACTCTTTATTTGTAATCAAAATTTCTCCCATATAATAACTAATCTAACAACACCTTCTTACAACATTTCCGTTAACCAAACCTGTCAGTTTATAGATTACAGTTAACTCATTCTTACAATAATTGTTCTTAAGTGTGTGGTATACGAAAGACAAACAAAACCATAAGTTCCAGCAATTTAAAAAATAATAATGAGCAACAAGCTTACCAGGAAGGTCGTAGATCACTAACGCCAGGAAGGTCGCGACAATCGATCTGAGATTCCACGAATCCACACCTGAAAGCAATCGCCAATTGCCAAGAACCCTAATCTATCTTTTCCCCAAATCGATTTTCGATTTGAAATCCTGTTAAAACGGGTTTTTACTCTTGTCCGAAAAACGGGATAGAAAACCCAAAACTGCGTCCCGTTTTTATTACCAAAACGCAGAGTTTCACCAATTTTAAATGGCCCAAAAGAAGCCACGTCGACTATACACCCGGTGGCCGTTTAGCGTGTGACTTTCGAGTTGGGGGTATTGACCTGCACCAAAAAAAGTTGAGTGTTTATTTTGCAAATTTAATTTAGTTTCGTGGTTTTTTTGCACAAAACCCTAAGACTATGTGTCTGCGTCGTATTTGTTGTTGTATAGGACAGTAGGAACAATGTAATTTGACTGGTAAATTCTTCTACTCTGTATTGAAATCACATTTTTTTATCACTAAATGATTCAGTTATTCATTTAATTTGGTTTTCTTATTTTTCATCACTAATTATCTTTTTGTGACCAAATGAGAGTTTTGTATTTATATATGCTTTAAGGTTTATCTCGTCTATTATTTCTCCAAAGTTCACCGGGTAATGTATTAAACTAATAAACAATCTATAAATCTATCTATTTTTTATTTTTTTGGTCGATATCATTTTGTTATACAAGTATCGATAGATATATTTTGCAGGATATATATAACACTTGGTAGATCTCTGAACATTTAATTTCCCACAAATTACAGAAATCTTTTTGAAATATGAGATAAAAATCACTTTGAAACCAAGTAAATATTAATTGCAACTACATATTACATTTAGCTTGCAATTACTGGGCATTTAAAGTTTAGAAAAGGCCATATGTCAGGTTTTAACATTTTATAGGATGCCTAAAAAATAATGTGTTGGGGGGTAGAATTTGGGGGAAAATGCATTTATTTTATCTCTGGGATTCGTATCATCGAGTCTTGTTTCCCAAACTTTTTTTGCTTTCATGCATGATCAACATAAATTTTAAGGATGATAACTTATAGTAGTAGTAGGACTTTGATCTCATCGACACATACTGAAACAATAGACGCCTGTTTAAGGCAACATTATGCTTTATCCTCCTGTAGAAAAACACCACATTTGTATTTTAAGGCAAGGCAACTACGTGCCTGTTTCGCATGTCTTCAAGTGGATGCATATTTAACTTCCCACAACATTTACAGAACAGAAGATCAACAAATATCTTTCTCAATGGATCAGATCTTCATCAAAGAGAATGAGGGAAAGATTAGAGGAAGAAGAGATTAAAATTACCAAGTAAAAGTTGATTGCAATTATTTGGACTGCAATTATTGGGCTTTGTAAGTTCATAAAAGGCCCAATAACTATGTAGGTTTTTATGAGATGTCTATAAAATAATGTGCTGGGGTAGAAATTTTGAGACAAATTCATTAGTTGATTCCCACCACCTGTTTGAAGAAAACCCTGATTTTTATAATTGGTTATACATATTTACTACGTTTCACGTCTCTCTGGAATTACTTTGTTCCTGAATTGTGGTTTGATAAAATTATTTGTTCGAAATTACGGTTCGAGTTTCCAAGAATGGACGATGACGTCGTGATGAAGGAGGACGAAGCCAGTGACACTAACACCTTGAGTGTTACGGTAATTGGATCTCTTTTTAATTTGAGGTCTCTTTCGATATTTGCATCAAATTAAATCGTGATATTATTTTTGAAGGCTCTCGATCGTGCTCTACCACCGTACTCACCGCCGGGAAATGAAAAAGGCGGAAGCGGGTGCTCTGAAGCAGTCTACGACCCGTCTGACCCACCACCGGATTTAATATCACCATGTTATTATGGCTATGTACCGAAAACATCATTTCTCACTCCTCCTGGTTGCATTTTCAAAGTTCCTGCTCTACCAACTCCCCCTCCCCCCGGCATTATCGATGGTGGTGACATTACGTTCCGTACCAGTTATGAGGAACAAGCTCAGGTAATAACTTTTGTTTGTTCTGTTCCATATATAACTAAACTGATGATATATACTTGTTTTTTCTTCTTCTTCTTTGGACTCGCTCAACACTTTTCTTCTTTTGAATCAGGATGGTATGCGGAACAATGGCTCAGGTAGTCCTCTTCGAGAAAAATGAATCTCATCAGGACCCGTTATAACTCACAATTTCTTTAAACATTTCTTTTAATACGGAAAATTGTGAAATGACGGGGTGAGATTACAAAGTTCCCAAAATTACAGACCCAACCAAGGAAATACCCACCCACCCAAAATCCACCCAATTGCAATCGGATCGTTGACGGGTTTAAACGATTCTCGACCCCCATTTTATCCCGTTTAAACCCTTCCTCTTCCCGTCTTTTTGCTCTTCCCTCTGAAACCCGAATTATTCCCTCGTTTCTGTTTCCTTTCGCTCTCTTACATCACAGTTCGAGTTCAAATCCGGCGAAAGAAGAAAGATTCGAGATAGTGGACAGGTAAGAACCTTAATTTCGAATATATATTGGAGAAATTCGAAGAGTGAAGAAGATTTTCTTTGGGCTTTGCGTATGATTTGGTGTGGGAATTGGGGAATTTTGGAATGGCGATTTGAAATTAGAGAAATTAGGGTTTCGAAAATTGGGAATTGAGTGAAATATGAAAGTCACATTTAGGAATTGAGTGAAAACTATGAATTGGTTTCCGAGTTTGGTGTTTAGAATTTTTTTTTGGAACAATGCAGAAATGGCTCGTACGAAGTTGCAGGCGACGCGTGGTCCACCTCCGGCGTGGATAAATGAAGAAGAAGGAGAAGAACGAAGATCACGAAGCGTGACGGCTCAACCACGTGAATCAGAGAGAAGGCAAGATCACGAAGAAGGAGAAGAACGAGAGAGAAGGCGAGAAGAAGAAGAAGAAGAAGAAACTGAAGTATTACAGCCTTTGAATATGTACTTCAGTCCTTCCCACTATAGGGAGACAACGAAGATTGCGACATTTTGCTTCATTGCCAAGGCGGTGGAGAAGATAAACAAACTTGATGCAGAGGAGAGGCGATGGTTCCACGAACATCCCCAATTCAGACATTTTTTCCACATGCCGATAGAAAAATACCATAGGATGCAGGCAATGCACATGCTCACTCTCCGGGCTGCTTGTACGGAGAAGAAGAAGGAATGCTGGTTTGTGGTTAACGGCGTACCAATGAGGTATTCGCTGAGGGAGCATGCTCTAATGACGGGAATGTATTGCCATCCATATCCAGGGTCGCTTGATATATTGGGCAGCATGGAGTTTGTGAACCAACATTTTGAAGGAGTGGTTACATACGCGAAGGTTGAGAATAAGCTGCTGAGTATGGGACGTTGTGTTGAGCGTTTGCAAATGGCTGTGTTGTATTTTCTCAGCAGTGTGATTATTGGTCAGAAAAAGAAAGGGGTCAAAGCACCCTCTGTAGAGCCGTTCTTCTTAAGAGCCGTGAATGATCTTGAGCTGTGCAGGACATTTCCTTGGGGAAGATTGGCGTTTGATGCGAATATGAGGGACATATTCCACATGCTTGATCATTTTAACGGACATCCAATTCCTCATTGGGGTTTTCCTAGTTTCATAACTTCTTTGGAGGTAAATGTGGGTTAATTTTAAATGCTAGATTACTCATGTTATGGTAAGAGAAAAGATGAGAATGAAAGGTCTTTTTTCTTTTTTTCTTTTGTAGCTTCTGCCGTACGAGGCGATTTCATGTCTGAAGAGAGCATGTCGAGATGAAGTTATAGGAGCTAACCGTGAGTGTCCTAGGATGTGCAAGATGAGGTTTAAACCAATCTCTATGAAAGGTTGGCCCATCTCGGAACTCAATGAAGTATTAGGTACATCTAAGGTGAGAAAGAAATTCAAAATTGGCTTAGATGGTTTGTAAAGTAGAAATTACATATCAATTGTACCTATTTTGTTCGCAGGACATTGACAGTATTTTGGAACCAACTGTGGATGAGGAATTGTTGTTGGCTCGAATCATGAATGGCTTAGAGGAGGAAGATGATGCAATTGATCCAATTGTTGATGGTTGGAAGCAGCGTATAATGGTTGAACGGAGGCCTATTGTTTTTGAAGAGCTGTATAAAAAAGATGTTGCTGGCCGGGCAGGAGAATACGTCGAACAGGCAGAAGAAGTTGAGAACGAGAATCTGCCTGGAGGAACTGATGTTCCAGCGAGTAATGCTCCAACTGAGATTCCAACGGCTGAGGTTCCAGCGACTGAGGCTCCAGCGACCGAGGCTTTAGTTGAGACTGCGTCTTTGGTTAAGAAGATAGTGGAAGAAGCAATGGAAAAAGGATTTAAGAAAATGTATGATCATGTGGATAATCTGTTCCGTAACATGGATTCAAGAGTGAAAGAGGTTGAGAAATTTGTGAAAGAGAAATTTGTGAAAGAGAGAAAAGGAGATGAAACTGGAGTTGGAGTTGATGGAGATGGTGCTCGTGGTGGAGCCTCGGAGATGGAGGTGGAGGTGCAAGCAGAAGAAGCAGAGGGAAATGGTGACGGCTTAGAAACGGAGGAGGTGCAAGCAGAAGAACCAGAGGAAGAAAACCAGAGGTATGTGAACGGTATGCTTGTAGTCGACGACGAGCCTTTGCTTGTGTCCGGAATGAGATGTAGTGAAGTGAAGATGGTGAATGGAAAAAGGTACAAATTTCTCAACAGAACACAGTATTATCCTTCTTGTATGTCTGGCGTTCCTCTGTTGTATGCCCGTAATTCGAGGAAAAGGAAAGCTGGAAGTGAGAAGACCGGAGGTGGAAATGTCAAGGGGAAGCCTCTTTGGAAGTAGCTTAAGTTGAACTCGGTGTTTTGTTTTGTGGTGTTTATGTCTTTAACTTTGAACTATTTGTTTTGCTATATCGTAATGGAAGTAGTGGTGTTGTACCATATCTTGTCCTTAATTTTGATTACTATTTTGATTAGTAAAAAAAACAACACAAACGAGAGTCATTATAGTACAAAAACAACACAAGCGAGGTTCCGGGTAAGCTCACGCAGATTCTTGGGAAACTTCCAAGAGGTGATCGAGTTGTGCTTTGAGATTTTCTGTGTCCCTTTTATTTTGGTCACGATCGCAGATGAGCTCACGTATCAGCCGCTCTTGCTTCTCAGCCTCAGCCTTGAGATGTCCAATCTGCCACTTATAGGCGAAAAGATCAGAGGTCAGCTCACGCATCTGTTTCTCCTGCGTTTCATTCTCAGCCTTTAGACAAACAACCTGCTCCCACACAACTTCATCCCACCTTCTTCGATAGTGTAGCCAATTATCAAACTGCGATTTCCCAATCTAAACAGGTCAAAATCCCCAATTTGATACCTAAATATCCAACCTAAAAGTCAAAATCGATGTCATACCTTGTGCTTCTCGCAGAGTATGTATCTTGTGCCGTCGATGATTTGCTGGACCATTTCGTCACCACATGGACACCACCTCATTATGCCATTACAGTAAGAGTATGCTTCAACCCGCTCAATGTGCCTCCTCAAAGCTTTCTCATCGTAGACATTAGGATCATTTGGGTCCATGTCAACTGTTAAAAGAGCAAATCGAGCAATTAAGAGCAAATCGAGCAAAGAGCAAATCGATCAATTACCCGGAGAAAGGAAGCCCGCCGTCGAGAAACCCTAATTTTTTGGTGTGAAAATGGGAAAAAAAAATGAGGGAAAATGGGAAAATGAAGGAAAGGGATGGTTAAGATGAGAGAGAGAAGAGAAAGGATATGGAAGGAGCGGAATATATAGGGTAGTCAATAGTCGAGGAAGAAGACAAAAATAAAGAAAGGACAAGACACGCAGACAAAAGAACGGAAAGAACCTATAAGCGGCCGCCAAAACAATCCCAATGAGACACGTGGCACAACATATTAGGCACAGTGGTACCCAGATTATCAGTTGTACCTCTCTCTGAATAGTTGTACATTGTTGGTTTAAAATTGTATGTAGTTGTACCTGTATTTGTACAAGCCTTTTAAAGTTGTACAAACTGCAACTCGTACTATTTTAACTACCTTTACGTATTTATGTTATAACATTCGTGAAAATATGTTGTATCCAAAAATCACAACAATAGTTGGTCTTTATTGGCTAAGTGACCTTCAAAGTATATGGTGGAACACGTTAACATTAGAATTTCGTTTCCACTTATAATAAAATTTACAATTATTACATTAGACATTATTAATTATTACAATTATTTATAAAACGTTATTCATTAAAATTTTCATTAAAATTTGAATTTCAACATTAAACATTATTCATTAATCCTTAAACCCAACATTACACATAAAACATTAAGGGGATAATGTGGATGTTCGAAAAATAGTACAACAAACAGAGCATTTATATTACAAACGTACACAGAAACTTAAACACCCTTCTCTTGAGTAGGTTCCCCGTCACTATCATCACTGTCACTGTCACTATCATAATCTCCATCAATGTCGTCATCTCCATCACTATCTCCGCTATCAATGTTTTGGCTTCGAGTCCAATCTCCCAAGTCTTGATTAGGCCTATCCTTATTACTAGTTTTTTTCCGGCGGCGTCGACGACGACGTTCTTGACTCGATGGAAATCGAGTTTCTTGGTTTCTTCCTTTGTTCTCTTTCTTGTTCGGTGGTTTGACGATGATTTCCGTAACATCTTCTGGAATATTCCACAACGATATATGAGGCACACTATATATTGACCTGCAATACGCTAGCAACCACGTCTCCATCAAGTAATATTTCGAACATAGATCATGGAAATGTATGTCAGCACTTCTATCCTCACACCTCATCAGTGCTATAACAGCGGCTATAGCATGAACACAAGGATACTTGTCAATGTCAAAGCGATTGCAGATGCAACTTTTCCTAGACAAACTAACCGTGTGATGAATCCCTCTGTCATTAACATAATACTCAAGCGTGTAAGAATTCACCTCACTTACGACTAGTTTTGATGCAACTTGACATCGGTCATGCATAATGTTCTCCACCAGAGGCACCAACTTCTTTGCTGTCGAAACAGACCCGGCTTCTTTCCTATAGTCGTTAAACCAACGTGAAAATGTCTTCAATATCTCATCAAACATAGGAAGTATAGAGTACTTCCTAGCTTTCCTGAAGACACTGTTCATGGACTCAACAACGTTGCTTGTGTCAACATCATATCTCACTCCCTTAAATAGGCATCTTGCCCATTTAGCTGTCTCTACATGCTCCTCAAGGTACACTGCTGCGCTGGGATAGCGACTCTGGAAATCGCTAAAACAGGGCCAAAACTCACCAACGGTGTAGATCTCTGCACACTGAATAAAATGTTTAGCGCATTCGTCTTTGTTGATGTTAACCCTTCCCTTCACATTTTGTGACAAATGGTAGATACAATATCCATGTTCAGCAGAAGGGTACACTTCCTTTACCGACTTGATGATGCTTTGATGTCTGTCAGAAACAAATACCAACTCAGGACTATCCTCTATAACAGTCTTCAGCATTTGGAAAAACCATCCCCAACTTGCATGATTCTCGCTATCAATAATCCCAAACGCAAGGGGATAATGGTGATGATTAGGATCTTGACCAGTGGCAAAAACAAGCATCCCTGGATATGACGTCTTAAGAGAAGTTGCATCGACAATGATTACTTTTCTCATAGCCTGAAAACCTTCAATGCTGGCTCCTAATGCAGCGAAACAATATAGGAACTTCCCATTTGCATCCACCTTCACGTTAGTTACAGTGCCTGGGTTGACTCTCTTTAACATGTAGAAATAAGAATGGATAAGCTGAAAACATTCTTCAGGGTTGCCGCGCACATCATCTAGAGCTCGATGCTTCCCTCTCAATGCGGTGGAGTATGAAACTTTCACACCCATTCTTCCTTGAACAATATCCACAATGTTTTTGGGAGATGGGGTATCAAAACTACCTGCATAATCTTCATTCAGAATCGCAGCAACTAGGCGTGGTGTGCCTCTGGTTTTTTTCATGCTTGTACTCGCACTCGCTCGAGAGCATTTATGCTTGCCCGTGTAAACCCTCACAGAAAAAGAAGTTGAATTCGGAACCTGTGCAGTTCTTAAGTACCAGCCACAACCTTCTTTCGCTTGACTGCATCTTACAACATAACGCTTTCTGTCAGATTTTGCTAGTTTGTACCCAAAACAATTTCGATGAGAAGAACTAGCAACGAACTCTTGCACTGCCTCCTTACTCGGGAATTCTTGACCAATGAACAAACCCATACCATCATCCCATTCATCAACGTAATCGCACCCAACAATAACTCGCTGAAACTCAACATGATCATCAAAAGCAGAGCCAACACCGTTATTTCCATTATCACCATCACCAACGTCAACATCTTCTCTCTGCTCTTCGGGTTGTTGAGTTCGTTCTTTCTCTGCTTGTTCTTGCGTTCCTTCTTTCTCTGCTTCTTCTTGCGTTCCTTCTTTCTCTGCTTCTTCTTGCGTTCCTTCTCTCTCCGCATATAGAGTTAACATACCTGCGTTGTTAACCTCTCCTACAGAACTTCCCATTTCACTAGCTAACAATACCTCCACATTCAACACGCTCCTACATTGCTCTTTATCCATCGAATTTAGGTAAGCATGAACATCCTCGTCGTCAACAACAAATACTCGTCTTCTAGGTTTAAACACCATTGAAATGTAACTCAGTTTCAGTTTGCTCGTACATGCATCAATCGCAAGCTTCCTGCATATCCTCTCCACTAAAACAGAGTGACTAATCTCTTCCATTGATGTCTTAAACAGTAAACTGTAGCTGCGATCTTCTTCTCTCGGAATCCATCGAGGAGGCTCTCCATTCTCAGAATAATATTCGCCAACCTCAAATAAGATGTTCGTGTAACAAATTCCGTTCATGATCTGCAAAAGAAAAACACAACAACATTGCAAAACAAAACTCAATTACTAGTTGTAATCGTCGACACACATTGCCATGAATTGGTTGTACTCACTAACGAATGCATCAATTCCGAAACTGCTTTCAATTCAAATCGCAATCGAACTCAATTAAACGGAACCAGAGAGAAGAACGGAAGAAGAACGCACAAGTTCCGATTCGAATCTACAATGGCATGGCAGAGATTCGAATTCAATGCGTGCTACAATCCCGGCAGCTGTTTCCGCGCGGCGCTATGGAGGCGAACGAGCTGGGAACCCACGAGCTGAGGGAGGAGGAGCTTCAGATTCCCGTTTAATTTCGGAAAATTTCTCGCGAAATCCGGAACTGATTGCCCATTTGGAAGCCCGGAACGCCCGCCCGGAATGAGGAACCCGGAACGAAAGGAAGGTTGGTTCCGCCCCGATTCCAACCCGATTCCAAATCAGATTCATTAATGGCAATGTCGTAATAATGTGAAGCATGAGACTACATGAGATTTGGGGAAACCAATTGAGATTAGTTTTCTTGTAGTAAGACTATTTGAGCCTGGCGCCCATGGTATGCTTGTGGAGACACGCCTCTTTGGGAGAATTGGACTTCATTGCTACAATCTCGAAAAGGTTCAAAAATATATATATTACATTATTATGTTTTTTCATGTTTTAAAATGAGTTAAGTCACGTTGGTTGTGTTTGTTTTGCCTTAATTTGTTGTAGGGCACAAACTTTCAGTTTTTGGGTCTGGACAAGGAAATTACTACCGCACTATTTTACCGCACTGTAATATTAGGGGCAGAGGATCCAATACGCAATATCAAGGCCAAGTTTTCAACATATGTTTGCTATGGGAAAGAGAATGAAGGTTGCTTCACTGTCCATACCCTCAGCGCCAGAAAGGTTTCGCCTCCACCTGCAGGTAACAATGTAACAATGTAACAATGTAATTAGGTCTGTTTCTTTGTGACGTGTCTAATAGATTGTTGACTACAGATGGCCCCTCCCAAAACAGCCATCATGGCGTTAGCAGTCTTTGGATGCCCAATTGGTTGCCTAAGAATGCCGTTAATAAGCTGCACTACTACGAGGTGATCGTCATCGTCATCTCTCCCTCTCCACTCTCCCCTCTCCCTTTCAAGTCTTAGTCAAATGTTTCCTGTTTTTCTTTCTCTTAACTGAAGATCTTTGGTGATGTTGTTGCACAGATGAATGAATCTGAGGTGCAAGAAAACAAAGACTGGCTTCTTGTATACGCCGAACTCGCCTTGTACTCCTGGTTGGGATACGGGGTGAGGACTTGAAAGAGCTGTCTTTGCTTGTCTAGGCTAATCATCTCTACTCTAATCTCTTGGTCTTGTCTTGTCTTGTGTTGCAGTACCAATTGATGTATGCATTGCCTCTTGAGGTGGTCAAGGTTTTTGTGCAAACCACAGAAGATGTCGAGCCAAAGAATAAGGCCAAGGCCAAGAATGCAATCTTCTACATTATCTTCAAAACCGGCTCTGGTTTGGAGTTCAAGGGTATCATCAAGCGAGCTACGGATGGGAGGCCTGATCGTTTTTCCCTTGAAGCCAAGTGTCCTGTCTTGTGAGAGAGTCCCCATATTATTTATCAAGTACCTTATTGAAACTAGTGTCGTGGTAAGACAAAGTAGTGTACTAGTGTCGTGGTAAGACAAAGTAGTGTACTAGTGTCGTGGTCAAAACCACGAAATCAAGTCCTAAGTTATAAATGTTCTTTGGTCAAACCACGAAATCAAGTCCTAAGTTATAAATGTTCTTTGGTCAAACCACGAAATCAAGTCCTAAGTTATAAATGTTCTTCTATGTTCTCTATTATTATTTAATTTACGAATTCTTAACGAGTCTTATGTTATAAATCAGGTCGTGTGCCAAAAAAGACATATTAGTACAAATTATGGGGTCAAAACAGAAATATATACAAGTTGAGGACTGGAATAAAAGACGTTTTACGTTACATAAGCTTTTCTGTAGTTACACATCGATGTCTTTTTTGGCTTCACTTGTTTATAACGCACCTTTCTTCTCTAACGCCAGTTTTCAGTTTCTCTCTGTTCTGTTTCGCAATTTATTCTCTCTCTCTCTTCCTTTTGACTCCATGCCAGTTGCCGGCTAAATCTTATACGGGTAATAATTTCCGGGAGGTCACCGGAATGACCCGAGACAGCGAGATCTAATTCTACCATTGGAGGTCTTGGGTAAGCTTGAGGAAGTCTTTTCGTTGTTCACTGCTCCATTAGTTAGATCCGTATGATCCTTCTTTTCGGATCTGGGCACATTTTCCAATTCCAGATTTTTGGATTTTTTTACCTCGGATTCGGATCTGCTTTCTCTTATTCGTAATCTTTATTGGGAAATTTATTTCCGTTGGATTGATATCATTATCATGTGAAATCTCGAGACCCGATTTTGGATATTTCTTTCTATCTTTTGTTTGGTTAAAGTTTTTACAGATTCTGACATTTTTGTTTGCATCGGTTTACAGATTAATTGGGTTTTGTATTGCTCATCGGATTTCAACTCTTGGAGCTACAAGAGTAATCCAACTTTGGAACTCACTGGTTTTGGGTAAAAAGATGTGTGTTGTCAATGTCATTGTTTCGATTGTTTGAAAATCTGATGGAAAGAAATAAAGAGATGGAGATTGTTTTGGAGCAACGATCGAAATCTGTCTCTGGAAACTGGGACAAGACTTTCCCAATCGAGAAAGACTTGTTTGATGCTTGAACAATAAAACAAGTCTTTGTTTTTTTTTGGGTTTGGTTTTGGATTCTTTGTATTGAAAATAGGTTTCCAACAATAATGGCTGCGGAAGAACAAAATCCTCATGAGAGAAGACAAGTCTCTGCTTCTGCCTCTGCTTCTGTGGTAGAGAACGATGCTCATCGTCTCAGGTTGGGATCAAGCGACTCGCTTCTCCTCCCTGGTCTCATCGACGACGTTGCTCTAAACTGCCTCGCTTGGGTTCCGAGATCGGACTATCCTTCGCTGTCTTGCGTAAGCAAGAAGTACAACAAGCTGATCAACGACGGACACTTGTTTGCTCTGAGAAAGGAGTTAGGGATAGTTGAATATCTCGTGTTCATGGTCTGTGACCCGAGAGGCTGGTTAATGTTCTCTCCCATGACAAAGAAATGGATGGTGCTACCTAAAATGCCCTGCGACGAATGCTTCAACCACGCGGACAAAGAGTCGTTGGCCGTAGACGACGAGCTTCTCGTTTTCGGGAGAGAGTTGTTTCAGTTTGCGATCTGGAAATACAGCGTGAGGTCTCGTCGCTGGCTCAAATGCGAAGGCATGCACCGTCCTCGCTGCCTGTTCGCATCGGGGAGCCTCGGCGGGATCGCGATCGTCGCGGGAGGGACGGATATGAACGGGAATATATTGGCGTCGGCGGAGCTTTACGACGCGTCTTCCGGGAGGTGGGAGATGCTTCCGAACATGCATTCGCCGCGGAGGCTGTGTTCGGGGTTTTTCATGGACGGGAAGTTCTACGTGATCGGAGGGATGTCAGGGCCGAATGTGTCGGTGACGTGCGGGGAGGAGTTCGATCTGGAGACGAGGAAGTGGAGGAAGATCGAAGGGATGTATCCGAATGTGAACAGGGCGGCGCAGGCTCCGCCGCTGGTTGTGGTGGTGAACAACGAGCTGTTCACGCTGGAGTACTTGACGAGTATGGTGAAGAGGTATGAGAAGAAGGAGAACAAGTGGGAGGTTATGGGGAGGTTGCCGCCGATGGTGGACTCGTCCAACGGTTGGGGGTTGGCGTTTAAGCCGTGTGGGGATCAGTTGCTGGTGTTTTGTGGGCAGAGAGGTGTTAATGGGGAAGGGATTGTTGTGAATGCTTGGTGTCCGAGATCGGGAGGTAAAGATGGAAACTTGGATTGGAAAGTGATTGGAGTTAAAGAGAATGTTGGTGTCTTTGTGTATAACTGCGCAGTGATGGGTTGTTGAAAAGAGATAGAAATAAAAAACAAGGGATCTTTGTTTCTTTTCAGCTTTGGAAGTTCGTTTCTTTTCTTTTTTTTTTTTTGTTGTTGTTGTTGTTGTTAATTTACATCAAATCTTTCTCTGGTTCGTTTGTTCGTTCTTCTTCTTCTTCTTCTTCTTCTTCTTCTTCTTCTTCTTCTTTCTTGACTTGTCTCTTTAGTTTTTCTAGTTTTCATTCTTCTTCTTCTTCTTGGGATTATCATGTTGTTGTGTCTTTGTTCTGCTTTTTTATTTTTGTGGGCGAAATTGGAAAAGAAAAGGAAAATTCATTACTCTGCAAAATGTTCATCATTTACTTGAATTAAAATTAAAAAATCCCAATGTGTTTGTACAGAGAATTCGATTGTTGTGCATAGAGAAAACATGTTGCAAGTCTTTTCATATGGAACAAGTGAAAGAAATTGAAGGAGGCTTTAATGGATGGTTCGTGATCCCCATAAGTTCCAGTAGGGGTCGGTCCCACACGACCCAAAGCCGGAGGAAGAGCAGAGGTGATTTATTACTATTTTTGCTGATCTGATCAACAATGTAACGTATGTTTTTTATAATTTTATGCACGCAATATATTTTTTTATTATAATTTATAAACGGTCGATTTATTTGATGTACATACAAATTAGTCTGAAATTTCCAGTGAGCACAGGAAAAGTATTTCATGTGATGTGATCCTTATTTTTGCAGACATCATCAGTCCACATGTGGAATACTGGTGTCGAAAATTTCAGTGTGATATACAACCAACAGTTGTTCCTAAATCATGATTTTTACTTCGTTTTCTTATTTTGTGAAATTTATTATTTTTTTCGTAAATATATACTGTACACTATATGTAAAAAATTGTGAACGACAAAAGAACTTCTTCAATTAGGCTTCTTAACCACTACAACCCCACAAAATATTGTAGCTTTATGATTCACATTCTAGCCCACGCCGGGCTTGGCGGGTGTATATCATCAGCCAACTAAGGATTTAAAATTATTTAAATTTCAACATACAGTAACAGTCTACTGACGGGAGTATATACATTAGTTTATTATTGGTGAAAGGTATACTTTTGAGATTTTTATATTAGTTGTAGTTTTATTGTCTCGATCTTTTTTTTTTTTTTGGGATAAAGTATTGTCTCGATTGTTCTTCGAAGCTTCAAGACACAAGTATAAGTAGTTTGCTTGTAACTTATGAGATGTACTCCGCAGTAATCCCAAAAATTAAGATAATGACGTGTCGGATCTAATGGATTTGATTTTTGCATTTACATGCCTTTGTATTTGCAATTTTCCAGTTTGGTCATGTGTTCCCAGAGGGGACCTAGTATATTTGCAATTTTGCATCCGTGAAAGTTGACATGTGATACGAGTTTGTATATATTCCTTCGTACAACTACAACCCATGAGTCTACGTTTTTATTAATATATGAAAATTTTAAATATCATGTATTGTCATGGAAGTTAATTAAGAAAAAGTTCGCTATTTGTGTAAGTTTATGGTGGATTGTTAAATTTCCATAGGAATTTTCTGATGGAAATTATTACGTTTATCAAACAAACTATTGTTAATTTTAACACTAAACCGAAAGAAGTATTGTTAATGTCAAGACACTATTACCACGATTACCCATCCTATGCTTAAAACTCTAACCAAGTAAATAAGGATATTCCAATAAAAAATAGTTTTGAAATTAATAAATCATGTGAAGTGGTGTGTCCTAACTCCTAATCTTCAATAATGAATAATTTAAACCCTTTGTCAAAAAGAAAAGAAAGATAATGTATAATTTAATATTTTCCAAAAGAAAAGACAAAATTTTATGGGTGTGTCATAAAACCCACTAAGGTCACTAAGGTCACTAAGGTCACTGTAAGTAGGTTTATAATCTAAGTCTACTTAATATAAAGAACCTTGTAATTGATTCTTTCTCCCCAACAATGTGGGTCTCTCACTCACGTCTACGTACGTAGACCATGATTAACGAGGTCTCTTATTGCCTTTTCTAAGTAAATGCAGGATTTAATTAAATCAAAAATAGTATCTAATATACTAGAAGACATCGACGTTTCTTTCAACATTCCGGGCCACGTGTCAACTGGTTATTGGGCCAAATTCTTGAGAAGAAAAAACTTTTTTCTTTGTTTTCCTCATTCTCTCTCTGTTCTTCGTCAATTAGGGGCGATTCGAAGGCGACTCATGCCTTTGAATCGATTTTATTTGAGAAATCACTACGAAATCTCGTCCTCAAAGGTGTATAAGAGTGGTCTTCAATCCCAAATCCAGCGACGACGACGATGAGCCCTCGGCTGAGAGCGATGACGATGGCGCATCGGAAGGGGATCTATTAAGGGTACAATTCTGGCCGGCGTTTTGTTGATTGGCACTGTTTGATCGGCTACGTCTACAGGGACCAGATAAACACCTTCCTCACTCTTATCGAAGGTTTCTATTGCTCCGCCGATTTGACTTTTATGTATAGTTTCGTTGATTATATCACTGACTGATTATAAGCTTTTAGGCTTCCATTTGATTGTAGTTTCGTGATTGATTATATCACTTACTGATTATAAGCTTTTAGGCTTCCATTTGTATGTTGAAGAAGTCAATTACAATAAACATTTACATAATCGATGCATTTAGAATGGTTTTGAATCAAAACCCGGTTATGGTCCGGCTAAACAATGAGCTTCCAGTAAAAAACGGGACTTATATAAAGAGAGGCTCTCAAGTTTGGAGACTCTCGTGCTTATTATGGTTAGTTAGTCATCGAAAGCCACTTCTCTGTTATTGACTTTCAAGTTTCTTTTTGATGGTAAAGTTTTTGTTTTTTGATTGAATTATCAGTTTGAGCATGACACAATAATACTGATACCTAAAGAGACCTCATGGTTTGGATATTATCCTGATGGGTCTTTTAAGACCATTCTTCCGCCACAAGAGGTAATTAAACTCCTTTCAATCATTGATTCAAATGGCTCAGTTTTTCAGATACATCAAGTTATTGTAAGTGTTTGGATTTCTTTTTCTTACTAAACATGGTTGCTGTTGATCAGGTTTATCCTCTCTTGTCTGATCTATCTGCTTCTCTCAAAAAACTGGGTATTTTACCGGCGGATTTCGAAGGGAAGACGAAGATGAAAGAATGGCTTTTGAGGTTGTCGAAGATGGGAGCAGCTGATGAGCTCACGGAACAACAGTCAAGGCAGCTTCACTTTGATCTTGAATCATCATATAACTCTTTCATGGCAGCTTTGCATAAAGCTGGTAATTGAATACCAATGTAGGTTTGGTTTCTTTGTTTTTGTGTACAAGTCTTTGTTTTACTCCCAAAACAACAAATTTAGACGTTTAAGGAGTTGAATGTGTAAAGAATCTTACATACCATATTTTGGTTATTATATGAAAAGTTTATGTAAAGTAAATACAAGTACAAAGCTAAAATGTGAAACTTCAAAATCTATAAATAAACTTTATTTACAAAGAAAAAAAAAATACATTGTTACGTATAGTCACAGTGTCACACACTGACACACACACCGACTTTGATTACTCTTATTATTTGTTATATATTATATATGGTTAATCCATGACCTGCGTTATTTTCTCAAATATAAAAAATCTTTTTTTAAAAGGTTAAAAAAAGTGCAAACCCTACATTAACCCAAGAGAGCATATGTCAGCATATTCGCAAACCTAAATCTGGACACTTAGACCATCTCCATCCATAAAACCAAATTTTTGGTTCTAAGCTATCTTTTATTAATAATTTTCACACAAATCAATATTAAAAACTTTTGTGTGGGATGTTAATTTTTTCTACCTCCATTGCTAAAACCTTTTATATGATTCTTAAAAAAAAAAAAATCAAGTACTCCTTTCTCTTCACAAACACAAATTTACATATGATTTGAAACATTCACTGCTAAAAAACATAACCAAAGTTCAGTGGGAAGTAATTGATAACACACCTTCAACAGCTTTCTCCTCTGCTTTTACTTCCTTCGGTGCATCCTTAACATCCACCTTATCGTTCACAATCTCATATCGTTGTATGAGATTAAGACATTAGGAGAGCATAAAACCATCAGTATCAGTTATAATCAATCACGTATGGTGTGAAAAGAGGTAAACAACATACATCACTATTGATTAGCAACAAAGAGAAGTTTTATCAGCGGAGCTTCATGTATAACAAAGACATACTAATAATAGGAAGCTAAAGACCACATAAACGAAGACAATTTTCAAACTTTGGTATATAAAGGCTGATATAACTTTTGGTATTAGCTTCTAGAGATGCCCTTTCCTCGAAGAGAATTCTTCCAAAGCTTACCTTCTCTTCATCTTTCTTTTTATGCATTAATTCCTTATCGTGCTGCAATCGAAACACAGTATTTAAAACGTTGAGCTACAGAAACTAGTCATGCTACAATCATAAAAGTTCCATCATAATTCAATAAAGCAATTGACATAGAGATTCGAATATACAACTAGGAGGTTAGATTTATGATCATAGCTCATGGACCATACGCAGACTATTCTGCTCAGGTTTCCAAAGAAAAGTAAAGCACAAAAACACATAAATAACAAAATTTGCCAAAATTTGAAGAAGGATCATACCTCATCGTACTCCTTCTTACCAGACTCAGACTGCTTCAAAGGCTTCAACTTCCCTTCTGATAACACCAAAAGAGAAACCCATCAATCGAGAATCATGTTAAAAGGAAGAAGGAACCGAACCATGTTGAATCAAAAGACACAATTTTTTATATTTCGCTGCGATAAGAGCACAAAAAGCATAACAGGTGAACAGATGGACCGATGAATCTGTGAGATCAGATGAGAAAGCAAACCAAAAGTCCATCGCTCAAAAATCATTCTTGAATAATTAACTCTACTAAAGTTTATACAATTTTTCAAAGGAAAAACAACAATTAAATTAAATTGTAGAGACAATCCTCAAAACCATAGCAGAAGACAAGAAACCGAATTCTAAAATACTCAAATACCACAAAGAGAAAACAATCACTAAAGCACAGGAATAAAAACCCAAATCGTTTGTTAAAACTCACCTTAAAAGCATTAACAAGCCCTGCTCGATCCTCCTTGTTAAGAGCTGCACAGCAAACAATTTTGAAGAAAGTTTTTTTAATCAATCTAGAAGAAAAGACAAAGGAATCAGGCGTCGTTCAAGAGTAATATGATAGACCATACAAAACCAATCGGCGTCTAGGGAGATACTAAAGCGTAGAAGAAGACGGCGTAGATGGAGACCGATCGACGGCACCAAATCGGCCAGAAGTCGATTTGCCTCGTGAACATGGGTGGAGAGAGAGAGAGAAAAAAAGGAAAAGACCGTCAATTACCGAGCTTGCGACAGGTGGCGGGTTTTTAGCTCGGCGAAAAATTCTTACTAAAAACCTGGTTCCAGAAATTTAATTTCTTTTCTCTTTTCTTATTTTCATTTAGTGACAAAAAACTTTCTTAAAACCAACATAGAACCCACGATGGAGATGCTCTAAATTAACCAGTTATCATACCTACGAAATTACTTAAACTTAATTATTTTAATGTTATTTGTACACGTAAATACGAAATGCATCATATTCCTCATATGGAAAGAATTTTTAGAAGTTCGTTTGAAGTAAAAGTCCTATGGGCTATATAGCCTATTGGGGGTGGAGGATAAGGATATCAACGTTTACGGATGACGACCTTATGAATTTGGTATTCCACGAGATTCTACCGCAACTCGAATCTTGAAGTTGTGCCATTTTATTATGTATTTTATTGAGCGGAGAGGCTCGTGATCTAGTTTGTTTTTGCGTTTTGTTTGAAAGTTTTAGGTTCGGTTTTTCTCGTTAGAAAAAAATAGTAAAATTTAAATTTTAATCACGGTTTATGGTCTGGTGTTTGAGGCTTATAACTTAAGGGGTAATGCATAAATTTGCATTCTTCCCGGGTTTGTATTCGGTTGGAAACATTTTTAAAGTTCATTAGACCAAAGGTTAGATAAAATGAACCTTGTTTTTTTTGTCAAAGGAAAACTAACTTTGTCATTGTAGAATATAATGAATGTAAACACATATATAGCTTTTCAATTTATAGTGGGTCTCTTTAACAACAAAACAAAAATTATAGTGGGTCTTCATTGATTATAGGTTATAACTCCTAATACATGGCTAAAAGAAGCTTATTATGATACATGTAAACATAATCCTATACTCATTACCAAAAAAGAACATGATCCTATAATGCTATTACATATGTAGAGAGAGAGAGACATACTACCAATATGCGCAATATGCTTTAGCGTTGCCTTTTGTGTGTCGGCCAATTGTGGTGTGTTTGGTTTGGCATTCTACTTTCACGTAATCGGTAGGTTTGGCCAATCAGATATAAAAACATCCCAATCCAAATATATAATCGACTGAATTTTCATTTTTCTTTCACTTATATACATTTACATGAATTTTAATTTTCATTATACACCTATGGTTGGTGGTTCATGTAGCCCGAATATGTTCGACGAATATCGTTTAGTTTTAAGATTTACATAATAAATTATTATGTCACGAAATGGTGACCTTTTCCGGTCAATAATTAATTTAAACAACAAAGAATCATTAAGTATACGTGGACCAAAACACATACAAATTTTAAGGTGTATATTCGCTTTGTGTATTCTATAATCAGTATGAACATATTCAATTATTTGAACTGAGGAAACGTGATGAACGGTACATATATCGATGTTTTACAACGCTTCTTTAGAGCAGCAAACACGTAAGATCTTGTCAATTAAAAAGCAAAAATATAATGTCCAAAAAATGAGAATGCTATTTCTTAAAGAGAAAATATAGAAGTGTTATTTTAACAGATAAAAAACTTGAATATACTTGCTATCTAGCAAATTACTCCTAAGTTTAACCTAGTGAATTATATATGGATGATTCGGCTATCGTCTTTCATGTTTCTTTTATATGTGGGAAACAAGTATTATTTTGTTGACCAGAATTACTAGACAAAATGAAAATGAATGTGCAAGATGATTAATACGAATGAAAAGAAACACAAATCTTTATATAGATAAAATATAAAATCTTCAGCTTAAAACCTCCGAAGAAGATTGGCTGATTGTGAATTCAAGTCAAAAACACTTTATTCATGCAAGTGATTACTCATATAATGTTTTTTTAAAAAGCAGAGATTCTTCGTAAGAAGCAAAATATGAAAAATAAAGTTACTTTTATTTGGGCATCAGTCCACAGTGGAATTCAAATATAATATCGACTTTATGGTTCGATAAAAACAGCATTTTCAAAATGCTTGTAGAAACACACAAACAGAACTGGCTCAAGGTTTTTACTTTGTACGGAATTTTTTTTGGGACCTTTTAATAACATATTTTAAAAATTAGTATAATATTTTGTATTTTTTATATGAACATATATATTAATTATTGAGGGATGTTTCAAATTGGAGCATATTTAACATCAATTAATAGAAGCAAAAACATATAAAATGTCACATCACATCATACATTATCATTTCGAATTTTCGATAGTTGTCGTATAGAATAATTAATTAATGAGATGACGTATTATCTGCGCCACCTAACTAAGCACATACTTCACTCATGAGCTACGTTCAAAATATCGCTTATTGCTAATTATTCGGTGAGGTAGCGATCAGCGATTTTATAAAAAATCGCTAATAATACGGAGATTAACCGGGGCGGAATTTTAGGTTTATTTTAATATATATTTTAAAAATTATATTTATATAGGATATTATTAATACAAAAGATAACAAATTCTTAAAGATTTTTCCAAGTTCACAAACATTTCTAATACAAAAGATAATAGTTCCACTCAAATTTCCAATTCTTTAGCGAAGAAGAAGAGAAGATAAGTGATGGGTTGGCTAAATTACAAAAAATGGGCTTGAATTGTAAAATCAAAATTGTGGCCCAACGTTTTTTGATATTTCTCGGCCGGTTTTATTAATTTCGCGGCTAAACCGGTCAAACCACGGTTGACCGGTTTTTGATGCCGATTAAGGAAAATCTCTACGGTTAGCGACCGGTTTACGATATACCGGCCGATTAATTGCACAAACCGCCGAGATTTTGAACGTAGCTCATGAGTCATGATAAATAAGAAAATTTTGATCTCCTAGTACTTATATAATAACATCAAACAAGCATCCACAAGTAAAAAGGCAAACCGGTTACAAAAATAATAACAATACTCAAATTTTGTAAAGCATAGAATCTCGCTAAAAATTAATTTACATCCAGTAGACAAAGAAATTCGTTTATTACGCCTAACAACTTAAACAGTTCAAGAAACATAAAAGTCCTATCATCCTCTTCTTCGGTTTTGATTCCGCGATCATACTTTACTTTTATCTGCATCACATGCCGTGAAAGAATTATAAACTATGTTAATTACTTGATTCCTCTAGTCTATGTTTTATAGATGTAAGCCTACTACCGGAAATGAAGATTTTAGTCAACACAATATCATTATGGAATGACTAATAGACATGAGAACTATAATACATACAAAATGCAGGTGTTACATCAAACTCGGGTGTCAAAAGCAAACACCAACAAGAACAAAAGCAACTACGAGATAGTACACTACACATGTCATACATTCACACGAGTTACTCACTTATACACAAAATATAACAAACCATATAAATTTTTTATTCGACTTATCGAATTGTGCCGCACCTCACCAAATACACACCGCCTAATTACTGAAATTATAGGTTCAACTGAATTAGATGTTAGGTTCACATTTTAAAAAAAAAACATTATAATGTGACTTATCCAGAAAAACAATTTCGACATTTACATTAAAAAAAAAAGACTTGTAATGCTTTGAGCCTTTCAGGCAAGAAGAGGATGAAAATAGAAGTGGGAAATCTTAGAGAAACAGAGAGATGGAGAGGTAGGCCCATCTCTCTCTACATAAATGAGAATAATGCTTTTCTTCTCTCTCCTCCTCCATATCTTTTTTTTCTTTCTCATTCTTCTTCCCCCATTTACAGCCCAATTCCACTATCTATCTCATCATCATAAGCACTAATCTCGAGAAGATAAAGAAACTCCTGTCTCTCTCTCTCTCTCTGTTCCTTCCGTTTCAAAGTTTCTTCCTTTTGGGCGGGTTTTCAGGAAATTTTGGATTTTTCTCTTTTTAGGGACGTTTCTTTTAGTTTCTGGGTTTCTTGTAGTTGTGGGTTTCGTTTCTCAGTAATAGCTACTGTGTCACGCTTTTTCCTCTAGCAAACAAAACTGTGAAAGCTTGTGACGTCTATATATGATTATTCCGAGTGTTTGTCTGGCCTTCTAATTAAAGTCTCCACTTTTCTATTGTTAAGGTTTGGCTTCGTTTTATTTTCCTCTCACTTCTGCTTTCGAAGGAGAATATTTCAAAAGGTTTCTTGATAATCAATCTCTCGCTGTTTTGTATAGTGATGGGTACTGAGGAGAAGCCTCTTAATCCTCTTGATTCAGGCCATGGTGTTTCTGCCTCTTCTTCAAATCAGGTACACATATACGCATCCGACATATGTCTGTATGCAAGTATGACTCTTGGTTTCAATGATTTGATCTTTGAGTGAATTAGATGTGTCTGTAAGAGGAATTATATGGTTCTTGAATTGAATTGAATTGAAAAGTGAGAGCCTTTTGTGCTAATTACTTGCTAAAAATTGCTTGGTATGTTTAAAAAATCCATGCTTTTAGAGCAGATCAAGTTGTTCTGGTTACCTTAATTAATTAAGTTCTCATAGAACTCTTTTGGTTACTTTCATTTTTGTTGTTAACAAATAGGAAGAGGAATCGTCTGCTATAACCGAAGAGACTTCTACAAATGTTCAACAGTGGAGGCGAAAGAATCTCTCTTTGCAGATACCCTCGAGAGCAGCTGGTCTCTCTCCTGAAGACTCGGTTGTAATCAAAATGCCTCCAACGCCTAGTCCAACTCCAAGAAGAGTGAACTTTGCTTTGACTTCAAGCTCTCCAGGTCCTGGTCCTGCTTCTTCTTCTTCTTCCTCTTCTGCTGTTCCTCCGCGTGGCAAGTCGTCCCTGAAGAATCTAATCCCAAAAGTTGGATTCAAACCAAAAACCTCTAATACCGATCTAGAGAAGGGACATGGGGATGTATGTTCTCCTTCTGCGTTGCAGGAGAAGGCTTTGATATCGAGGTCGTTATCACTCTCAAAGTTATTTACACCTCGGATCAAGAGAACTTCATCTCTGCCTGTGACTCCCATTGTTCTTTCAAACTCAGAGTCAGCTCATGGAGGAAGCAGTGTTACTCCTCAAACTCCAAGTGTAAGCTTTTTTTTTTCTCTTGTATTGCTTCAGATACCTTACTTTCGTTTAGGTTACTCATACTTGGTATTGCAGAGCAAAGGGAGTGTCAAGATAGCTCGCTCTCGCTCTGTGCCTGTCAGTGACAAGGAAGCAAGTCTAAAGGGAATGGATTCATTCTTCAGAGTGATTCCTTCGACTCCTCGTGTTAAAGAAGGAGACATTTTCCCAAATGCATCAGAGTCTGGTGATACTGGTTAGTAAAGTTCATGAAGATATTTGTTTACTGTACACAGCAAATCAATCTTGATGTTTTGAACAGAAACAGGTGAGGCTGATGGAGAAGACATACCTGAGGATGAAGCTGTTTGTAGGATTTGTTTGGTAGAGCTCTGTGAAGGAGGAGAAACCTTGAAAATGGAGTGTAGTTGCAAAGGAGAACTTGCTCTTGCCCACAAAGACTGTGCTCTTAAGTGGTTCACCATAAAGGGTAACAAGACCTGTGAGGTGTGTAAACAAGAAGTCAAGAACTTACCTGTGACACTCTTACGGATCCAAAGCATTCGAAACTCTGGTATTCCTCAAATAGATGTCACCGGATACAGGTATATTTCTCATTCCTGTACAAATCGTCTGCAAGTGTTGAAACATTCTAAACTTTCTTTTGGTTAAATAGTGAACTTCACCTAAATCTCTTGTGTTATTTCTCTTCAGGGTTTGGCAGGAGGTACCGGTTCTAGTAATCATCAGCATGCTCGCCTACTTTTGCTTCCTCGAGCAGCTCCTGGTAATCCGTCTCCACTATCTATAATCACCCTCAACAACAAGAAGCTTCCGAATATAGACATGCATATACAGAAACCACAAACATAGATATAACAGTAAGTTTCATCTGCAGGTTGAGAAAATGGGTACGGGAGCAATCGCGATATCTCTGCCGTTTTCTTGTATTCTTGGTCTTCTTGCATCCATGACCGCATCAACCATGGGTAGGCCTTGTATTTGGAACAACTCTTTTCAATGTTTTCCCTCCACTCTGATCCGTTTTTGGTTCTGGAATAATCTTTGTGCAGTAATGAGAAGATTTGTCTGGATTTATGCATCTGTCCAGTTTGCTTTGGTTGTTCTCTTCGCCCATATCTTTTACACCGTGGTTAGTACTCTTTCAACGCATCTCTTCTAAAACCAAAGCTAAAGAACTTGCATCAAGACTTTTGGTATCTCTTGGAGAAAAACTCGACATGAAGTTGCAACCTTTATCATTTATCAGTCTATAAACTCAATTCTTTGTTGTTGTTAACAGGTGGAGCTGCAACCAGTTCTGTCAGTACTTCTGTCAACATTCGCTGGCTTTGGTGTCTGCATATGCGGAAGTTCAGTGATGGTTGAGTTTGTGAGATGGAAACGAAGATGGCGAGCCAGAAGGCTAGAGCAACAGCTGAACCATGCTCAGACGACGCCGCCACCACCACAACCGCTGGATTCAACAACCTCTCAGCATCATCCAAATGCGTCGTAGAGCCAGCAAGTGGGAAAGATGATTTTACATTTATACAGTTAGTTTGTTAATGTTAATGTTAATGTTATGTGATGGTTTGTATAAAAGAAAAGGGAAAGTGATGAAGGAATGCTTAAGATTGTTCTTCTGTTTGTCTTTGCTTCTTTACATACACCCATTGTATTATTGTTGTAAGGTTGTAACTTTGATTGCTCAATCTCTGCAAATGAAATGTTTGTTGTAGTAGCATAATTTTCAAAAACAAAAAACAAAAAGGAAAAAGGGAAAATCAAATTGAAAAGTGGGTCACGAGGCAATCACGTGCCAATTCGGAGGAAAGACTCTTGGAAAACGCCCAAGTTTTATTTCCCAACTTTTGATTGCACATATAATTCTCCAAAGTATTGTTGATTTTTTTTAAACTGAGTTTCAATTAGTCAACAGTTAATATAGAAACAGACTCTGTTAAATTTGTAACATAATTCATCAAGATTTTATGTTATAAACTTGTAATTTTCAAATTTAAAAACCGTAAGAGAATTTCCGGTGAATTCCAGCGATTTTTAGCAATTTTCAACAAATTTCGGAGTTCGGATTTTGAATTGATATAATCGCCGAAAATTGTTAGAAATTGCTAAAAATTGCCGGAGTTTACCGAAAGTTCTCTTGAAAATTTTTAGGTTTGGAAATTATAAGTTTAAAACATAAAATATGAATTATTATATAAATTTAATAAAGCCTATTTTCATATTAAAGGTTGACTAATTGAAAAAAAGTCAACAATGCTTCGGAGAATTAGAGGTAGAATCATGAGTCCAGGAATAAAATGTACAATAAATAGGGCGTTTTCCGTTCGTCTATTTCGCACACAAGTCGTTGCCCATCTTCTCGACGACGGTGAACAAGTGAAAGATTACAGCGATGAACTTCTCATCGAGACTCGCCGAGAAACTTCCCGGAATCTTACCGGCGCCGTCGTCTCCTCTCCTGCGTAAAGGTTGTATTTTTTAATCCGCTTTAACTGTTTCGCGCTTGGTTTTTCGTCCTGTGACCTTTTCCAGGTTTCGGGTATTGCTTATCCGTTTTGTTCTCTGAGGCAAGGCAAAGTTATGTTTCTGGGTTTCTCTTCGTTTGCAATTTGTAATTGAAATTTTTGCTCTTAAGGAAACTTCTGTGTTGACTATCTCTGTTTTCAACCCTGAATCAAATCCACCATCACTGAATCGAATAAGGGAACTTTGTTGTTAAGTCGTATAGCTAATGAGCGAGCATTCATCAATCTTCAATCTTCTCTTCTCATGTGTATTAGGAGTTCCCGAGCTAAGATTCTTTTCGATTGCTGCTAACCATAGTAGAAGATTGAGAATGGGATTGCAAAAGAAGATGGTTTGGAGTTTGCAGAGAGCAGACATCTGTGTAGCCAGCAATTCATGCATCGTCCATCCCGCAACCGAAGCCTATGCAGAGGAAGCTATCGAAGCAATCAAATCCGAGAAAGTTATCGCTGTGCCAACCGATACGCTTTATGGATTCGCCTGTGATGCTTGGTAATATCTTCGCTACTACTTGATTAACTAAAACAAGCTTTACATTTCCGGGACTGAGTTGTGATTATATAAACATAACAGTTCTTTAGAAGCGGTTAACCGGATATATGAGATCAAAGGGCGTAAGCTTACAAGCCCTTTAGCTATCTGTGTTGGCGATGTATTAGATATCAAGAGAGTTGCTACCACTAACCACTTACCTCACGGTTTACTCGACTCGCTCTTGCCCGGTCCGGTTACTCTCGTGCTTCAACGAGGTTTTGCATCTTCTTCTTAATGTGTTTGCGTCGATGTGATGATCTCTTTATGTGAGAGTGAGAGTGTTCTTGTAGTGTTTAAACAGGAGAATCAAGCATTCTTGAAAAGACTTTGAACGCGGGGATCGATACTATTGGAGTGCGGGTTCCAGATTGTGAGTTCATTAGGGAAGTGTCGAGAGGCTCGGGGAGTGTGTTGGCTCTTACAAGTGCTAATCTAAGTGGTGATAGAAGCAGCGTTTGTGTTGACGATTTTGAGAATCTTTGGCAGCATTGTGCGTATGTCTATGATGGTGGTTTGCTTCCATCGGGTCGTGCAGGATCTACGATTGTCGATTTGAGTAAAGTCGGAAAGTATAAGATCATTAGACCTGGAAGGTATGCAATTGGGATTTTTTTTTTGATCGGATCAATCAATGCGGATTAATGGATGTAAAGTTTGAATCTTGGTGAGGTTCTTGAGCTAGCTAATTTACTTAACAAGATGTTGTTTTTGTTGTTAATTCAGCGCCAAGCAAGCAACAGTGGCAATTCTTGAGAAGTATTTGCTGGAAGAAGAAGAAGAAGACTGTTAAGAGAAGAAAGCTGGTTAAAGTATGATCTGACTTCGAAGAATCTGAGGTTTTGATTTGGTTCTAAATCGATTTTGGTTATTGGTTTAAGACATGTATGTGTAGTGTTGTTTGTTATACGAGAAGATAGTTGATTTTGAGCGGCTGCTTACTCTTATTTTCGTGGCACGTATGTGTAATTCAAAGGGAATTGGTGGACCGTTCCATAATTTTTACTTGAATTTCTTCTTATTGGTCCATTTGGAAAAAGTGTTGTATGCTTATATAACAAAATGATATGACCAAATAAAAAAATATTGATAGACCTATAAATGGTTTATTAGTTTAATTAAGGTCTTGTGAACTTTGAAGAAATAATAGACACCTCTCTCTCTCACACACATCAAGAAACACTTGGCTTAAGTAAAGCCTCTCAGAACACAGGACACTTGGCTTCAAGGGAGAAACGATCAGGCCTCCCATCCGTAGCTCTCTTGATGATACCCTTGAACTCCAAACCAGAGCCGGTTTTGAAGATAATGTAGAAGATTGCATTCTTGGCCTTGGCCTTATTCTTGGGCTCGACATCTTCTGTGGTTTGCACAAAAACCTTGACCACCTCAAGAGGCAATGCATGCATCAATTGGTACTGCGACACAAGACAAGACAAGACCAAGAGATTAGAGTAGAGATGATTAGCCTAGACAAGCAAAGACAGCTCTTTCAAGTCCTCACCCCGTATCCCAGCCAGGAGTACAAGGCGAGTTCGGCGTATACAAGAAGCCAGTCTTTGTTTTCTTGCACCTCAGATTCATTCATCTGTGCAACAACATCACCAAAGATATTTTTGAACCTTTTCGAGATTGTAGCAATGAAGTCCAATTCTCCCAAAGAGCCGTGTCTCCACAAGCATTATGCTGGTAAATCCTCCTTTTCATGAAAAAAATGCTACTGAGCAAAGTGCATGTTTAGATCTTGATTTAGGGTACGCATCTACTGGTCATGTTTCCCCGATTGTTTCTGTTAAGAGAAGCTTAAAATTTTATCTGTGGTCTCACGAGATCCCGAGCACTATATATCAAAAGTTGGTTTGGCTGGCATTGATGCATTTGTTATGTGATTTTAACCAAGGCCTAAAATCATCTATAGATATTCTCCCAAGATAGAAGACTAATTGTAGATATTTTAACAAGTCAAACTGGAGCAATTTTATCAGTCAATATATTTCACAAATCAACTACTAGAGCGGTTTAAAACGATAAGATACTTGATATTAAACACTTGGGCTTCAAGGGAAAAACGATATGGCCCCTTGCATCCGTTGTCTGATCATATGAAATCAAGATTTGCAACATCCTCATATCCTTTCTTTTTCGGAGGTACGCCAAGGAGGTCTGCCACAATGTTAACGTATTGTTCTAAAGCTCCCTTGGTGGTCCTGATGTGGTGTGCTAAATCCACGTGAGAACTTGAACTCCGAGGATATCGTTGAATAACCTTATAAGCCATTGTTTCAAAAGCATTCAGTCAATTTTCTATATTCAAATTAAGAAGAAAAAAACAAACATAGAAAAAGAAAAACACAAACCTGATTGAAAAAAGTTGGTATTCTCTCCTTAGGTAGGCCTGCAATGCCGGCGAAAAGATGCATCTGACCGTAGTCGATTAAGATCTTCACCAACTTTGTCTAGCGCAAAGAAACCAAAACCAAAACCAAAACAAAATTCATTCGATGCCAATGCCCAAGTGAAAGCACAAAAAAAAAAAAAAAAATCAAAAATAACAAACCTGCTCAAAAGATAATTGTATGCCAAGATCGATGGGGAAGATAGGGTTTTGACTGCAAAAGTCGACACGGAGATGCGAGACGAGTGTTACGAGATCTGACTTATCTTCAGCCCAATTTACGAGATACGGAATAGAGACAAGACCGTTAGGTGCAACGTTTAATTGCTCAACGACGATGGCCGCATGGTCAGGGCAATTTATCCATACGTGAGGACGACGTTGAGGATAAGACACGGGTAGCCGGATGGTGATAGGGGATTCCATCATTATATCTGTACCACGATCTCTCCCATGCTTATAGTAGATGTTACCCGTAAACTGGAGGAGCCTATTAACGAGACCAGATTGTAGATGAAGGTAAGCAGTGTGTAGGTTGTAGACATGTTTAAGGACAACCCTCTTGTTCGCGTAATGAGCAAGGAAAGGCTCTAAACTCTGGAGATAACTCTGAATCTTTCGCTGCACGGATTTGCCAGTTAGCGTTAGGATAATTCCTATGGTAACATATATAAATTCCAACCACAATCACGCCACTTACCTTAAATGTAAAATATTGTAAATCAGCAACGGGCGTAGGAGGAGAGAATCCATCGTACGGGTTCTCAGCAAGAAGCTGTTCCACAATTTCTATGTATGATTTTACTGTTCTTTGACCTCCTTTTCTGATGTATGCTGGTAAATCCTCTTGATGTTGCCGTAGTGGTAGATATCGGCGTTTAACCTGATAAAAGTATAATTTCACAAGTATCAAGTAAAAATATTGACCGAAAATTAAGAAAATTTAAACAAAGGAAAGAAAAACAAAACCTGATCGAAAAATTCTACTTGTGCTTTGTCATCAGTAAATTTCCTAATGCGCTCGCGAAGGTCCGTACGATTATTCTCGACTAGGATCTCAGCCAGATTGAGCTACCATTAAACCAGATCCCATCCGACCAATGTCAGCTTAAGAAGAAAACAAGAAACCGGAGCAAAGTACTGAAACTAACCTGGTTCTCAGTCAACGTAGAGCTGAGAGGAGGACGCGTCGGCGTCGCGTCATCCATTGGTTTTAAACGGTGCCGGCGCTTCCGGAAGAAGAAGAAAATGTTACTCTCGAGATAGGGAGGCAGAAAACTGCGGGAAAAAAAATAGAGCCGCGCGTTTTTAGGGCTACAAGGAAAGAGGAAGATGGCACTGAAAAGACATGTTTACCCTCAATGAAGTCCAAATAAATGACCAAATTAGAGATTAGAACGCGAGTTTCTAAGGCCTATTACACAGCCCAAACCACTGTGTTTCGGTTGTTAACAAACTTTTGCCGACTTGTAACAACAGATCACAAAAAATGGGCCACAATTGTTGAAGCCCAAAATAAAAAGCATGTTTATGGAGCAAACAAGGCCCCCCGGTGTGCATGTTTATTCCCTAAACCTTAGGTTTTGTTTCTCATCAATTAGTGGTGAAATGATTGCATGTAAAAAGTAAAGCCCCTAAAGTAAAGATCCGTTACGAGTTGTGAGCATATTGCTCTTTAGATGGTACGAGTTGGGTCAAGACCTTGCATATGTTATTAGTAGAGAAGGAAAGTTATGCACCTGGCGCTTATGTTTGTCACAGTCAACAGTTATGGCTTATGAACTATGTATAACCATGATGACTCAAGATAGAGTTCTTGCCTTCCGTACAATTTACCATAGAACATTTAAAATCTTCGAAAGGAAATCGTCAGAGTTTCTGATTCATAAATTTCAAGATTGTATATGTTTTATCTTGTAGTACTCTCTGCCAACATATGCTCTTTTTGAGATTCGTATCTTTGATATAAACTTATGAGGTGTTATTGGATTGAGATTTTTATGTGTTTTAAAGTAGTTTAATTATGATGTATTGTGTTGGGTTTTGATGAATTTATTACAACTCACGGGAAGGATTTTAAAATCTAAGACAAAACCCATGTATTTGTTTTACTTATGTTTTAAGAGAGAGAATCCATTGAAATTCACTAAAACTGTTTTCTAAAATTATCAAATCAAAATTGAATAACACATGTTTTTATTGTATTTTGAAATACATCAAACAAATACACAATTGAATAACACTAGATTTAACTCTGTTTTTAAAATACAATCAAATACATTAAAATAACCAATCCAATAACACCTCCTTAATATCTTTTGTTGCTGATTGTTACTGAACTTTTTTGTTTGGGCTTTTTTTCCGAATACCTTGGAACAGGATGGTAAGGTCTTCATTCGAGGCAGCAAGGTAAGGTGCTATATAAATTCTTTTTGACAGCTGTTTGTTTCCTAATTATCTACATTGTTGGAACATCCTTGTTGACTTAGTTGACTAATTAGTGACGTCTTGCATGTTTAGTGACACCAGACATGTTGAAGAATGCTCCAATGTTTAAGCGATTAGATAGTAGAATCAAGGTATAATTCTTGAACGCGGTGCAAAATAATATAACAGATAACAAATTAAATTTTATTTCACACGCCAACTACTAAACCGGTTTGCAACTCTCACCATAACATAAAGCAAAGAAGACACTTGAAGAAACGACAGGGCACAGTTTCGATAAGATACTTAGATATTACATAATATGGGAACTCTCCCTAACACACATCAAGAAACACTTGGCTTTAGTAAAGCCTCTCAGAGGACAGGACACTTGGCTTCAATGGAGAAACGATCAGGCCTCCCATCCGTAGCTCTCTTGATGATACCCTTGAACTCCAAACCAGAGCCGGTTTTGAAGATAATGTAGAAGATTGCATTCTTGGCCTTGGCCTTATTCTTTGGCTCGACATCTTCTGTGGTTTGCACAAAAACCTTGACCACCTCAAGAGGCAATGCATACATCAATTGGTACTGCAACACAAGACAAGACAAGACCAAGAGATTAGAGTAGAGATGATTAGCCTAGACAAGCAAAGACAGCTCTTTCAAGTCCTCACCCCGTATCCCAACCAGGAGTACAAGGCGAGTTCGGCGTATACAAGAAGCCAGTCTTTGTTTTCTTGCACCTCAGATTCATTCATCTGTGCAACAACATCACCAAAGATCTTCAGTTAAGAGAAAGAAAAACAGGAAACATTTGACTAAGACTTGAAAGGGAGAGGGGAGAGTGGAGAGGGAGAGATGACGATGACGATCACCTCGTAGAAGTGCAGCTTATTAACGGCATTCTTAGGCAACCAATTGGGCATCCAAAGACTGCTAACGCCATGATGGCTGTTTTGGGAGGGGCCATCTGTAGTCAACAATCTATTAGACACGTCACAAAGAAACAGACCTAATTACATTGTTACATTGTTACCTGCAGGTGGAGGCGAAATCTTTCTGGCGCTGAGGGTATGGACAGTGAAGCAACCTTCATTCTCTTTCCCATAGCAAACATATGTTGAAAACTTGGCCTTGATATTGCGTATTGGATCCTCTGCCCCTAATATTACAGTGCGGTAAAATAGTGCGGTAGTAATTTCCTTGTCCAGACCCAAAAACTGAAAGTTTGTGCCCTACAATAAATTAAGGCAAAACAAAGTACAAACACAACCAACGTGACTTAACTCATTTTAAAACATGAAAAAACATAATAATGTATTATATATTTTTGAACCTTTTCGAGATTGTAGCAATGAAGTCCAATTCTCCCAAAGAGCCGTGTCTCCACAAGCATACCATCCTGATTCAAAAGAAGAAAAGTGTTGAGCGAGTCCAAAGAAGAAGAAGAAGAAAAAACAAGTATATATCAGTTTAGTTACATATGGAACAAACTATAGTTATTACCTGAGCTTGTTCCTCATAACTGGTACGGAACGTCATGTCACCACCATCGATAATGCCAGGGGGAGGGGGAGTTGGTAGAGCAGGAACTTCGAAAATGCAACCAGGAGGAGTGAGAAATGATGTTTTCGGTACAAAGCCATAATAACATGGTGATATTAAATCCGGTGGTGGGTGAGACGGGTCGTAGACTGCTTCAGAGCACCCGCTTCCGCCTTTTTCATTTCCCGGCGGTGAGTACGGTGGTAGAGCACGATCGAGAGCCTTCAAAAATAATATAACGATTTTATGCAAATATCAAAAATAATATCGCGATTTCATTCATCCACAGTTCAAAGAGATTCCATTTACCGTAACACTGAAGGTGTTGCTGGCTTCAACCTTCATCATGATGTCGGCCATTCTTGCAAAATTTCACGAAACCCTAAAATTCTAGAGTGTTAGATTCAATTGAATACAAAAATCGAACCACACGGAATCTATCAAAAACAAATTAACTCCAGAGAGACGTGAAACGCAGTTAATTTAACCATCTATGAAAATTGAAAAGTGATTCGCCAAATCAAGGTTTTCTCAAATTCAATGTCTAAAACTGATTTTGACTGATAAAATTCATGTTGAATCATTAGATCCAGAAAAAAAGAATTGGGTATCGTGATCTCAGCAGGCATGATTCGACTCGATTCGATGAAACAAGAGAGATCCGATGAAAGTTTAAAAAAAAAAAAAATGAGAAACGAGAGAGAACGTACCACCTTTACTCTCTCTTTCCCAGAAATAAAGTGTCCCCAAATTCTACCCACCAACACTTAATTTTATAGGGATCCTATTAAAAAAAACCGACATCGTTATTGGGCTTTTCCTAAACTTAAAAAGCCCAACAATTGCAATCCAATGGAACAAATAAGGGAATTTGTTTTACTTGGGTAATTTCTGAGTAATCATCTCTCATATCCCTCCATCTTTTTCATCAATCTCAGAAATCCCTCTAATTTATTTCATTTTCGCAGCATTTAAATTTAAATAAAAAATCGAGTAAAGGACAAAAATATCCAGAAAAAGTTGAGGTAATTACATATCCGACCACGAAATATCCGGGTCCAACGGGTTATATCCATGTCAAATCGGGTAACCTAATTTAAAATGAAAATCGCGTTTCTTCTCTTCTTCCGTTTCAGTTTTGATTTCTTTCGCGGTCTCAAGTCTCCTCGCTTTTCCTCCTCTGAATTTCAAATTCGAAATCGAAGAGAGATTCAAGTAGATATTAGAAAACGAAGAAGATGGTACTTACAAGAAATCTGGAGAAGGTCTTGTTGCGGGAAAAATTGAGAGGAGAAGCTGTCGAACCCGAGGTCGGCGCAGAAAACCAACCGGCTCCTGGAGGTGAGGAAGAGAACGGGAGCGACGGAGACCCTCCGAGTGGAGGTGGAGATGTGGCCGGGAGCGACGGAGGTGAGAAAGATAACGGGAGCGACGGAGGAAGCCAAAGTTTGAGAGACGATGATAACGGGAGCGACAGGAGAAGCGACGGAGGGAGTGAAAGCTTGAGTGACCCCGATTCAAGCGTAAGTACTTTGAGAATCAAGAATAACTGAATTAGGGAAAATGTTGAATTGGATGGTTTGGTTGATTTGAGTTAGTTCTCTAACTCCATGATGGCTGTTTTGGGATGGGCCATCTGTAGTCAACAATCTATTAGACACGTCACAAAGAAACAGACCTATGTTTCTAAAGAAACAGAGCAACCGCTTCTGCCTTTTTCATTTCCCGGCGGTGAGTACGGTGGTAGAGCACGATCGAGAGCCTTCAAAAATAATATCACGATTTGATGCAAATATCGAAAGAGACCTCAAATTAAAAAGAAATCCAATTACCGTAACACTCAAGGTGTTAGTGTCACTGGCTTCGTCCTCCTTCATCACGACGTCATCGTCCATTCTTGGAAACTCGAACCGTAATTTCGAACAAATAATTTTATCAAACCACAATTCAGGTACAAAGTAATTCCAGAGAGACGTGAAACGTAGTAAATATAACCAATTATAAAAATCAGGGTTTTCTTCAAACGGATGGTGGAAATCAACTAATGAATTTGTGTCAAAATTTCTACCCCAACACATTATTTTATAGGCATCTCATAAAAACCGACATAGTTATTGGGCCTTTTATGAACTTACAAAGCCCAATAATTGCAGTCCAAATAATTGCAATCAACATTTACTTGGTAATTTTAACCTATTCTTCCTCTAATCTTTCCCTCATTCTCTTTGATGAAGATCTGATCCATTGAGAAAGATATTTGTTGATTTTCTGTTCTGTAAATGTTGTGGGAAGTTAAATATGCATCCACTTGAAGACATGCGAAACAGGCACGTAGTTGCCTTGCCTTAAAATACAAATGTGGTGTTTTTCTAGAGGAGGATAAAGCATAACGTTGCCTTAAACAGGCGTCTATTGTTTCAGTATGTGTCGATGAGATCAAAGTCCTACTACTATAAGTTATCATCCTTAAAATTTATGTTGATCATGCATGAAAGCAAAAAAAGTTTGGGAAACAAGACTCGATGATACGAATCCCAGAGATAAAATAAATGCATTTTCCCCCAAATTCTACCCCCCATTCCCCCAACACATTATTTTTTAGGCATCCTATAAAATGTTAAAACCTGACTTATGGCCTTTTCTAAACTTTAAATGCCCAGTAATTGCAAGCTAACTGTAATATGTACACTGCTTCAGAGCACCCGCTTCCGCCTTTTTCATTTCTCGGCGGTGAGTACGGTGGTAGAGCACGAGCGAGAGCCTTCAAAAATAATATCACGATTTGATGCAAATATCGAAAGAGACCTCAAATTAAAAAGAAATCCAATTACCGTAACACTCAAGGTGTTAGTGTCACTGGCTTCGTCCTCCTTCATCACGACGTCATCGTCCATTCTTGGAAACTCGAACCGTAATTTCGAACAAATAATTTTATCAAACCACAATTCAGGTACAAAGTAATTCCAGAGAGACGTGAAACGTAGTAAATATAACCAATTATAAAAATCAGGGTTTTCTTCAAACGGATGGTGGAAATCAACTAATGAATTTGTGTCAAAATTTCTACCCCAACACATTATTTTATAGGCATCTCATAAAAACCGACATAGTTATTGGGCCTTTTATGAACTTACAAAGCCCAATAATTGCAGTCCAAATAATTGCAATCAACATTTACTTGGTAATTTTAACCTCTTCTTCCTCTAATCTTTCCCTCATTCTCTTTGATGAAGATCTGATCCATTGAGAAAGATATTTGTTGATTTTCTGTTCTGTAAATGTTGTGGGAAGTTAAATATGCATCCACTTGAAGACATGCGAAACAGGCACGTAGTTGCCTTGCCTTAAAATACAAATGTGGTGTTTTTCTAGAGGAGGATAAAGCATAACGTTGCCTTAGACAGGCGTCTATTGTTTCAGTATGTGTCGATGAGATCAAAGTCCTACTACTATAAGTTATCATCCTTAAAATTTATGTTGATCATGCATGAAAGCAAAAAAAGTTTGGGAAACAAGACTCGATGATACGAATCCCAGAGATAAAATAAATGCATTTTCCCCCAAATTCTACCCCCCATTCCCCCAACACATTATTTTTTAGGCATCCTATAAAATGTTAAAACCTGACTTATGGCCTTTTCTAAACTTTAAATGCCCAGTAATTGCAAGCTAACTGTAATATGTACACTGCTTCAGAGCACCCGCTTCCGCCTTTTTCATTTCTCGGCGGTGAGTACGGTGGTAGAGCACGAGCGAGAGCCTTCAAAAATAATATCACGATTTGATGCAAATATCGAAAGAGACCTCAAATTAAAAAGAAATCCAATTACCGTAACACTCAAGGTGTTAGTGTCACTGGCTTCGTCCTCCTTCATCACGACGTCATCGTCCATTCTTGGAAACTCGAACCGTAATTTCGAACAAATAATTTTATCAAACCACAATTCAGGTACAAAGTAATTCCAGAGAGACGTGAAACGTAGTAAATATAACCAATTATAAAAATCAGGGTTTTCTTCAAACGGATGGTGGAAATCAACTAATGAATTTGTGTCAAAATTTCTACCCCAACACATTATTTTATAGGCATCTCATAAAAACCGACATAGTTATTGGGCCTTTTATGAACTTACAAAGCCCAATAATTGCAGTCCAAATAATTGCAATCAACTTTTACTTGGTAATTTTAATCTCTTCTTCCTCTAATCTTTCCCTCATTCTCTTTGATGAAGATCTGATCCATTGAGAAAGATATTTGTTGATTTTCTGTTCTGTAAATGTTGTGGGAAGTTAAATATGCATCCACTTGAAGACATGCGAAACAGGCACGTAGTTGCCTTGCCTTAAAATACAAATGTGGTGTTTTTCTAGAGGAGGATAAAGCATAACGTTGCCTTAGACAGGCGTCTATTGTTTCAGTATGTGTCGATGAGATCAAAGTCCTACTACTATAAGTTATCATCCTTAAAATTTATGTTGATCATGCATGAAAGCAAAAAAAGTTTGGGAAACAAGACTCGATGATACGAATCCCAGAGATAAAATAAATGCATTTTCCCCCAAATTCTACCCCCCATTCCCCCAACACATTATTTTTTAGGCATCCTATAAAATGTTAAAACCTGACTTATGGCCTTTTCTAAACTTTAAATGCCCAGTAATTGCAAGCTAAATGTAATATGTAGACTGCTTCAGAGCACCCGCTTCCGCCTTTTTCATTTCCCGGCGGTGAGTACGGTGGTAGAGCACGAGCGAGAGCCTTCAAAAATAATATCACGATTTGATGCAAATATCGAAAGAGACCTCAAATTAAAAAGAAATCCAATTACCGTAACACTCAAGGTGTTAGTGTCACTGGCTTCGTCCTCCTTCATCACGACGTCATCGTCCATTCTTGGAAACTCGAACCGTAATTTCGAACAAATAATTTTATCAAACCACAATTCAGGTACAAAGTAATTCCAGAGAGACGTGAAACGTAGTAAATATAACCAATTATAAAAATCAGGGTTTTCTTCAAACGGATGGTGGAAATCAACTAATGAATTTGTGTCAAAATTTCTACCCCAACACATTATTTTATAGGCATCTCATAAAAACCGACATAGTTATTGGGCCTTTTATGAACTTACAAAGCCCAATAATTGCAGTCCAAATAATTGCAATCAACTTTTACTTGGTAATTTTAATCTCTTCTTCCTCTAATCTTTCCCTCATTCTCTTTGATGAAGATCTGATCCATTGAGAAAGATATTTGTTGATTTTCTGTTCTGTAAATGTTGTGGGAAGTTAAATATGCATCCACTTGAAGACATGCGAAACAGGCACGTAGTTGCCTTGCCTTAAAATACAAATGTGGTGTTTTTCTAGAGGAGGATAAAGCATAACGTTGCCTTAAACAGGCGTCTATTGTTTCAGTATGTGTCGATGAGATCAAAGTCCTACTACTATAAGTTATCATCCTTAAAATTTATGTTGATCATGCATGAAAGCAAAAAAAGTTTGGGAAACAAGACTCGATGATACGAATTCCAGAGATAAAATAAATGCATTTTCCCCCAAATTCTACCCCCCATTCCCCCAACACATTATTTTTTAGGCATCCTATAAAATGTTAAAACCTGACTTATGGCCTTTTCTAAACTTTAAATGCCCAGTAATTGCAAGCTAAATGTAATATGTAGACTGCTTCAGAGCACCCGCTTCCGCCTTTTTCATTTCCCGGCGGTGAGTACGGTGGTAGAGCACGAGCGAGAGCCTTCAAAAATAATATCACGATTTGATGCAAATATCGAAAGAGACCTCAAATTAAAAAGAAATCCAATTACCGTAACACTCAAGGTGTTAGTGTCACTGGCTTCGTCCTCCTTCATCACGACGTCATCGTCCATTCTTGGAAACTCGAACCGTAATTTCGAACAAATAATTTTATCAAACCACAATTCAGGTACAAAGTAATTCCAGAGAGACGTGAAACGTAGTAAATATAACCAATTATAAAAATCAGGGTTTTCTTCAAACGGATGGTGGAAATCAACTAATGAATTTGTGTCAAAATTTCTACCCCAACACATTATTTTATAGGCATCTCATAAAAACCGACATAGTTATTGGGCCTTTTATGAACTTACAAAGCCCAATAATTGCAGTCCAAATAATTGCAATCAACTTTTACTTGGTAATTTTAATCTCTTCTTCCTCTAATCTTTCCCTCATTCTCTTTGATGAAGATCTGATCCATTGAGAAAGATATTTGTTGATTTTCTGTTCTGTAAATGTTGTGGGAAGTTAAATATGCATCCACTTGAAGACATGCGAAACAGGCACGTAGTTGCCTTGCCTTAAAATACAAATGTGGTGTTTTTCTAGAGGAGGATAAAGCATAACGTTGCCTTAAACAGGCGTCTATTGTTTCAGTATGTGTCGATGAGATCAAAGTCCTACTACTATAAGTTATCATCCTTAAAATTTATGTTGATCATGCATGAAAGCAAAAAAAGTTTGGGAAACAAGACTCGATGATACGAATCCCAGAGATAAAATAAATGCATTTTCCCCCAAATTCTACCCCCCATTCCCCCAACACATTATTTTTTAGGCATCCTATAAAATGTTAAAACCTGACTTATGGCATTTTCTAAACTTTAAATGCCCAGTAATTGCAAGCTAAATGTAATATGTAGACTGCTTCAGAGCACCCGCTTCCGCCTTTTTCATTTCCCGGCGGTGAGTACGGTGGTAGAGCACGAGCGAGAGCCTTCAAAAATAATATCACGATTTGATGCAAATATCGAAAGAGACCTCAAATTAAAAAGAAATCCAATTACCGTAACACTCAAGGTGTTAGTGTCACTGGCTTCGTCCTCCTTCATCACGACGTCATCGTCCATTCTTGGAAACTCGAACCGTAATTTCGAACAAATAATTTTATCAAACCACAATTCAGGTACAAAGTAATTCCAGAGAGACGTGAAACGTAGTAAATATAACCAATTATAAAAATCAGGGTTTTCTTCAAACGGATGGTGGAAATCAACTAATGAATTTGTGTCAAAATTTCTACCCCAACACATTATTTTATAGGCATCTCATAAAAACCGACATAGTTATTGGGCCTTTTATGAACTTACAAAGCCCAATAATTGCAGTCCAAATAATTGCAATCAACTTTTACTTGGTAATTTTAATCTCTTCTTCCTCTAATCTTTCCCTCATTCTCTTTGATGAAGATCTGATCCATTGAGAAAGATATTTGTTGATTTTCTGTTCTGTAAATGTTGTGGGAAGTTAAATATGCATCCACTTGAAGACATGCGAAACAGGCACGTAGTTGCCTTGCCTTAAAATACAAATGTGGTGTTTTTCTAGAGGAGGATAAAGCATAACGTTGCCTTAAACAGGCGTCTATTGTTTCAGTATGTGTCGATGAGATCAAAGTCCTACTACTATAAGTTATCATCCTTAAAATTTATGTTGATCATGCATGAAAGCAAAAAAAGTTTGGGAAACAAGACTCGATGATACGAATCCCAGAGATAAAATAAATGCATTTTCCCCCAAATTCTACCCCCCATTCCCCCAACACATTATTTTTTAGGCATCCTATAAAATGTTAAAACCTGACTTATGGCCTTTTCTAAACTTTAAATGCCCAGTAATTGCAAGCTAAATGTAATATGTAGACTGCTTCAGAGCACCCGCTTCCGCCTTTTTCATTTCCCGGCGGTGAGTACGGTGGTAGAGCACGAGCGAGAGCCTTCAAAAATAATATCACGATTTGATGCAAATATCGAAAGAGACCTCAATTAAAAAGAAATCCAATTACCGTAACACTCAAGGTGTTAGTGTCACTGGCTTCGTCCTCCTTCATCACGACGCCATCGTCCATTCTTGGAAACTCGAACCGTAATTTCGAACAAATAATTTTATCAAACCACAATTCAGGTACAAAGTAATTCCAGAGAGACGTGAAACGTAGTAAATATAACCAATTATAAAAATCAGGGTTTTCTTCAAACGGATGGTGGAAATCAACTAATGAATTTGTGTCAAAATTTCTACCCCAACACATTATTTTATAGGCATCTCATAAAAACCGACATAGTTATTGGGCCTTTTATGAACTTACAAAGCCCAATAATTGCAGTCCAAAATAGCAAATAAGGAATTGCAATCAACTTTACTTTGGTAATTTAATCTCTTCGTCCTCTAATCTCTCCCTCATTCAGTATGTTGACGATCTGATCCTTGGAGAAATATATTTGTTGATCTTCTGTTCTGTAATTGTTGTGGAAAGTTAAATATGGATCCACTAGAAGACATGCGAAACATGCCCGTAGTTGCCTTCAAAATACAAATGTGTTTTTTTAGAGGAGCATGAAAGCATAATGTTGCCTTATAAACAGGCATCCACAGTTTCAGTAAGTGTCAATCAGATCAAAGTCCCAGAAAGTGTCCTACTACTATAAGTGATTATCCTTAAGTTATTGCTTCAAGTTGTAGATTATTTTTATATTTCAGTAACTTTCGGACTTTCTAATTTTCTTGTCATAAGATATCTAAAGTTGGCTTTGCTTGCATTGATGTTTTTATCATTCACAAAGTTAATTCTGTGACGTGATTTTCACAAGGCCTAAAATCATCTATAGAGATTTCCTAGATAGAAAAGACCAATAGTAGTTATAATTCAGATGTCAATTACTAGACCGGTTTAAAACTCTCATTATCTCCTTTAAACATTAAGAAAATGATATGGGAACTCTCTCACATAAAACACTTTGCTTCAAAGGAAAAACGAACGTTGGCCTTCAGTCCGTTGCTCTCCTCGTAATACCGTTGCAGACTCTACCAGAGCCGGTATTGAAGCTAATGTAGAAGATTGCATTCTCTGCCTTCACCTTCTTCTTCGACTTGACAACTTCTGTGGTTTGCACAATCACCTTTCCCAGCTCAATAGGCTTTGTATGTTCTGCAACACAACAGCAAGAGATCATCATTAACCTACACAAGCAAAGCCCACTCTTTTAAGTATTTTGAGTCTTGTAAGGGCTAGGATTTGATATTCATCAACAACATACCTATTTTGAAGACTTTGATTGAGAGGCATCACCCCATCACCAAGCTGGCTCAAGACATGGTCCATGGAGCCTTCCCGCGGATCGTTTATCACTTGGTTTGGAACTTACCATAAATGGTTCGGACCAAAACTATTATTGGCGACCAGGAGACACTCTTAGACTTTCAGAGGCTTTAAGAAACACACTTGGACCGTTTCATAATTTTTCACTTGAATTTCTTCTTATTGGTCCATTTGGAAAAATAGTACATCTTTTTATTTTGGTAAAAAAGAGGAGTATATAAAATTCAGTAAAATAAATCACCAACTATTTAGTTATCTTAATAAATTTTCGGGTTTCTACTACAGTAATAATCAAATCTATATTTTTCTGTTTTAAAGTGATAATTTTCGGATTTCTACAGTAATAATTAAATCTATATTATTCGCAAGGGTGTTAACTGTTAAACGAACGCCAAAAAAAATGTTGTGTGTTATTACAGAAAAATAATGAGAAAAAATAGTTGGTAATCTTTTATGAAATTTTTCCAAACAAACAAGATTACATTTTTAGTTTCTGATTTGTTTCCAGATTGTTTTTTTTTTTTTTTTTTGACATAAAAGTTAGTTTCCATATTGTTTCTTAAACGTGTCGTCATTTTATGGAGAAATTGTTAAAAAAGTAAACATTAATTTCTCAAATTTGAAAGATTTAGGACCTCAGCTTTGAGATTTCAATTTCCACGTCTCCATGCTCTATTTTTCCTTTTCTTCTAAAAAAAAAAATTTGTCCTGTAAAATGTCATACGGTCTTCTTCTTGGCTGTTAGTAAAATCAAAATAACGTTTATCCTCAGTTTCTCTGACTCCCCAGCTTATATGTGAAAATCAATCCCTCTCAAACTCTTCGCACCACTAATTTCTTCCTCTGGAACATTCCTCTTCTCTATTTTTGATTCCTTGGCTTCAACAGTGCTTTCTGAATTGCGTGTTCTTTGCTCGCCTTCAGGTACTGCTTCCATGCCTTAAGAAAATGTTTTAAAGGTTTCCTCAAATTGGTAGAATTGGTTCGTGGGTGTCGAGAAAACGAAAGAAAGTAATATCCTTGTCTGGGTTTCTGTATAATTTCATTGGAGAAGGAAGATAATTGTGTTGGGTAATTCTTAGTCTTCTCTGCTTCAGAATCAGGAATGAAGCAAAAGACGAAGTTTTGCTTTTTTATTTTCAATTCCCATGATCTTCCTAGTTGATAATTGTGTCAGCTAATTTTGTTCTGTGGCTGTTCAGTTACTTTGATTCACTGAGAAAAATGGCGACTGGAGTATTGCCAGCTCCGTTTTCCGGGGTCAAGAGCCCAGATTCGAAACTCGGATTCAGTAAAAGCATAAATATTGTGAGAATTTGTGATCTGAGGAGTCTAAGATCTGCGAGAAGAAGGGTTTGCGTCATCCGGAATTCGAATCAAAGTTCTGATTTAGCCGAGCTTCAACCTGCATCAGAAGGAAGCCCTCTCTTAGGTACATGCATCTAGATTTTCATTTTTTTTTTTTTTTCTGTTTCGTTTGAAGTGACTGATTGATTGTATGATGTATTGGTATTTTGTAGTGCCAAGACAGAAATATTGCGAATCATTGCATAAGACATTGAGAAGGAAGACTCGCACTGTGATGGTTGGAAATGTGGCTCTTGGAAGCGACCATCCGATAAGGATTCAAACAATGACTACATCTGATACTAAAGATGTTGCTGGAACTGTTGAAGAGGTCTTTGTGCTTTGTGCATCTCTCCCTTAGATCTATTTTGAAGTTTTGAATATATCTGAGATCTACCATCTAATTTGTCCTGTTGCATTATAAGCTCTTGACTGTTCCGTTGACATTATAGAGACACCTGTTGTTTGTTGGTTCTGTGAGTATAGGTGATGAGAATAGCAGATAGAGGAGCTGATATTGTGAGGATCACTGTTCAAGGGAAGAAAGAAGCTGATGCGTGCTTTGAAATCAAAGATAAACTTGTTCAGCTTAAGTAAGTCTCGAGGGACGTATTGAGTTTTCTCTATGTCTGTTTTGTGGAGTTTGAGTAAGTATGAAACTGAATTGGTGTTTTACAGTTACAATATCCCTCTGGTGGCGGATATTCATTTTGCTCCTGCTGTAGCCTTGCGAGTAGCTGAATGCTTTGACAAAATCCGCGTCAACCCTGGAAACTTTGGTACGCTTCTTTCTTTTTTAGTCTCTCACTTGTTGCTTTAACTCGTGAATGAATTTGTTTGCCTTTGCAGCGGACAGACGTGCTCAGTTTGAGACGATAGAGTATACAGAAGATGAATACCAGAACGAACTTCAACATATAGAGAAGGTAGAAGAACCATTTGTTTTTCATTTGTCTTTTGAGGCCTGTCAAGTGTTAATCAGTCTAAAACCCTTTGCTTTCTTAGGTTTTTACTCCTTTAGTTGAGAAATGCAAAAAGTACGGGAGAGCAATGCGTATAGGGACTAATCATGGAAGTCTTTCTGACCGAATCATGAGCTATTACGGGGATTCTCCAAGAGGAATGGTGAGAAATCTTAAAGCCTTTCGAAAACGTTTCTCTCTTTTTACACATGTACTGTTGTCTGATCTGAGTTTGTCACACAGGTTGAATCTGCGTTTGAGTTTGCAAGGATATGTCGGAAATTAGACTACCACAACTTTGTTTTCTCGATGAAAGCGAGCAACCCGGTGATCATGGTCCAGGCGTACCGTTTGCTCGTGGCTGAGATGTATGTTCATGGATGGGATTATCCTCTGCATTTGGGAGTTACTGAGGCAGGAGAAGGTGAAGATGGTCGGATGAAATCTGCAATTGGAATCGGGACACTGCTTCAGGTACCTCATTACATAACAAAGAGTAAAGATTTTTACTTTAATAGTTCATATATGTAACGATTATTGTTTGTAAATGCAGGACGGACTTGGTGACACAATAAGAGTATCGCTGACTGAGCCACCAGAAGAGGAGATCGATCCGTGCAGGCGATTGGCCAATCTCGGAACAAAAGCTGCTCAACTTCAACAAGGCGTTGTATGAATGATTCTTCTTTCGGATGCTTCTCGAATATAGTTTCCTCTTTAAGTGACTAATGCAACACTTTGTGTATTAGGCACCGTTTGAAGAAAAGCATAGGCACTACTTTGATTTTCAGCGTCGGACAGGTGATCTACCTGTACAAAAAGAGGTAAGACTGTACCTTTTTGAAAGTTTCATGATGTCGTTTTCAAGTATCTAAATGATTTTGTTCTGAAAACTATAGGGAGAAGAGGTTGATTACAGAGGTGTCCTTCACCGTGATGGTTCTGTTCTCATGTCGATTTCTCTGGATCAACTTAAGGTGAGTGTTTATACATATTCTTCTCTTCTTCTTCTGTTTCCTTAATGCAGAATGTAGAACGGATCATTCTCTTTCCACTCACTCTTTTGCTTTCTTTCTAGGCACCTGAACTCCTCTACAGATCGCTCGCTACAAAGCTTGTCGTGGGCATGCCATTCAAGGTGAGGATATGGTTCATTTAATTTCCATGAGAGATGATTTGATATCGGTTCCCAATTCTTTCTTGGCGAGTAATACTTGTATAGGATCTGGCAACTGTGGATTCAATCTTATTAAGAGAGCTACCGCCTGTAGATGATAACGTGGCTGTAAGAATCACACTTTCTTCTCCATATCATTTACTTTCAAGATTTGGCATAGCTGAATATAAACATTGAGCTTTTGTTTACAGCGTTTGGCTCTTAAACGGTTGATTGATGTCAGTATGGGAGTTATAGCACCTTTATCAGAGCAACTCACAAAGCCATTGCCCAATGCTATGGTTCTTGTCAACCTCAAGGAACTTTCTGGTGGTGCTTACAAGCTTCTCCCTGAAGGTTGAGCCAAAAACTTCCTGAAAAAAACTCTCAGTGATAAAAAAAAAAACTACTTTTTCAGTATTTCTTAGCTTTAGGTAATTTCAGGTACACGCTTGGTTGTCTCTGTACGAGGTGATGAGCCATATGAGGATCTTGAAATACTAAAGAGCATCGACGCTACTATGATTCTCCATGACGTACCCTTCAATGAAGACAAAGTTAGCAGAGTACACGCAGCTCGGAGGTAGTACTCGAGACTTCTCACTATCTGATCTCTTGCTGAGTTAAATGTTATGACCTTTATCAGCTAAGTGATTTTTTTTGTTTTCTGGATTTGTAGACTATTCGAGTTTCTATCCGAGAATTCAGTCAACTTTCCGGTTATTCACCACATTGAGTTCCCAGCCGGAATTCACAGGTAGATAACAACTGAAACCCGAAGGCCGAACATCAAAGCTTTGTTGTGCAGTGAATGGAAAATCCAGTTTGATCTAATGGTTTCTTCCTTCTTCTTGTGAACAATGCAGAGACGAGTTGGTGATTCATGCAGGGACTTACGCTGGAGCCCTTCTTGTGGATGGACTCGGCGATGGTTTAATGCTCGAAGCACCTGACCAAGATTTTGATTTCCTTAGAGATACTTCTTTCAACTTATTACAAGGCTGCAGAATGCGTAACACCAAGACGGTATTTAAGCACAAAGAATCTGTATTTCTAGAGATTTGTCTCAAAACACTTCCAAAACCAACTGTAATAACATATGAAGTTGTTTGGTTGCAGGAATACGTATCGTGCCCATCATGTGGAAGAACGCTGTTCGACTTGCAAGAAATCAGCGCCGAGATTCGAGAAAAGACTTCTCATTTGCCTGGCGTTTCGGTGAAAAAACTCAACCCTTTTTTTGTTTCTGAATAAAGTTGTCTGCTTTTTGGATTGTTTAAATGAATGGATTGAATAATGGCGCAGATTGCAATCATGGGTTGCATTGTGAACGGACCAGGAGAAATGGCAGATGCTGATTTCGGCTATGTAGGTGGTTCTCCCGGAAAAATTGACCTTTACGTCGGAAAGGTAACACCTTTATGCTTTTTGTGAATTTTAGTTTGAATTCTCTGAGCTTCCGGTTGAAAGAGGATTGGGTTTTACATATCTGGACAGACGGTGGTGAAGCGTGGGATTGCCATGACGGAGGCAACGGATGCTCTGATCGGTCTGATCAAAGAACATGGTCGTTGGGTCGACCCGCCGGTGGCTGATGAGTAGATATGTAGTGGTTTCAACGGTGGAGATGGAAGGAGCATTTTCTGAAAATAAGAGTGAGACAGAAGATATATATGTGTGTATATGTATCTAGTTGTTGTGCATTGCATCATATTCAACAATGGCAAACTCTCTAAATTAATAACTGTTCTCAGTCAAAATAAAATGAAATACGGATCAACCATTTCGAAGATATAACAAATACGTTGTTCACAAATAGCCATTCTCTTATAATGAAAACACTCTCATAACATACAAAGTGTCAAGAGTGGCATACAAGGAAACCAAATTACTATATGAAACACAAGATCGCTTCTTCTTTTTTTCTTCAGATAATTGCGACGTAAAACATTTTTATTTATCTTTACATCATTAACTTAGGAAGATGTATCATTTATGTATATGATGGGAGACTTGAAGAATGAAAAGAGACTTGACTAATCGGATAAGCAGCAGCAGACGGGACCGGTGGATCCTTCGAAGATGCAGCGGCCGTCCATGACCGTACTGTCGCCGCTCCTGTGGCAATGTTTGTCGCAGTCGCTGTCAGCGTTGCATGTTCCTCTCAAGCGGCATGGTCCGTCTCTTACTTCTTTTTCTGTTTGCATGCAAATTTTTAAGAAATGTGTAGCTTATTACACGAAACAGAACGCGACCCACTAAAATTTGAAACTTTTAAAACAAGTTTTGGTATTTTATAATATCGCTTTTGACAACGTTTTGAAAATGCCATAAATTACAATTTATGAAGGATTAGCAACTGATTCCTTCTTGAAACCCTTTGTATCTAAAATTTGTGTTCTCTTTGGAAGTTTATGGCTTTTGAGGTAATTTTGGAAAATATAACATAAAAAACTTTGTATAAAACGTTTAAGCAACAAACAAAAACAAACATCTATTAATGCAGACCTAGCTAAGATGAAGGGAAAAACTACCTGCGGATTGGGCAGTAATAACGATTGAGAAGATGACGAGAAGAGCAACAAGTTGAATTCTTGATGAAGCCATTTTCCAGTTTATTTTCTTTTGTATTGCAAGATATTCAACTTAAATTTGTGTTTGGAAAAATAGGATCGATTTTTTGAGGATTTATATGTAAAAAAAAATAGTTTTAAAGATAGTAACTTTATCTTTTTCTTTTCAAGAGTTCACCATTTTTAGTCGCTGTGAATTATGGTTAAAGTAAGCAATAAAAGAAAATAAAATCTCCTCAAAATAGAAGTAGCTATCGTTTCTTACATCTAAATTTGGTGAGGATAAACAAAATTTGGACGGTAGAGAAGTATAAGTTTGACTACTCGAAAATTTCGAGAACCTCTCTACGTGTATGCGTACAAAATAGAAGCAAACATATCCAATGCAATGTCCATGATACGGAACGGAACTACGGAAGCATCTTAGGTTTAGTTAAAAATCTGAAAGTTTGATGATATTTGTCAGTTTTAAGAATAAGTTTTAGATATAAAAGCTTATATACCAGAATTTATATATAGTTATGCTTTGGAAGATCAACACGATGTTTTCGATCTATAAAAGCATTCATATCTCTATGACTCTATGCGATACGTCATCTAACATAGCATGTCCAATATCACACAATTCTTGAACATATACTTTGCACGTAGAATCAAATCAAAACCAAAGAAAACACAATGAGTTAAAAGCAATGATCAAACTCGAACTCACAGAGTCCACACTCAATGACTCAAACAAAATCATTAATATGATGTTTTTGAAGAGAATGAAACACATTGCACAATTACACACTTCACTTCCGGATTTGGACTTAACAAAACAAAACATCCTACAGTTTTAGATTTTAATTTTATGATTTGTATCATGTCCTCATGACTTAATAAGTGATATATTAGCTTTTCATTAACTTTAGAAATGTTTGTTTTCCAATGTTTATATAGTGATGATTTATTAACTAACTAGTGAAGTTAATTTCCAGAATCATATAAGTAGGAAAAGTTCAAATTTCAAAAGATTATAAGAACAAACAAACAAATACATACCAATTTTTGTTTACAGAAACAAACAAAAAATCCAAAGCTATATGGCGGTTTCAGTCTGTTCAGAAGATCTCAGTCGCGGCGTATTCATATCTCGATCGACGAATGTTCTCTCGCCGTTTCTTCAACACGTATCCACCGACGCCGACCATACTCGCAGCTGCAATCGCTCCAACCGCGATCCCGGCCACCTTTCCGCCGCCATTTCCACCGTTTCCGGAGGATTCTTCGTCGCCTTCCGTTTCGGTAATGTCAGTGTGATTGAGATAACTACCTTCCGGAAATGGAGACATCGTCGGAGATGAAGGAGCTGGAGACATTTCGGTTTCTGAAAACGGCGGAGAAGACAAATAATGCTCAATCGGAGACGGGGCCGGTGAAACTTCACCGGATACGATTCCTACAATTGACAGAGCCAAAATGATGAAACCGAGTTTCATAACCATCTCAAAGATTCAAGCTCTCTCTGTGTTTATTCTCTTGTGAAGAAGAAGAGCTAGATGGAGAATTATATAGACAGTGGTGTATCGAAACAAGTTACGGAGCGAAGCATCAGATTATAGAGAGTCGATACTCATTTTATTCATTTTCCACTTAAAGTTCATATGTAGTGATCCAAGAATTGCTTTGGCACCTAACGGTCAACGCTTGAGAGATTTTAAAATTTTAATATTGGATTAATTTTCCTGCTAATGGAGCAATCATATATTTAATTACCAGAGAAGCTAATGAATAAAGAAAGATTCGATTATCAGAATCGTAAGGCAAGTAACCACTTTATAATCCCATACGTAACGAAGCTAACTTGATATAGTTTTTTTTCTTTTAATGGTTGACTTTTAACTAAGTTTGACAACTGCACGAAAGAAGAAATGTAATTACTAGTGATCATAATCTTAAGAGTCAGGAAAAGGATGAGAAAAATCGTTAAGTGAATAAAGACTAGTGTTATTCGAATCAATGCGTCGGCGTGGTGGTTGATTTCTCCGGCCAACAAAATGCTCGTGGATCGAATTAGTGTCTTTGGGCTTAAAATTCTTTTTTTTTATTGGTTTGGGCCAATTTATAATAATGGGCCTGTTGCTACATTCTCAACGTGGTAAGTGTTTTCTGCTTCTTCCCTCGCTTCACCACAAGAAACAATTTACTGGGGATCGGAGAAACCAAACAATGAGCAACACGGCAGGGAAGCTCGTGACTTCGAAATCGGAGCTTGACCTGGATCACCCTTACATCGAAGATTACCTTCTTTCTGGTTCCACCATCGATGAGCCTCGCGGCAAGCTTAGCCTGTAATTCTTCTCTGTGAAAATCATTTGAGTTTGATTGGATCGGCTGATTAAGTATCAGCGTTTGTTCTAATTGCAGGCGTGATTTGCTCGACATCTCCCCTACTCTCACTGAAGCTGGTGGTGCCATTGTTGATGTAAGATATTTCGACTTTCCCACCCAAATCTGTCGCACGATTACTCTGTCAACGACTTTCAAATTTATGATGCTTGATTTGATATCTGCAGCTGTTATCGATTTATGTTCAATTGTTTCTGAAAAAATCGTTTTTGGGTATGATTTTGCAGGACTCATTCACAAGATGTTTCAAATCGAATCCTCCAGAACCTTGGAACTGGAACATTTACTTATTTCCACTGTGGTGCTTTGGCGTTGTTGTTAGATACTGTATTCTCTTTCCTTTGAGGTCTCTCCCTCTTATCTATTCATTATATGTGGCTCTTTTGCTATCTAGTTGGATTCTAGTAGCAGCGTGTGTTTACTTTGTTCATAGCTCGAAGTTAAGATTTTTGACTTAGCAGTTTCAATGTTTTTAAACCTACAGGTGCTTCACTTTAGCTTTCGGGTGGTTTATTTTCCTTTCAACATTTATCCCCCTGCATTCGCTGCTGAAAGGTCATGATAGGTTGAGCAAAAAGATAGAGGTGGGTTGGATCCTCTCTTTCTCGTTTGTCTTCCATCTAGAATCCGCCAAGATTTTGTTTTAATACAGGCGAAATTTTCTTGTATATCTTCTGCTTTGTTTGACAACTTTCCTTCCTTGTGGAGCTCAACTACTGATAAGCGATATCCGAGATGTTTAATTTTGTACCATCTTTTACTGTTTTACCAGAGGGTCTTGGTGGAGATGATATGCAGCTTTTTTGTCGCCTCGTGGACAGGAGTTGTCAAATATCACGGGCCAAGGCCTAGCATCCGTCCTAAGCAGGTCATGGTGGTTTCAACTTTGTATCTTCTTAACACTTTTATGCCTAAGCTTATTTTATGATTGGGGTTAAACAGGTCTATGTTGCCAACCACACTTCAATGATTGATTTCATCGTCTTGGAGCAGATGACCCCATTTGCTGTTATAATGCAGAAGCATCCTGGTTGGGTTGGTAAGTCTCAGGGTGTTTGAGGCACGCTGAAGTGTGCTTATGACCCTTATGATTGCTTAGCTTTTATTAGGCTTGTGGCTGATTTAGTGTCGAGTGATTAGTTTTTGAATTTCGTGCGTTTTTGTGATAGCCATGATTGACCTTTGTTGCTTTTGAATATGAAGGGCTTCTGCAAAGCACAATATTAGAGACGGTAGGATGTATCTGGTTCAATCGTTCTGAGGCAAAGGATCGTGAAATTGTTGCGAGAAAGTACGCATGGTTCCTATCCCCTTTAAGTGTCAATACGTAATCTACTCATTTTAATAATTGGAACATATAAATATATGTTCAGGTTAAGGGACCATGTCCAAGGAACTGACAATAATCCTCTCCTCATATTTCCTGAAGGGACATGTGTAAATAATAACTATACAGTGATGTTTAAGAAGGTATTATGGACCTAACCTTGACGTGATTTGGCCTCTTACTCGATTATAGTCTCTGATTCGCATTATGACAATGTTCAGGGTGCTTTTGAATTGGACTGCACTGTTTGTCCAATTGCAATCAAATACAACAAGATTTTTGTTGACGCCTTCTGGAACAGCAGAAAGTAAGAAAAAGAAGCATTTCTAACTGATTTATAAGACTATTGGCATACTTTTATATTTTGCATACCTTTTTATTTAGGGCTATTTCTTTGTCTTGGTAACCAAAGGTCTTGCATGGTGTTTGCAGACAATCATTCACTATGCACTTGTTGCAACTCATGACGTCATGGGCTGTTGTGTGTGAAGTGTGGTACTTGGAACCACAAACTATAAGGCCTGGTGAAACAGCGATTGAGTTTGCAGAGAGGTATAAAACTCTTTTCTTGAGCCTTCATCGGAGAAGACATACTAAATAAGTTTTTATAAGAAAAGTAAAAAAATTTGGTATAACATTCTTTTGCGTCTAGTAGTTGGTCTGACAATTACGAGTTCCAATTTATTTACTTGTCACAGGGTTAGAGACATGATATCTCTTCGGGCGGGTCTCAAAAAAGTCCCTTGGGATGGATACTTGAAGTATTCAAGACCAAGCTCCAAGCATAGTGAACGCAAGTATGTTCAACATGCCTTTATTTCTAGTAATTCTGCTGTCATTATCCTGCGGAACTAGTTGAATCTCTTAAGAATTTTAGGTAGCATGGTTATATATAAGCTAACTAGTTCAAAGTCATCTCGTGGCTGAGTTTATTTGTTATGGCTTTATGATGGTATACAAAGCCGCGGCACCATTTATCCAAATTTGGAACTTGCTTCAGTGAAGGGCCTGATCTTTGAATTAATACCTAGTAGTTGCAGTTGACGTTCCTACATGTTGGAATTCCCAACAAGACTTTGATGCTGATTTGTCTTTCTTTGATATCATAGGCAACAGAGTTTCGCGGAGTCGATCCTGGCTAGATTGGAAGCGAAGTGAATGTAAAGATCATACACCATGTTTCAATGTTTGTTTGTTTTTCTCATTTTGTTCTTCAGTATCATTAGATAAAACAAACGCATGCCTCTTGTGCTTTAGTTCTCTACTTGTGCAAGTTTTTGTCGGTTGAGTTTGGAAAGACTTAAGAACTGAAACGTGTTCTGCACCTGATCAGTTGGTTTTAAGTGTGCCTTGATCCACACAGTGCATCTTCTCTGGATTCATTGATGCAATTGCAGGTGTGATGATTTTGAATAAAGAGGAACCATGGAAATTAGGCTTTGCAACAAAGAATTAGAAACTTCAAGATTGATGAAATATACACGGCAAGATTTTTATTGATTTCATCGTGTTACTTATTTCAGTGTATGACAGTTCTACAAGTTGACCTTTGAAACAAAATCAAAAGAGTGTATTGTCTTTCTCGAAACTTATGTTACTTCTCGCTCTAGTCCGTAGTCGTGATGAAACAATACAATATAACTTACGGAGACATTTATCTGTAACTCATACCCTTTCCTTAGCTCTGGATCACAATTCGTCCTTGGAGTCACTATCGCTACTCGTTGTCGTGGTATCGGGTTTTCCTTTGGTCTCAGTAGTTTCCACTTTTGGCGTGGACTCGACAGTTTTGGGAGATTCAGTTGATGCAGGTTTCTCCAGTTTGAACGGGATGGTTGCGTGTTTCCTCAAAAACTTGTAAAATGCAACCACAGTGCGGTCTGCATCTACCGTTATCTGCTCCACACACGACAAACAAAGACAGTTTCTCTGTTTTAGAAGGAACTTAAGAAGACATAAACCTTTATAGCTAATAAGCTAGGATCCACAACTTACCGGCTCTGAAGTCTTCTTTCCTGCAGGGAAGAAGAGAATTGTAGGGAAACCCTCGGCCTGCAACGCCATAACCACCAGAAAATCAAACTTTTAAGGCTTTCAACATATAAGGTTCTCAGTGTCTAGAGATGTATCTTTGATACATTCATTACGTTTATTACCTTTGCCCTGGGATGTTCGTTGCTTGATCCATCCATCTTGGCTATGACGAGTGAATCAATGCTTTGTAAATGTTTTGCAAGCTTGTTATACATCGGCTCAAGGGCTTGGCAATGGCCACACCATGGTGCATAGACCTGATTTTTGTTTTAAGAAGAAAGTATTCATGTGATGAGAAGACGTGAATCCATATCAGTTTTTATAGACGGACTATGATAAAACAGTACCTCGAGAAGCACATCTTTGGACTCGTCCAGAACAATTTCATCAAAGTTATCTCCAACCACTATTTTCACATCTCCATCGTTCTGTAGCCACCAAAATCAAGTTTGGTGTTACATATGAGCCAACAAGACTATTAAGAAATAGTGATAGAAAAGAAACAGCTTTTACCTTTTCAGGAATGGGGTCTGACTTATAGAAAGGCTTTAGCTTGTCGTTCAGGAACTCCTCCCCGAATGTCTACAAGAGATTAGAGGTTTAACTTTAACCAACAATCTTTACGTGAAGTAAAAAAATTACCAGTGAAAGAAACATCAAAGAGGTACCTTAATTTTATCTGATTTGATTTCGCCATCAAAAAAGTATTTCTTAGGATCTTCATTTCCTGTGTAGCCAAGAAGCTAAACACAAGACCAACATTTGGAGATGTAATCAGCATGTGCTTACCAAAAAAAGATCTAGGACTCGAGATTCTTATAAATGCGCAACTCTTTGAATCCCATAACAAAAACAAAAACAAAAACAAATAGCGACTTACTTTAGGACCATTTCCAGACACACCAAAGTATTCAGCGACTGGCTTCCCATAATCCTCATTATCCAGATCCACAGATACAAAGATGAGCTGTAGCAAGAAAGAAAGAAAAAAGGCTTCTGTAACCTTAACAAGATAAAACAAAGCATATCCAATAAATCAGAGTTAAACCAGACATGACCTATGTTCTTACCTTTCCTTTAAAGGATTTAGCTGCTTCTTGAAATTCCGGAAGAATCTTTTCCGAGTCATTTTTCGTTACGAACAACAACAACTGCAAAGAGAAGACATATATTCTCGTTAGTAAACCGCCCTACACCATCTTCGAATCCCACTAAAAACATTGGCAAACCTGCTTCTTGATTGCACTCTCGAAAATTTCAGGGGCAGTTTCTCTGGTGAAAACAGAGACCAGAGGAAGCTTGTTGGCAGCCACAAAACTAACTAGAGCAGACTTGACAAATTCCCCATCTGCAAATTTAAAAACCCAAAACATAATAAGCATAAGCCAAGAACAATTACCACTTAATCAAACTCATAATAAAGATTCAAAGAACCAACCAAAATGGCTAATCTTCTCCTCTTCTCTCTTAACTAGGACCACCGCAGGCCGTTTAGACTCCGGATCGATGTGAAACATCTTGGCAACATCAGGATTCACTGTTTGATAGAAGTTCACATCGTCTTCAGCTTTGGAAGCAGCAGCAAGTTGATCATGCTCAGCTCCCTGTAAATTCACATTTTCGATAATCCAAAAATGTAACGCATTGTCTTACTTTGAGAGCATAAAAAAAAACGAGAAACCATACCACCAAAGAGTTCAAGTAACCCAAGACGACTTTGTTCCCAGAAGTCAACACTTTCTCGGCATCATCCAATGTGGTTAGATTATACACACCAGGACCTATCTTCTTCTTCACCCATGTCACAATTGTCTCTCTAAATCACAAAATCAGTAAAAAATCCTCCAATCAGATCACGACGATGCCACATCAACACAATTCACGCGAGATTTGAAATCGATTCGAGATTCACTTACTTGGTCCTCCCTCCAGTGTAAGGCTTGTGCTCGCCGTCTACGAAGAAGAGAATAGTCGGGAATCCCTGAACGCTATACTGATGAGACAGCTCGTTCTCCTCCGTCGCGTCGATTTTAGCCAAAACGACACCGTCGGCCTTCAGCTCCGTCGCGGCTGCCGCGTACTCGGGAGCAAGTGACTGGCAATGGCCGCACCACGGTGCGTAGAACTCGACCATAACGTATTGGTTGTTCTCGATCACGTCGGTGAAGTTCCGCTCCTTGACGACCACCACGTCTTTCTCGTCGACTTCCGGCGCCGGGAACGGATCCGAGTCTGGCTTGCCTAGATCGGAGAGATCTTCACCTTCTTCTTCGTCGTCGTACATATCGGGATCTTCGTCTTCTCCTTCTTCGAACTCGTCAAGTCCAGTGGAGGTAAGTGATTCAGCGGGAGTGTCGTCTCCCGAGAGTTCTTCGAGGAAGCTGAGATCCTCATCGTCGACGTCGGAGGAGGAGGAGGCGGCGGCGAAAGAGGGAGAAACGGCGGAGAAGACGAGAAGTGCTGTGAGAGAAAGGAGGAGAAAAACGCGGAACGCCATTTTCGTGCGACTGTGAATTTCGCAAACTCTTTTGAGATGTTTTGAGATCTATAAAACAAACTTAACAAAGTACAAAATAAACTGGTTTCTTTCCAAGTTCCAACACATGTTGGTAGTGGTAAACTGGTAATTTACTCAGAACGCCGCCGTTTATATGACTTAAAAAATATGACCAAATTAAAAGCGTTGGAAATAAATAAAATCTTAATCGAACCAAATCGAAACGTTTAATCCTTAAGATAGAAATTAAATATTTTTTACTATAGTGTGATTTCGAGTGTTCTTAAATAAAATTTGATAACGTACGTTCTACACATTCAAACTCAATAACTTACAGAATCAAACCAGTAGCAATTGACAAGATCTTGGAAAGGTTAAACAACAAAACAAGAAACTAAAAGCTACGAACGTATAGCGAGCTTGTTTGCTGATTCAAGGATCAGACTTAATCACAATCGTGCGGGTTATATTAGCATGTCGTTTCTTGATCACAAAGAAAATTCCCATTAAAAGAAATGATGTGAAAGAAATGCCTAACACTATTCCTACGGTTTCTCCTCGTCCATCTTCTCTGCTACTCTCACTTGTGTGTTCGTCTGATGAAACTTTGCTTCCTCGTGTACCTGCGTCTACAATAGATGCCGAAGGTGATGGTGAAGGTGAGAGCGATGGCGAAGAAGGTAAGTTTCTTGGTGGATTATTGTCAGGGAGTGATGATTTTGGGTGAAAGAAATCGTAAGCTTCTGGAGAAAAAGCAGATGGATTCGAATAAGCAGGACCATGAACAGGTCTGCTTCCTGCAATGGATACACATAGAAGCAAAGATAAACAAGAGAAGAAGAAGAGCAAAGAGTGAGTTAGGTAAGTCATGTTGTTGTTGTTGTTGTTTTTCTCTCTAAAACCTTCGTTAGTGTTTGATTTTGCTTAGTTTGTGTGCGTGTTTCCGAGTTTTATAGCATTGGTTATAAGTTATGTAGGAGATAGTTGTTGCTTGAAGTGCAAATTTGTATGATTGTCTAATAGCAAAAGAAAAAACAACCAAACTAAAGGGTATTTTTTAATGAATGAAGAAAAGAAGTCATGCAGTTTTTGTTTGTCGATCTTTTGTTTATAAGTGTCCTCTTGTACAAGTGTTGATGAATGAACACTTAAACTTCTTCTTTTTTGGTTTTAAACACTTAAACTTTCACAAAACAAAACTAGTTTATTTGTTTTACTCTTTACATTTACATTGTTTTCACTTTGAATTGTGGAACAAAAAAAAAACAAACAAATTATTGTAGATTAAGGTCATAAGAATTGTTCCTCTACTTTTTCATTTTGTTGGGTAAGACTTAGACTAGTGACAAAGAATGCATGAAGAGTTTGTTAGCTTTAAGGAACAGCAATAGAAACTAAAATAACAAAAAGGTGATTATTAATCAGGTCCACACTTTAAGGTTTGCATAGTTCATTTTCGATTCTCTTTTTTTGTCGTCTTGAAACATTTCGGTTTACATAATTAATCCGAAACTGAACAAAAAAAACATTAACCGCAATGCCCACTCGTATGTAACATCCGCACTTGTTTTAGTTAGTTTGATTTATGACTCGGCTTTGATTCGGTTTGATTTGTTTCAGATTACTAAAGATTCCAATCAAACCCATTTAAATTTTAATCCAGTTCATTTTTATGTGAGAGAAGAACATCTAAAGAAGTATTGTCTTTGTTTTTCTGGTTTTTGACAGTTCTATTGTAGAACATAATTAATTAACATTAATATGCCGCTGGAAAGGATTCAAAAGCTACTCGTATATTGAAATAAAGATAAAGTGAGTTCTTCTTGTGTCTCGTATATTGTAAAACAAAGTACATGACATCTGTTGATTCCCAATAGAGATAGACTAAAAGCAAAACTAACGTTAACTCTAAGAAAAGATAAAAGCGAAATCGTGTCTTATCTTAAAGCAACATTGCTTTAAACCACATTTACACGAATGGATATTCCATGATTTTTTTTTTTTAAAACATAACATATAAAATAAATTACTAAAAAAGATACAGGTAACTTCCCCTTAATACATAGTGGTAGTGAAGATTGTGGTAATCGTCATTCTTAATTAAAGATTGACTTTGTTGCTTAATTATAACAATTAAAACTAAGCAGAGCTCCTAAAGGAGCCAAGAGATTTTATTGCAGCCGCTCTTAGAACATGTTGATGGTATAACGCAGCCGCAGCTGCTCCGATCATCGGTCCCACCCAAAAGATCCACTGTTCAAAATTATAAGAAATATATAATTAAACATCACTAAGTTCATATAAGTATATTTTAAGTTTTTAACTAATAGTAGAAAAATGTGGCCATATAAAAAATAATAACGTACTTGGTCGTCCCAGGCCTTTTCTTGGTTGTAGATAACGGCGGCTCCGAAGCTACGGGCCGGGTTGATTCCGGTTCCGGTGATGGGAATGGTGGCTAAGTGAACCATGAAGACGGCAAAACCAATGGGAAGTGGCGCCAAAACTGGAATGTGAGAGTCACGTGCACTTCGCTTGGGATCGGTGGCCGAGAAGACCGTGTATACGAGGACAAAAGTTCCGATGATCTCAGCACCTAGTCCGGTACCTTTGTTGTAGCCGTCGGCTAGCTCGTTAGCTCCACCTCCATATCTAATATTATTATGAAGTATATTTTTCTAGTCAATAAAACGCATAATCATGTTAATTAGAATGGGACACCTAGACGGTTTGTTCGGTCATCTAAGCATCCGTCTAGACAAAAGAACCGTTGACCGGTTTAGTTAATAAGAGTTTGGACATATATAATTGTTTTAGACACACATGAGTTCTGAGACAGTAGTGGAACCTGGTGTAGTAAGAACTTTGGAATGCTTTGACAAGACCGCAACCGCAGATTGCACCAAGGCACTGAGCCACAATGTATAACACTGTCCGGAACAATGATACTTTCCGAGCAATGAACAGTCCCACCGTCACCGCCGGATTTATATGACCACCTTTTTTGTTTTACACGTAGATAACAACAACAAAAACATAATTAATTTTCTGGACCAATCAATTAAAATTTAAGCGAAATTGATCCGAACCGACCTAAACATGTGATATAAAAACCGAATTAAGCTATGGTTAGAGTAAACCGAACTTGAATCCTAACTAATGTTTCTAACTTAATTGTTAGGTGAAAAAATCTATGTAACGTGACTCGAAAGTTAGTTATATTAAAGAAACTTACCGGAGATACCGGCGGTACAGTAGACGAGGACAAAGATCATTCCACCGAAAGCCCACGCAATTCCCAATATTCCTACGCCACCGCAATCAACTCCTCCGGCTTCTGTATCGGTCTGAGCTTTGTAGCCGATTACGGTGAGGATTGAGATGTAAAGAAACAAAAGTGTGGCCACGAACTCAGCTATGACTGCTCTATAGAGCGACCAACTCCGAAGCTCCTCCATGTCAAACAATGGCGCCGGAGGCGGGTCCTCGTAGTCTCTTGTTGCCGTTGCTCCGCCCTCTTGCACCTCCAACTCCTTTGCCATGGCCAAAGATGATGATGAGAGAGATAGAGAGAGATGTATTTTTATGTTTGTTCAGATTTGTAGCTCTTTAGTTTAATTGTGTGTGTATATATACACATACACTGTGCAAAGGTTTGGTATAAATAAGTACATTATAAGACAGATCATTTTACATGGTTATTAATTATGTTGACAGTTAATTTGATATATATTTTTGGAAATGATTTTAAAGGAATCTTATCTAATCCGTATTCCTCAAATGAGCTATTCCCCGTCTGTCAATATTATGAAGACAAAACAGGACTTATAACTCAATGAATCATTCAAAATATGTTTTTCCCTAGCTAAGGTTTTTTGAGAATTAAATAATTTTGTTTGAGTTTAGGATGAAAGTCTAAACCAAAACACTACATTAGTCATTTGGTTTTGAGTTTACGAGGATCATCCTAAACTCAAAAATCAAATGTTTCTTGTACAAACATAGGGGTGTCAAAACAACTCACCCAACCCTAAATGTTTGTAACAAACATATTAAAATTGAGAACCTCCACGGGTAAATCTAGTAATTTTTGTTTCTTTGTTAATTGCCTCTCTTATTTTCTTCCTCACATGAAATACACCCACTCACCAAAGACACATTTCTACCCTTCTTTTTAATTATTATATTTTCATCATCACATTCTTTCTATTTTTCGACCTCGCAAAATAACCCATAAATAGTATACAATACAATTTGCACAATTTATTTTTGCTTTTTGTTTTTCCCTTCACTTCTAATTTCATTTATTTATATTATATTATAGTCTATAGAGTAACGGAAACAAAGTCCTCAGTAATAAATTGCACGTAAAGCAAAACAGTTCATTGTATGGCCAATCCTCTGTCAGTCTGTCTACAGAGTTTCCACTAACCTATAAGATGTTTCTTCAATTCAACATTTTGTATATTATGCGAAAATTTTCCAAATAACATAATTAAGGATCAGAGCTGTCTTAAATTTGTATGATTAGTGTAAGATAAACTTGTTTTAAGCCGTCCAACCAACCCCTCGATTTAGACATTCTTGTGTTTCTATTATTTAATTCCAGTGGAGCTTTAATTTAGTATTTTCCAATTGTTGTTGCAACGTCAACTTTCATCTCCTTATTATTTTTCTTTATCTAGGTTTCAATTTTTAGATTTAATGTAAAATTGACATGTTTCTTATAGTACCACCATGGCACCATCAATGAAAATATTTCTAGATAGTTTACATTCAGTCTAACAATTGAAACCTAGTTTACATTTAGACTAAATGTAAACTATCTAGAAATATTTTATAATTGATGATACTACATATTTTGGCTGAACCATCCATATATTTTTATTTTTTAATTATACTTTTGAACCACCAATATATGCGCCTATGCGGTAAAACAAAAATGTTATATTAATCAATTACGTAGCCCAACTAAGATGACTTAGATATATGGATAATAATGTCAAACATATTTTTAAGAAAATTATTTATCTACTAACGTGTTTTATCCTTGCATATATAAATTAATTTGGAACAAGTCCATATCAGCATCGTCACGATTTAAAAATTCAAGTTATATTAATCATTTATATAAACATTATCAAATATTTATTATAAAGTTTCACGGAAAAAAACATATGAAGAAGTAGGAGTGTTGTAAAGGTTGTGTAACTAATTAGCATATGGAGAAAGATCTTCTTTTTTGGGAATTACATTTTTGCGTGCAAAATTTTTCTGCAATTAAATGTTTTGTTCAGTGAACAAGAAAAGTCTCATCCCACCCACATTAAAAAGGTTCTTTTAAAGTATAAAAGTTTCATGTAAAAAAATATATAAAATAATAGAAGTGGTATAACGAAAATTGTATATAAATTGTATATTTTGAAATCCCCACAAATAAATCTCAAAATAACCAAAGTCCGATTTGAAAATTAAGGAAAAGAAAAATGACGAGGATAAGATGATAAGAATGAGATCCATGACACATTGACATGCAAAATCCGAAACAACCAACGTTGAAGCTGTTATTATATCTTATCTTTGCCAGGCGAATTCTTCTGTTCACGTAACATTATGCCCCATTGCTCCTAATCATTCCAATTATTCAATTAATGTTGGACTTACTCACTTACATGCTTGATGCATGCATATATTATATTTTTAAATACACACAAGTATATATAGTATGCGTAAGACCACAAATAAAAATATACATTCATGGAAATGATGTATGTGACCATGCCTATGCATTTTGGCTTTGCTTTAGAGTTCGAAAACTAAATTTTAGGTTTATCAACAAAAGCTGAAATGATTGAATATGTGTCTTTGCATTTTGGCTTGGCTTCGCATTTTTGTTTTAATATCTGTCTTTTATCTATAGAAAACAAAATAAACAAATGATTTTAATATGTGTCTTTGCATTTTTGTTTTAATATCTGTCTTTTATCTAAAAGCAAAAAAAAACAAATGCTTTTCATATTCGCCTTTCAATTTCTTTATAAAGTGTTATTGTTACAGGTTTGTCCAGACACAAAAAAAAAAGTGTTATGGTAACAGGTAAGAAATTTGTTGATTAAGAAAGAGAGAGCACAAGGATAGAGTTGTGGCCATTTACATGATGCAATCCGTGCAATGACTAATCGGTTTGGTCAGTCATATAAAGCGATTACCTTATGCTTTCATTCCAAATTCTTTTATCAGATTTTAAATTCTTAGATTTTAAATGTTCAGTAATTAAACTACCATTTGAAGTTCGGCTGAACACAATACATTGACTTTATAATGGTACCGAGACCTTAACAAAACGCAACTAGCCTCAACCAAAACCTCGTTACCATTAGATTCGTTCAAATTTAAGGACCAAACCGCTAACATAACTTTGCATCAGACACCAAAATCCACACTTTTATCAATCAAGCCACAAGACCAAGCCTAGAACTAACAGACTAGACGAACAACGGTTTAGCTACAAACAGCTCGACCAGAGATAGTAACCAAACCCAAAGAACATTGAACGAATCAATCACATTCCCAATCTATACTTAGATTTCAGAATCACTTGTGTTAGTGTTACCATCAACTTAGGAATACGACAAGTCTATGTCTTTCAAGAACAACAAAATAACCCTGCATTGTAACATTCAACTATCAACCACATGTTCTAATCGAAATGACATCCATTTCGAAAATCGTTAGACACTCGAAATCAATTTGAAAGATTTAGAAATGAAACATTCTAATTCATCCCAAGAAAGGATTCAAATGTGCAAATCCATCCAACAAAAAAAAACCGTCTCCGAATCTCAATACTGAAATTTATAGTATACTAAAACCAAATCCTCGAAATCAAATACAAAAAAAAAAAAAAACAGAAAGCGAAATTCAAAGTAACCTTCATTCGTTAGGAACATCAATGTCTCCATTGACGATTTCCTCCTGAAGGTCCTTCGGATCTCTGCCGTCGACCGTGCAACCGACGGAGACGCAAGTGCCCAAGATTTCTCTCACTGTTCCGCTCAATTCCTTGGCAATCGATCTGGGACGCATGATTTTGGAGATCTCGATGACGTCATCAAACGAAATGTTCCCATTGTGCTTGATGTTCTTCACCTTCTTCCGATCACGCTCCGGCTCCTTGAGCGCCTTGATGACCAGAGCAGCTGCGGAAGGAACAACGGTGACCTTAGCCTGACGATTTTGGACGGTGAGCTTGACGGTCACTCGGAGCCCTTTCCATTCTTTCGCCGTCTCTTTGGCGATGTCTTCTCCGATCTTCTTCGGCGCGAGACCGAGTGGACCGATCTTAGGGGCGAGTGAACTCGCTGCTCCGACCTCACCTCCGGTGACGCGGACGTACACGTCGACGATTTGAGATGGGTCCAATTTCGGCGGCATTTTCTCCTAATCGTTTCTCACACTCACTCAGCTGCTAGGGTTTCGTCTTTTCCAGCTTATAAAGCATTAGAGCTGCTAGGGTTTTTAATTGAGATGACTGGTTTAATCCACCTAATACGGGTTTCATTTCCCTTAACCGAAATCGAAAGCAGAGTAATATTGGTTAAGTCCAAATCAAAACCTTACAAAAAATAATTCTTTTTTTTTTAGTACTACCACGAATTAATTTCATGTGTTAAATACTTATACAGTAGAATTCATCAGGATTTTTTGTTTCCTGGCACAAAGTGAACTATAAAACGAATTTGGTTCATTTCGAATTTTCTGTTTGATTCGGTAATCAGTGATGTTCTGAAGGGTAATTTGGGAAAAGTGGTTCATTTGATAGCTTCTCATCAAAGTTAATGGACTTGTGTGTATGTTACAAAACATGGCCCTATGATAAACACACACAAATGTACGGCCCTGTAAGATTTTTCAAGAGTTGGGTCTCGGATCTTCTCCAAGAAAGCAACTCTTATTTTGCCGAGAAAGAAACTTGTACAGTATATAATCTACGTCATTTTAATGTCACATGAAAACATAATTATCCAATGATACTCTGACATGCTCTAGTTGATTTTCATGTTACCCTTTATCAAAAAAAAAAAAAAAATGTTACCACATATGATTGTGGCATCAGTTACATGTAGGTACTTTTGATATAAAACTTGTAAGAAAAGCATTTAAATAAGTTTAACACGCTTTTCTTATTAGTTATATAACTAAAGACTTAACACCAAAGGTCAAGAGTTCGGTTCTAACACATGAATCAAACGAATTTGCACGATAAATAAATGATGGAGTGAGTTTTTGTGATGTAGAGTTAGTAAACAGTCTCAGTCCTAAGAGTTCAAAAAATTAAGTTCATGATTTAATTCGTTGACTAACCAATTATAATAGTCAATTGGTTGATGACTTGCCAATGTTGATTGAGGTTAGAGTTCCATCTAATGTTTTTTTTTTATGTTGGCTAATGCATAAAATTGAAAAATAACTAAATGGTTAATTACTAGTTTCATTTGTAATTACATCATGTTCTTTGAGATTGGGATTGATTGCGTATAAAATAGTTATTGTTAATTTTTCACTTGATACAGACTTTGTGAAAAATATGAATGTTCTTTGGCGTTTACGTTTGTAGTTCCATGCTTTACTATAGAAATACAAAAGGATGTACACGTAGATATGGAAACAAACAAACAATCGAATCCCACCCATATTATATATACACTGAGCTAGCAAAAGTTAAAACTTAAAAGCCTTAATCAGCGACACAGCCCTAGTGATCTCGAAACACGTGGCAAAAGCTTCACGTTTCTTTCTCTTGAATCTTGATCACACAAACGAGAAAGAAAATGATTGAATCATCTTTGTCTCCACGAGAGTTCTAAGAAATAACGTCAAAGAACAATGAGATTAGGTGGCGATCGCTGGTGAAACACGTGTAGGATATAAATCAATTGGTAATTTCTGCTATAGAATTGTGGTAGCATCTATTCCCATTAATTATTAATATCAGTTTGTTCCTGTGATCAACTCTAAACGTAAGCTTGTGAACCTTGATGTAAAACTTCATTCAACAGAACACATTAACTTCACCCTCTATTTTCTTCTTTATCTACCTAAAAAAACTAGCCAAACTTCGTATATATGTAATTTAGTCGACAATGGCATGTCCCGAATTCCGTGCAAGCGATTGGACTGAATATTCTTATCAGCTTTGAGATAAGGAATATACTGTATGCTTTCGGATTAGTCCTTCGCATTGTGACCGAAATTTTCAAAGAGGAATGGGTCTATATACAGACATAAATCTACATATGTATTGAGAGCTAAGAATTCTGAACAAAGTTCAAAGGATGTGAGACCCATACAAGAGATAAATCTTTTAAGCTTTCCTGTAGCTTGAGGTACATGCATGCGTATTTGTTTATTCACTTCAAAGATATTGCATTATATAGTCTTGTGAATCTCCAAATCTGTGTTTAAACGTAGACTCATGTATCCCCCTATCTATAAAAATAGTATTCATACATTGTTTAGTAACCATTAGTCAAAAAACTGTTATAAATTTAGCTATGTATATCATCAGTAAACGAGCATTACGTGTCTGACGTACAGCCATTATGAGATCCCATTGATAGATCGATCGAAGTTTTGACTAAGATAGGTTGACGTGTTTGTTGTACAAATCTATTAAAATCAAAAATAGATGAAGCATCATAAAATGTTAGAACTTACATTATCAAATGGTAGGACATTTTTTATACTAATTAGCAAGAAAACAAACAAGCCATTTTTAATGATGTTTTTCTTTTAGGAAAATATAATAGTTAATCAAATTTTGAATAGAACTCTTAGATTCACATGCTTACATTAGGATTTCTTAGAATTACAAAAGCTGTTGAAACAATGGTACTTATAACAAATGTGAAATGTGTTACAGACTTCTTTTCATGACTTTGCAACAAATCCGTTACAAATTTCTTCGCATAACTCTTATGCTCCGTATATGACATCGATGACCTTTCATGGACCCGCTGAGTGATATAAACTATTAGGCAACAAGCATCAAATCGATTAATCACTCTCCCCATAATCAAATACTATAAAATAGCTCAATGGTTCACCACTAACTTAAGAAAATTGTGTAAATCATATTCTCACTTTTCCCTGAGCCTTGTGACTGGCTGTATCTATTTAAAACGGTTTTATTGTGTTATGGTTTCGCATTAAGTATTATTCATATGGTTTCACCTAGTAACTTTCTGGAAAAAATAACATGATTGGATAAAGCATTTATTTTTTTCGCAGTAAAGGGACTTTATTATTTTCATCATCATCACCATTACAGCGCAGTGTTTTAACTTTCCCTTTTTCTAACCATTATTATAATATCAGATGTGCCCACTATGTCGACACCTTACAAAATTTACAGATAATGCTTTTAAGTGAATAACATTTCGACTTTATTGAAAATTTGAAAATTGTCTCTAATCTGAAGTACTGTTTCCAAATTTACTTTCAAGTTTCAAAGACAAATAAAATTGTAGAAAACAGAAACAAAGCAAATTGTAGAAAACAGACTGAAAACAAAACCATATTACTTTTCAACACCTCAGATATAGATTTTTGTATAACATTTAAACTTTAAGTTCATATATTTTTTTTTTTAATGCATTTTTCAGTTGGTTCTTACCATTTTGTATGAGTTAATATTACATACAATATAGTAAGGAAAGTGACACCTAGAATAATATCGACCATGTAGTTTTTTCCATTATAAAAAAAACTACGTCGACTCGATGTAACAAAAAATTATAAACTAAAATGCGTAGATATGGATAGACACAAAAACTTCATAAAATAAAGAAGTTTTATTTGGAAAAAAAAAAAACTTAAACAAGCAAAAGTGAGAGCTACAAAAATTGAACGTTCAACGAATCTCGTGTAACAAAAGACAAACACCACTCGCAAACATATCCCACGCGCCTATATCGAGATATTATATTCATCGAGATGGTATGAGTCTGTCGCGCGTGGGAGAACATCGAGAAAGGAAAGAGAGAAGAAAACGAAAGGACTTAAAAAACCTGAGATCCAGCTGGCGAGATATAAGCGCGTTAGATCCTAGTAGAAGTGGGTCCCATCTTCACGTGGCGTCCATCTAAGCTAAATGGTACACGTGGGATCAGATCGGTTTGTTATGACACACGTGTCTGGATCGTAGAGAGACTATGCTTTGTCTCTCTCTAGAACTGGGGGAGGGAGGAAGAGAACCAACCAGCCCCACCCGAGTCACGACAAAAACTTGAACCAAGTTATGGTGGGTTCATGAAAACTGAAAATTGATATTTTAAGAGATTTGAAGAGAATCTTCTATACATCCATTGCAATCGAATTAAGGATAGTGAAGAAAAAAGTCCTTTTTTTTCTCCATTTTAATTTGTTTACTAGTTTGATTTAATAAGTTGTTTCTTTTTTTTTCTTTTGTTCTTAACGTTCATACCAAAAAAAAAGTTGTTTCTTTTGGGTTGAACTACCTAATATTCCCCTAGTTTTGATATGTTGTGCCAGAAAAAACAAGAGACTTGTACCAGCATGATCCGATATTTTTATTAGAGCAGATATTTTTATTTCGACAAAAGAATATCTATTGAAACACAACATTTATTTCGTGACAACAACTGGAGTAGCGGTATTACTCATAATCATAATCATAATTCATAGACTCATAGCCAATAGTTCTAGTAGTTTATTTATATTTTTTTTTGTCACGATTACTATTAGGATTTAGTTGCATAACACGCAGAAACAATGACTTGGTGTAATGTTTTGTTAGTGTGAACTGTACTATAATATTCGAATTAAACTTTATAAAATACGTAGAAACCTTCGGCAGAGTTTTTTGTGTTAGTAGCGTAGTTCGCATTCAATAGTTCGGAAAAATACATAAAATAAGTAATACCACGAGTGGAAGCACGAGTGGTAGCTTTGTGCAGAGTGTTTTCATTGGTTAGAGAATAAGATAAATTTAATAATTAAATTGAATCGACTGTGGAACGGCTAAATATTTACGAGTGATGATGTAATCTTGGACGGTTCTGGTTCTCCGCGCCGTTCACACCAACCAACCTCGTAAGTTTCCAAACGGTCGAGGCTTATTTTTATAGTATTATTATATTTCATTCCACAATACTCTGCGTCATGTGTTCTTTTAAAAAGAGAGATTTATACGTGTAAGTTATATATATATCGTATATTTCTGTAATTATGTGAAGGAATGAAATTATCACGTACCATTTTTTTTATATAGATATATACCACTATTTTGGATTCGGATATACTTTAAACCCAAAGGAATTAATGTACTTGAGTGGAAATATGATTTGATAATTCTTTCACATACAAAAAAAGAAACATGTTTTCGGATTTGAAAATCAATTTAGAGTACTTAAATTTAGTGCAGAATTTGTAATCAAAGTACCAAATATAGCTAAAAGAAAATCAAATTCAAAGATGAATACGTCTTTAAGGATATATATATATATATATATATATTTTTTTTTTGTAAAGAAACTAAATAAAGTGGTAAGAATATGCCAATACGACACATGTAATATTCTCTTCACGAAAGTCGAAAGGTAAGCCTCTTAAAATCCTTGGCGTTTCGTGGCATTTTTTGCCGATGCTTAATTTAATTTCACTAAAAGCCAAAGGGTATTTACGTAATTCTACACTGACGGAAACTGGAAGTTAAGAGCGAAGAAGGGAGAGAGTCCGTCCCTTATCCATTTTATCCAACCCCAAACCTTATTATAAAAGCAAAGACTCCCTCAAGACTAATTCTTCTCACAGCAAACAAAGATTCAAAATCAAATAACCAAATTCTTAAAACAACTTCTTCTTCTTCTTCTTCAAATGGCGACGGGGAAAAGCTACTACGCTCGGCCTAGCTACCGTTTCCTCGGCACCGATCAGTCCTTCTACTCCACCACCGATTCAGGACTCGAATTCGACGAATCCGATCTCTACTCATCATCAGCTGGTTCCATCCACTCCGATTCGCCTGATTTTCGCCGGAAAATCTCTGCATCAGGCAGATCCGGGAAAAAACCTTCGAATCGGCCTTCTGCATGTGCCGCCGCATCATCCGGCGTAGTGGCGTCGTCGCTTCCGGTTAACGTGCCTGACTGGTCGAAGATTCTCCGAGAAGAGTACCGAGATAATCGCCGGAGAAGCATCGAGGATGACGACGGCGATTGCGAAGACGGTGGAGATTGGTTGGACGCGAGCGGTGGACGATTGCCGCCGCACGAGTTTCTGGCGAAGACGAGAATAGCGTCCTTCTCGGTGCACGAAGGAGTTGGGAGGACATTGAAAGGAAGAGATCTGAGTAGGGTCAGAAATGCAATTTTTGAGAAAATTGGGTTCCAGGATTAAATATTTTGGGAAATTTCCTTATTTTTGGTTTACTTCAATCATTTTCGCTTGTTTACAAGTAACTGTCAGAGAGAGAGAGAGAGCATATAATATTTCTAGAAATGCCCTCGATGTATCGTCAATTCCGAAAATCTTACCCATGTAATTTTTTAACTCTGAGATTTTATCACATTTGGCGTACGAGTATTGAGTAATAGATAATGTTTTGGAAAGAAAAGTTCCATTGTTCATTTTTAATTCATTTAGCCAGTTCCATTTACGCGAACGAAACTGAAAATCCAGATTTTAATTATTGGTGGGAGTTTGGGTGTTTGATGTGGTGGGTAAGAAAAGCAGGGGCTACGACACATGAAAATGACTTAGTTGCTTGAGAATTATTCTTTTAATTCTTTATTATAATTGTAATTTTGTTTCAACCTACAAATTGATGAATTTCAACCCAATTCGTCTGCTCTTTAAGAGATGGAAAGGATTATAAAACTGATACTATATAGGTTTCTTATCGAGAATAACGTGGATTCTTTATTTAAATCAGCAAAAGTTTACGTGAATGGGTTATCGTGTTTGGGATTATAAGGGACATGTATAATTCATGTGATTCGAGGATTATGCTTTCCCTAATGTATAATATATTGTCATTAAAACAAAAACTAAATGAAAACTAAATTTGGAATTTTCTCTTCATGTTCTTTCTCTAACTAAATTCTATAATTTAAACGGTAAAAACGTTTGCAATTACACTGTACATTCTACGAATATCTCATCTTATCCAAGTAAAACAACACTCTTAATTATCATGTCTAAGAATTAGAATTATCTTCAACCTTAATTTGACATAAATTATCGTTTTTATTTTCTGTTTTAACCTTAGCTGGGTGTCGTTTTCTAATCAAACGCCATATATGTTCACCTATATATGGCAATATGTATCGATTATCAAGACTATAATCTCTCCTTTAAAAGAAAAATTGGTTAAAATCAAGTTAAGTGAAATTATAGGTCGTAGTTTATAAGGAAGGCTCATTTTGTATGGCTGAGAGTGAGATAGTGAAAGTTAAAAATCTACAAGAAAACAATGTCGATGATTTGTAGTGCAAGAGGAGATATGAAAAATTATGTATGAATCAAGTGGTGGTGTAAAATACTTGTAGAAAATAAATTCCAGTGAAAGTATTAATCTACCTATATAAAGATAACACTGATAGAAAGATGACATCAGTTTCAAAAAAAGAGCTTAAAATCAATTTCTAGTGATTGGATTGATGCTCTTTTATATAATAAAGTTCTGTTTTATTTTGGATGTAATATTCTTAACACAAACTATAACTTTTGGAACATATTTTTTTCAGTTTATTATTTACGAAATTTATATACAAATATAGACGAAAATGTGGAACTAAACTGAAATAATTTCCTTCCGTTTGAATTTATACTGTGTTTGAATATAAGGGACAGTATATGACAACCATCATATGCATACAACCAATCCTGTAAAACAATTACAAGAGAAACGTAATTAATTATAATTAAAAAAAAAACGTTATTGATTATAATCAATTTTCTTTGTTGTTATCTCAGAACATGACAACATCTTAAATTTGTCTTGGGCACAAGTTATGATAATAATGTCTTGAGTTGAAAGGAAAATACAAATTTATACTATGAAATCTACATGATATATGTCATGATATGACAAATTGGCACAAGTTATGATAACTAAATCTAAATGTCTTGGGCACAAATTTATACTATGAAATCTATTATGTAAAATGTCTTGATTTGTAAATGACATCCCTGAATTATTTTATTTTGAAAATCCTCCAAGTTAGATGAATGGTCCACATCTGTTAAACATGTGGGCAATTTGACTATGTAAGAGATGTAAACTGTCCATATAACTAGAAGGATTTTCAAAATTATAATAATTCAGGAAAAGCATTCAAGTCCATGTATTTCTAAATAATTTAGATTTGGTTTTCTTTCTACAAGATTTAAAACTTATTAACATGTAACACTTTTTTTTTTTTATTAAGATTTTGTCAGTTTCTGTGTACTTTTGTTCATATATGTGAACCTGAGTGATGATATATGTGTTGTTTTCAATCTCAGTCATGTATAAGGGTTCGAGCTTCAAATGGTAAAGTGAAATGAGCATTGCGAAAGTAAGCTACTTGAACTGATTGTAATATGAAGCAATAATAATAATCAAACTAAACCCTTTATCTATATGTCTTGGGCACAATTTTCTTCATCATCCACCTAAAAAAGCTACCAATTCTTCTTATATGTAATTGATCAATAATGGCATGTCCATAATATTATGATTGGACTAAATATTCTTATCAATTTTGAGACTAGGAATATACGACGTCAAGTCGATGTAACAAAGTCTATAAATTCTTGAACATTTAAAAGTAGCAATGCATATAAGCCAACTTTGGTAAAGGAACCCAAAAGAAAAACCCACATGAACCAAGATTATAAGAAGCCCAAGCCCAAAATATGTGACTTCAGGAAGGGGAAGAGGAATAAATAGCCAAGCGACGAAATTGGGAAACCCAAATTGAGAAAACCAGTATTGCAATGCATTGCTTGCTGCTGCATCGTTATGAGTTCTGTTCTTGATGGTGGCACCAATTTGATTGAGGAGTTGATGAGTGTCGCTATGGAGCCTCCTAATATTCCTTTCCCTCCATAATTCATAGATCACCGCCTTCCAAGCTAGAAGAGAAATGTATTTTCTGTTTCTATTCCCGTTGAGAGATAATAGAGTTTCGGTCACGCTATCGCAGGAGTTGTTGTAACTGGGAATCAGAAGCTTAGAAGAAATTGAAAAAGAACAAAGAAGTATTATTTGAAAAGTACAATGGATTCTTCAAGATTGTTCCATTGAGAAATTGTTCTCCTGACTACCATTTTCGGCATGGCTCTTGGGATGACTTAGGTTGTCCCACCTGTTCTTTAGAAGAACTTTTACAGCTATATTCCAATGGATTCCCCAATCAGCAGGCAAAATTTTTATATAATTTTTCTTTTCAAAAGCTTGCAAGCTGTACGACTGAAGTAAACAAAGAAGTCATAATTTTCTTGATGGATGATGGTTCCTTGATTTGTGGCATCAAAATTGCAACACTCAAAAATAATCCACGCCCTTGTCAATCAACATAATGCCATGAGTCACCACACAGAAAATTTATGTTAAAAAAAGGAAGTCCAAAGGAAAAAGGAAAGATCCAAAGAGAAAACTCATGTGTAAATTAAAGACAGTTGGAAGATCGCAAGCAATATCAAGTTTTTCACCTAATAATAAGGTTCTGTTTTCATCAATGGAAAGACACTTCCTGTGTATACAGAAAGTATTATACTTAAGTCTTCTCTCTGTAAATGGCTAAGAAATAAATATCCAAAAGCTTTGCAAACTGCAAAGGACTCATAATTATCCTTATGGAGGAAAATGATGTTTCATTGACATGTGGCATCAAAATTGCAACACGCAAACAGATTCCCCAGCCGTGTCAATAATCATGGTTCATGAGTCACCGCATACAAATATTATATAAGAAAAAAAGGAAGTCACAAAAAGACATATGAACAGAAAAACACCATCGCACTCAAGCTTCATGTCAACCTGTGTTACGCTTCTTTCGATCCGGCTTCATTTCTTCCTTTTGCTTTTGCTTTCTCTTTTTCTTTTCATCCTCTTCTTCCTTAGATAACATCTTTGGATAGACAAACTGACAAGCTAATGCCATTGGGTATTCAAGAAACATGGCATGTTGATCTCGAGAGAGACACATCATCATAACCTCCATAGAGAACTTGAAGTTTCCATCTTCCCCAAAAATTTTACCGTGAGTGTTTCTACCTTTCAGATACTTCTCACCAGTAATCTCATCCTTTCCACCGCCAACAAGGTTGATTGCATGCATTGTTACATATCTTGAAATGGGTGAAGTGGGACCTCTATATATTTTCTGCAAATAAAAAAACATGAGATTATAATTAAAGAAGAAATGACAAAAATAAGTAAAACAAGTAAATGATCTTGCACTTACATCTCCAATACCACTGAACTCTGGTTCGAAGACTGGGATCGATGCAGCCACTGGATGATCTTTTAGTGTCCTAACAACTTCTTCAAAGGTATCGAGAGAGACCATTTCGCCAATGTAGCCCAGATTGAGTTCACTGCGTTCTGCTCGTTCTGCTCCTACATCTTTCTTGCATTCAACTTGAAATGGATGATCTACCTCTCTTGCAATTCCAAATTCTCTCACATAATCCAATCCTTTGCTCACAGGAAATGAATAACAATAGTGTTCTTTACCATCTTGTTTGACCTTCATTTCAGAACGGCGTTGTGGATCTGCGAAATCTGCCAAATCTTGACAAGAGTATTCAACCTTCTCAAGGTCATTTCGCTTGAGATATCTCACTGCACTCACAAGCTCTGCTATGACAAATGCCCAACACAAGTCTAGGGAAAAGAAAAAAATCAAAAATATTAATTACTTTCATTCAGAACACTATAAATAATTGAAGGAGTCTGTTATAGGTTACCGTGGCCTAGTTGGTTTTTGACAGGTCCCATGAGTGTTGACCATTCATCTTCTTTTATTGATATTACCACATCCTGCAAAACGAAATGTAAAAAGATAAGTATTTTGTGAAATTGTAAAACCAATATATTTACAAAAATAAGAACCTTACACATACCTCATTATGCATCCAGTATGCAAACCGAACTGTTTGTGCAACTCCCTTTTCTAGCTTCCGACATTGAACAACTGTGATGTTTGAATTTGGTTGTGCAGCGAGCATATACCTCAGCTGGGAGCTTGGGACAATCTTCAGGACATCATAAAAGATGTCCCATGATTCATCTGGGATGCTCGCTATGTTTCCTCTCATACGACCGAAGATGCACTTTCTTAGAAGAGGAAAGTGTTGGCTCTCAATGACAGAAATCTGTAAAAAATATTTAATAATGTAACAAAGTGATGATGAAAACAGGTTAAGGTTTGAAATTATAAGTAATTGAAAACACAGGTTAAGGTCTGAAATCATAAGTAATTGAAAACTCACGATGAAAAGTTCTGCATTGTATCGCTGTTTACAGGCTGCTGCTCTATCTTTCAACGAGCTGAGTGTCTTTGAATAAGAAGAAAAGGAATCAAATCTCATATTGGAGAAAAACGATAACATACAAAAGGAATATTTGTTTTGTGCCATGCATACCTTTATTGATGACTCGATAGATGTTTGGAGGTTTAGTAACTTAGTATCACTTTCATATGAGCCCTCCGCATCGGCTGTTAACTTGTCCACAAATTTCTTCAAACAGTTATGTAGCTCCGACATCTTCTTATCCACGTCCCATAAGCCCTTTTCCATCAACATCTAACATCAAACAAGCATTACGTTAAATCCCAAAAACACACTTGAAAATCCCACACATAACAAAGATGCAAAGACGTACCCAAGCATCATAAAATTTATACATCCCGATCACAGAAGCTTTGAGTGTAGCTACTCGATCATCGAATCCATCCTCATACTCTGCTAATTTAGGTTGATATCTCGGTAACTCCCGAGAGAGCTTACGGAACTTAGAATCGAGATCAGAAAATGTCGTCATCTCCACCATGAGGGAAGCATCATCATCAGCCATCGCTAGCGGCTGCGACAAAAAAAAAAAGATCCAAGTTTGTCTCGGGTTATAATAGTTAACAGACATGTGAATTAAGGATGATTTTGAATGAGAAAGTAACAAAAAGAAACGTCAACAAAAAATACAATCAAACAAAGACAAAAACTCTATCTAATATGAATCCACCCATCCACTTGTTAAACACAACTTGAGAGATTAAAATCCTAGAAAGAGAACAAACTAAATCATGTAGTTAACAAGGTTAACTGCTTTTCTTCACTGTTCTTAAAAGTTAAAACTGATGCTTTTGTAACCTTTAACAAATTCCTAGAAAGATACATTATCAATTGCAGTTATGCATATGTACAAGGGACATCAAGCAGAATCATGACACAAACGAGAATTTCACTTACAGTAATCGTTAGTTAAGAAGAACAAACAAAACCACGTTAGTTATCACTTAAAATCAACTGGAATTTCCAGAAACCTTCTTGAGAAAATAATTACAAAAAAATAAAGAGTTTCTGGAAAGTTCCAAGAGTGAAGAAACATCATAGGGATTAACAACTTTTTGTTTACAGAAAAACAACGAAAATCCCAAACGGAAACAGGAAGGATTCGTCGCTAACCGGAAACAAGATGACGAATAATCGCCGAGAATCTCGAGATCGAGCCGGTTTGGTTTTCCGGTACAATGCAGCCGACGCCGGAGAAATGAGCCAGAGGGGGAGATTTTCTCTGGGGAAAATTGTCGAAATCGATTTGAAGCAGAGACGAAAAAAGGAGAAACCCTCTCTCAGGCTTTATGTGTGGGCGCTATCTAGCTGCGACTGACGGTAACGGAGAAACTTAATAAAAATAAAAAAGATGCAAGTGAGAGAGAAAGAGAGTGAGGTGGGGCCCGTTTACTGTAGGGTCCACTCATTAAAGTGGGACCTACACGTGTCCCTTCTTCAACCTACAATTTGGTTTGAGACGTTTCTTGTTCTGCTTGATCAAAGGTTTCTTTGTGAGAGATTAGTGTTTGATTATAAACATTTGAATTTTGATAATTACTACGATCAAACATTATAATAGGATTTTTTTTCTACGAACAAGGGTTATGTACTATGTAGTATGAAAAGAATAGTTATACTGTACATGTTGAAAATATCTCTAAAACAAAATTATGTTGTGAGAGATGATGAGAACTATTCCTTTTGTTGTGTAATAAAATATAGAAAATTGAATAGTGAAAAAAAAGAGACGATTACCATTTCATTTTAACTAATGATTACATTGATCTCATTTTAACTAACGATTAAATGTAATCGTTATTTCATTCTATCTCTCACGAAGTTACGAAAGAGTTGTTTGGTTTCGCATTCTTTTCCGTTCATTTTGGTAACTTTCTCCTGTATGGAATCTTCTTTCACCAATTTTTTTGTGTCTTTCATGATCCAACGTTAATTTAATATAGTCAAAATTAGTTTCAAACGTTGATTTCAATTCCTTATTTGTTACTTTGGACTGCGATTATTGAGCTTCGTAAGTTTAGAAAAAACCCAATAACTATGTCGGTTTTTATGATACGCCTATAAAATAATGTGTAGGGGTAGAAATTTTTGTGACTTTTTTTTGTTTTTGATAAAATAGAAATTTTGGTGACATTTCATTTTATCTCTCACGAAATTATGAAAGAGTTGTTTGGTTTCGCATTCTGCTTCGTTTATTTTGATTACTTTCTCCTGAAATCTTCTTACACCAATTTTTTTGTCTTTCATAATTTAACGTTAATTTAATATAGTCAATATTAGTTTAAGACGTTGATTGCAATTCCTTATTTTTACTTTAAACCAGTGTTCTAAAAGGCGGTCTAGGCGGCCGCCTAGGCAGTGCCTAGGCGCTAGGCGGTCATAAACTGTAGCGATTACTTTCTTGGCGCCTAGGCATTTATAAACCATGATTTGATCTAAATTTTTATTTATAGTTTAACAAAATTCATTTTTTTATGGATCTATTATCTAATATGAAAATATTATACTTTTATAGTTTAGTTTTAATACTTTTTTAATTTTTGAGTGTATTTTGAACTTAATATATTTAAAATATGTATAATATATAAGTTTATTTCGTAAACTTTAAAAACGTCTAAAAATCGCCTATGCTCCGATTAGGCGTTCTAGGCGCTAGGCACTGACCCACCGCCCGCTTAGCGCCTAGCGCTTTCTTGAACACTGCTTTAAACTGCAATTATTGGGATTCGTAAGTTTAGAAAAGGGCCAATAACTATGTCGGTTTTTATACGATGCCCATAAAATAATGTGGTGGGGTAGAAATTTTGGGGACATTTAAAATTACTAATGTCACCAAGTTATTATGACTTTTGCACCATGGGCGCAGCCAAAATCATAAGGTTGCGGTAATCTTGATTACAAAACTCTTTATCTACCAAATGTCCCTCCCCCTCCCCCCCCTCCCCCCCCCCCCCCCCCCCCCCCGGCATTATCGAGGATGGTAACATTACGTTCCATAGTAGTTATCAGGAACAAGCTCAGGTAATAACTTTAGTTTGTTCCATATATAACTAAACTCATGATACTTGTTTTTTCTTCTTCTTCTTTGGACTCACTCAACAGTTCTTCTTTGAATCAGAATGTTATGCTTGGGGAGACACGGCTCTTTGGAAGAATTGGACTTCATTGCTACAATCTCGAAAAGGTTCAAAAATAATAAATTATTTTCTTCTGTTTTTCCCACTACTAATCAACTCTCTTCCTTCTTCTCTTCATCAGCAGTCAACTAATCTTCACCTTCCAGCTCAGCTCTCCTCCTCTTCCGTATATATGACTCTGCCAGCTCATGGTCGTCAGCCACGTCAGCCTCAATTACACCGGTCAAACCTTACGAATACCCTCGGCCAAAGAGAGCTTGCCCTCAAGCTCAAGAGAAAAAATCCCTCACACGCCTCCAAATCTGGTCAGGATCAGGCAGCCCCTTCCACTTGACTAATGCAGTCATCCAAACACGGTCCACTACTTCAAATGAGCCATCAAACTTAAGTGGCAGCTTTCCCAATTCTTCTGCAACCGTAAAGACTAGCATATCACGTTGCTCCCAACATTTGTGCCACATTTTTGTTATCTTCCTGATGTAACAGCCTGGGTTCCCGTTGAGCCATTGAGAACATGTCCAAACTGTAAAAGTCTAACCTTTGTATAATGGTGAAGTAAAATTAATGTTCTGCAAATTTTTCTTCTTTTGCCAACAAGGCCACACACAGAAGAGTCGATTCTCCTGTCCACTGTTGCAGAGCCATTGTAATTCCGTGTCTCATAAGTTCAGATAACTGACCAACATGCATAACCGCTTTTCTGCAAAGTACAAAACGCAATGCCACAAAACGAAGCTCAGATAATGTGGTAGCTAGTTGCCTCAACATCTGTTGAACTTCGAAGGATATCCACTCGTGGAACGTATCAAACCACCTAAGCTTTGAAACGGTCGGCAGCAGGCACTTCCATCAGGTCTTCCTCCACACCTCACATGCTGCCCACAACTCCAAACTGAATCCGATGTGTAACAAATTCCTTAAAATCGCAACGAGCAAGATTCATGATAGAGAGAGTGTAAGAAATAATCATATACCTCTTTTCATCTTTCTTCGATCAGCTTCTTATCGCCACCGCCGTGCAGGATGATAGTGTCATCACGAGAGATGGTGACCTTATTCAAAGAGCTTTTATTAGATTCAGATCTTGGAAAAAATCACATGCAGAAACAAAATATATTTGTCTCCTCTTACCTTCTTCGCAGTTCCAAGCAGCTCCGGACGAATTTTGTCAAGATTTAGACCGCGCTCCTCAGAGACCACCTGTGTGTAAAACCCTGAGTTATAAAATGAAAAACGTGAGCCAATCATCAAATGATCCAGTTACAAGGCATGGGAAGCAAAATAAACTTACAGCAACAATGATACCCCATTCCTTTCCAACTTTCTCCATGGATTCTCCGATCTCACGCTCTCCTTTTGCAGACATGGTAGCAACCCATCAAAATTACATGTGCCAAATAGATCAACTTCGAGTTCAGTTATATGAAAGAACATGGAAGACTTGTGACTTAATGAATCTGTTTCTAAAATCACCTGTGTGATCTCTTCTGGGGTGCCAATTATAACTGCTCTGCTTTTTAAATCAGAAACAACTGCATCAATTGCCATATTAATGCCAGTACGCAAATCCATCACGTTTACACCAGCAGACACCGACTTGCAACCTTGTATGAGTATAGCCTGAGTCAAAAAAGTCGCACAAGTGGTACCTATACAACAAAAGGAAGCAGACAGGAGAATTTTTGCTATTATAAAATCTGCAGCAAAAACTCATTCAAGATTTTTAACTCATTCAAGTTTGGTCTGAACACAAGTTGATTGTAATGCCAATTCATCCTCCTTTTTGACATGTATAAATCTTCTCGTTGATGAACATAGAGATCATCACTGTCAAAACCAGTGTGCAAACCATCCAGAACAGATCCATATTGTGGTTGTAAGCAATCTCGTGTTCTCTTGGAATTCTCAGTTCTTCCGACGATAATTTATGAAGCAATTCCTCAGATTGGAAATCTACCAACGTCTTGCATCACTAATGAATCACAATCACGAGATTGCACATGAAGCTCCTCCACAATTGACGATTCTGTCTCATGAACAACTTCATTCTTCTTCTTTGAAATTCGATTTCATTCATAAAAAATAAAATGGTGTATGAGTCGTAACCGAACTAAACCGAGCAGCCTATCTCATCTTCTTAATTTTAAATTGATAATCAAATCACAAATCAAGAAGGGGATTACGACAACGTTAAAGGATCTCAGTCCGTGATCAAACAGATTGAGAGAGAAAAGATCAGATTAGAGTAGATTTGAGGAAGAAGAGAAATTACCCAAGTAAAACAAATTCCCTTATTTGTTCCATTGGATTGCAATTGTTGGGCTTTTAAAGTTTAGGAAAAGCCCAATAAATATGTCGGGTTTTTTTTATAGGATCCCTATAAAATTAAGTGTTGGTGGGTAGAATTTGGGGACACTTCTTTGTTCATTTTATTTCTGGGAAAGAGAGAGTAAAGGTACGTTCTCTCTCGTTTCGCATTTTTTTTTTTTTTTTTAACTTTCATCGGATCTCTCTTGTTTCATCGAATCGAGTCGAATCATGCCTGCTGAAATCACGATACCCAATTCTTTTTTTCTGGATCTAATGATTCAACATGAATTTTATCAGTCAAAATCAGTTTTAGACATTGAATTTGAGAAAACCTTGATTTGGCGAATCACTTTTCAATTTTCATAGATGGTTAAATTAACTGCGTTTCACGTCTCTCTGGAGTTAATTTGTTTTTGATAGATTCCGTGTGGTTCGATTTTTGTATTCAATTGAATCTAACACTCTAGAATTTTAGGGTTTGGTGAAATTTTGCAAGAATGGCCGACTTCATGATGAAGGTTGAAGCCAGCAACACCTTCAGTGTTACGGTAAATGGAATCTCTTTGAATTGTGGATGAATGAAATCGTGATATTATTTTTGATATCTGCATAAAATCGTGATATTATTTTTGAAGGCTCTCGATCGTGCTCTACCACCGTACTCACCGCCGGGAAATGAAAAAGGCAGAAGCGGTTGCTCTGAACCAACAGACCCGTCTCAGCGGGCAGTCTATGAGCCATGGCTGCAGCAGGCAGTCTTTGAGGCAGAGGCAGCTTCCGCCTCTCATCACGACTCTCCACCAAGTTTTTATTACGACTTTGTAAAATCGGCGCAGCCGGAACCACCACTTTTCTATCCTGAAGATTACGATTACCAAGTTTCCGATCTACTACCAACTCCCCCTCCCCCTGGCATTATCGATGGTGGTGACATGACGTTCCGTACCAGTTATGAGGAACAAGCTCAGGTAATAACTTTAGTTTGTTTCATTCCATATATAACTAAACTGATATATACTTGTTTTTTCTTCTTCTTCTTCTTTGGACTCGCTCAACACTTTTCTTCTTTTGAATCAGGATGGTATGCTTGTGGAGACACGGCTCTTTGGGAGAATTGGACTTCATTGCTACAATCTCGAAAAGGTTCCAAAATATATAATATGTTTTTTCATGTTTTTCCCACTACTGATCAACTCTCTTAGTTGCTGCTTATAAAATGAGTTAAGTCACGTTGGTTGTGTTTGTACTTTGTTTTGCCTTAATTTGTTGTAGGGCACAAACTTTCAGTTTTTGGGTCTGGACAAGGAAATTACTACCGCACTATTTTACCGCACTGTAATATTAGGGGCAGAGGATCCAATACGCAATATCAAGGCCAAGTTTTCAACATATGTTTGCTATGGGAAAGAGAATGAAGGTTGCTTCACTGTCCATACCCTCAGCGCCAGAAAGATTTCGCCTCCACCTGCAGGTAACAATGTAACAATGTAATTAGGTCTGTTTCTTTGTGACGTGTCTAATAGATTGTTGACTACAGATGGCCCCTCCCAAAACAGCCATCATGGCGTTAGCAGTCTTTGGATGCCCAATTGGTTGCCTAAGAATGCCGTTAATAAGCTGCACTACTACGAGGTGATCGTCATCGTCATCTCTCCCTCTCCCCTCTCCCTATAAGTCTTAATCAAATGAAGATCTTTGGTGATGTTGTTGCACAGATGAATGAATCTGAGGTGCAAGAAAACAAAGACTGGCTTCTTGTATACGCCGAACTCGCCTTGTACTCCTGGTTGGGATACGGGGTGAGGACTTGAAAGAGCTGTCTTTGCTTGTCTAGGCTAATCATCTCTACTCTAATCTCTTGGTCTTGTCTTGTCTTGTGTTGCAGTACCAATTGATGTATGCATTGCCTCTTGAGGTGGTCAAGGTTTTTGTGCAAACCACAGAAGATGTCGAGCCAAAGAATAAGGCCAAGGCCAAGAATGCAATCTTCTACATTATCTTCAAAACCGGCTCTGGTTTGGAGTTCAAGGGTATCATCAAGAGAGCTACGGATGGGAGGCCTGATCGTTTCTCCCTTGAAGCCAAGTGTCCTGTCCTCTGAGAGGCTTTACTAAAGCCAAGTGTTTCTTGATGTGTGTTAGGGAGAGTTCCCATATTATGTAATATCTAAGTATCTTATCGAAACTGTGCCCTGTCGTTTCTTCAAGTGTCTTCTTTGCTTTCTGTTATGGTGAGAGTTGCAAACCGGTTTAGTAGTTGGCGTGTGAAATAAAATTTAATTTGTTATCTGTTATATTATTTTGCACCGCGTTCAAGAATTATACCTTGATTCTACTATCTAATCGCTTAAACATTGGAGCATTCTTCAACATGTCTGGTGTCACTAAACATGCAAGACGTCACTAATTAGTCAACTAAGTCAACAAGGATGTTCCAACAATGTAGATAATTAGGAAACAAACAGCTGTCAAAAAGAATTTATATAGCACCTTACCTTGCTGCCTCGAATGAAGACCTTACCATCCTGTTCCAAAGTATTCGGAAAAAAAGCCCAAACAAAAAAGTTCAGTAACAATCAGCAACAAAAGATATTAAGTTTATATCAAAGATACGAATCTCAAAAAGAGCATATGTTAGCAGAGAGTACTACAAGATAAAACATATACAATCTTGAAATTTATGAATCAGAAACTCTGACGATTTCCTTTCGAAGATTTTAAATGTTCTATGGTAAATTGTTCGGAAGGCAAGAACTCTATCTTGAGTCATCATGGTTATACATAGTTCATAAGCCATAACTGTTGACTGTGACAAACATAAGCGCCAGGTGCATAACTTTCCTTCTCTACTAATAACATATGCAAGGTCTTGACCCAACTCGTACCATCTAAAGAGCAATATGCTCACAACTCGTAACGGATCTTTACTTTAGGGGCTTTACTTTTTACATGCAATCATTTCACCACTAATTGATGAGAAACAAAACCTAAGGTTTAGGGAATAAACATGCACACCGGGGGGCCTTGTTTGCTCCATAAACATGCTTTTTATTTTGGGCTTCAACAATTGTGGCCCATTTTTTGTGATCTGTTGTTACAAGTCGGCAAAAGTTTGTTAACAACCGAAACACAGTGGTTTGGGCTGTGTAATAGGCCTTAGAAACTCGCGTTCTAATCTCTAATTTGGTCATTTATTTGGACTTCATTGAGGGTAAACATGTCTTTTCAGTGCCATCTTCCTCTTTCCTTGTAGCCCTAAAAACGCGCGGCTCTATTTTTTTTCCCGCAGTTTTCTGCCTCCCTATCTCGAGAGTAACATTTTCTTCTTCTTCCGGAAGCGCCGGCACCGTTTAAAACCAATGGATGACGCGACGCCGACGCGTCCTCCTCTCAGCTCTACGTTGACTGAGAACCAGGTTAGTTTCAGTACTTTGCTCCGGTTTCTTGTTTTCTTCTTAAGCTGACATTGGTCGGATGGGATCTGGTTTAATGGTAGCTCAATCTGGCTGAGATCCTAGTCGAGAATAATCGTACGGACCTTCGCGAGCGCATTAGGAAATTTACTGATGACAAAGCACAAGTAGAATTTTTCGATCAGGTTTTGTTTTTCTTTCCTTTGTTTAAATTTTCTTAATTTTCGGTCAATATTTTTACTTGATACTTGTGAAATTATACTTTTATCAGGTTAAACGCCGATATCTACCACTACGGCAACATCAAGAGGATTTACCAGCATACATCAGAAAAGGAGGTCAAAGAACAGTAAAATCATACATAGAAATTGTGGAACAGCTTCTTGCTGAGAACCCGTACGATGGATTCTCTCCTCCTACGCCCGTTGCTGATTTACAATATTTTACATTTAAGGTAAGTGGCGTGATTGTGGTTGGAATTTATATATGTTACCATAGGAATTATCCTAACGCTAACTGTCAAATCCAAATCCAATCCGTGCAGACAAAACTTCGGGCGCATCTCAACAGTTTAAGGGGCCAGCTTAGTTACGCGAACGAGAGTGTTGTCATTGAACATGTCTACAAAGTAATGGCTGTTTACCATAAGCTATTGCTCCATGAAGTTGTACAGCGCGACGACAAGGGCCAATCTTCACATCTCCTCGAGTTACGTGGTAATATCCACTTTAATTATCGTCGAGATACGTATGGTAGAGATAAAGAGAGGACAGCCCCTATCACCATCCGGCTACCCGTGTCTTATCCTCAACGTCGTCCTCACGTATGGATAAATTGCCCTGACCATGCGGCCATCGTCGTTGAGCAATTAAACGTTGCACCTAACGGTCTTGTCTCTATTCCGTATCTCGTAAATTGGGCTGAAGATAAGTCAGATCTCGTAACACTCGTCTCGCATCTCCGTGTCGACTTTTGCAGTCAAAACCCTATCTTCCCCATCGATCTTGGCATACAATTATCTTTTGAGCAGGTTTGTTATTTTTCATTTTTTGTTTTTTTGTGCTTTCACTTGGGCATTGACATCGAATGAATTTTGTTTTGGTTTTGGTTTTGGTTTCTTTGCGCTAGACAAAGTTGGTGAAGATCTTAATCGACTACGGTCAGATGCATCTTTTCGCCGGCATTGCAGGCCTACCTAAGGAGAGAATACCAACTTTTTTCAATCAGGTTTGTGTTTTTCTTTTTCTATGTTTGTTTTTTTCTTCTTAATTTGAATATAGAAAATTGACTGAATGCTTTTGAAACAATGGCTTATAAGGTTATTCAACGATATCCTCGGAGTTCAAGTTCTCACGTGGATTTAGCACACCACATCAGGACCACCAAGGGAGCTTTAGAACAATACGTTAACATTGTGGCAAACCTCCTTGGCGTACCTCCGAAAAAGAAAGGAAAGGAGGATGTTGCAAATCTTGATTTCATATGATCAGACAACGGATGGAAGGGGCCATATCGTTTTTCCCTTGAAGCCCAAGTGTTTAATATCAAGTATCTTATCGTTTTAAACCGCTCTAGTAGTTGATTTGTGAAATATATTGACTGATAAAATTGCTCCAGTTTGACTTGTTAAAATATCTACAATTAGTCTTCTATCTTGGGAGAATATCTATAGATGATTTTAGGCCTTGGTTAAAATCACATAACAAATGCATCAATGCCAGTCAAACCAACTTTTGATATATAGTGCTCGGGATCTCGTGAGACCACAGATAAAATTTTAAGCTTCTCTTAACAGAAACAATCGGGGAAACATGACCAGTAGATGCGTACCCTAAATCAAGATCTAAACATGCACTTTGCTCAGTAGCATTTTTTTCATGAAAAAAAATGCCGGCGAAAAGGAGGATTTACCAGCATAATGCTTGTGGAGACACGGCTCTTTGGGAGAATTGGACTTCATTGCTACAATCTCGAAAAGGTTCAAAAATATATATAATACATTATTATGTTTTTTCATGTTTTAAAATGAGTTAAGTCACGTTGGTTGTGTTTGTTTTGCCTTAATTTGTTGTAGGGCACAAACTTTCAGTTTTTGGGTCTGGACAAGGAAATTACTACCGCACTATTTTACCGCACTGTAATATTAGGGGCAGAGGATCCAATACGCAATATCAAGGCCAAGTTTTCAACATATGTTTGCTATGGGAAAGAGAATGAAGGTTGCTTCACTGTCCATACCCTCAGCGCCAGAAAGGTTTCGCCTCCACCTGCAGGTAACAATGTAACAATGTAATTAGGTCTGTTTCTTTGTGACGTGTCTAATAGATTGTTGACTACAGATGGCCCCTCCCAAAACAGCCATCATGGCGTTAGCAGTCTTTGGATGCCCAATTGGTTGCCTAAGAATGCCGTTAATAAGCTGCACTACTACGAGGTGATCGTCATCGTCATCTCTCCCTCTCCCCTCTCCCAGTCCCTCTCCCTTTCAAGTCTTAGTCAAATGTTTCCTGTTTTTCTTTCTCTTAACTGAAGATCTTTGGTGATGTTGTTGCACAGATGAATGAATCTGAGGTGCAAGAAAACAAAGACTGGCTTCTTGTATACGCCGAACTCGCCTTGTACTCCTGGCTGGGATACGGGGTGAGGACTTGAAAGAGCTGTCTTTGCTTGTCTAGGCTAATCATCTCTACTCTAATCTCTTGGTCTTGTCTTGTCTTGTGTCGCAGTACCAATTGATGCATGCATTAACCACAGAAGATGTCGAGCCCAAGAATAAGGCCAAGGCCAAGAAATCTTCTACATTATCTTCAAAACCGGCTTTGGTTTGGCTTGAAGCCAAGTGTCCTGTGTTCTGAGAGGCTTTACTAAAGCCAAGTGTTTCTTGATGTGTGAAAGAGGGAGAGAGAGTTCCCATATTATGTAGTATCTAGTATCTTATCGAAACTATGTGCTTGTATTTGCTTAATGTTATGCTGAGACAATGGGAGTTGTAAACCGGTTTAGTAGTTGGCGTGTGATATAAAGTTTAATTTGTATTTTTATGAAAAAATTTGCAAGTCAAAATCTGAACAGCTTGGTGTCGAGGCTAACTGTAGTACGAGTTCAAAACCAAAACCTTCAGATGCACATTTTTTAATATCAAATTTGCTTTGATTAAATTGTTCTTGTTGAAGCAATGCGAAGCTGTTGGCTTATGGTATAACATCCCAACTCGATATTTTGCCGTGAAAATGTGACCAGGCAAATTACACAAGGCCACATCTGTGAGTGTGAATCTGTTTTTGACTTCTTGTATGTTTCAGATAGAGTCAAACATTATATCTTCTCCTTTTATGTCATCATTAATTTATGGAATCTTTCTGAGAACCGGTGAACATATACGTACCGATCATTAGAATAAGTTAAAGTCTCATTATTAGATATATAGTTATGAAATCTCCTATAAATTAAAACACATGTGATGCAAAAAAATATTGTTAAAAAGGTTGACTATCCTAAGCATATATGAAGATTATTAAAAACGGTATGTGAAAATAGACATAATAAGTAGTTATGATTAAAAGATTACGATCCTCAGTAACTTATTGAAATATGATTACATATAACGTAGCACCAAAAGAGATAATTGGTTCTAACATCGACGCCATCAATTAGTGATTTCATCCACATTGTAATTTAGTTTTATCATTTTTGAAAAAAAAACCTTAGATATTAAGTACCTCAATCTGATTTCCTTCCGAAACTAGAAAACTAAATTATGGGTTTAATTGGTAATTCCATATTGTAGTGGTATGAAATTTACCGCTTCAATTGTTTTGCCCCAATCATAAGAACTACTGTACTAATTTGTCGCTTCAATATGTTGGCAAATCATTCGAGGGTTGTTTTTTGTCTATGCAAATTTCACCCTTTAGAACGCGATGATAGCGGTTTAATTTAAGATTAGAATCACATTTGAGCTTTTCAACCTCATGTAACTTATCGATTATTGTTTCAATCTCGATCTTTTTGCAAAAGTTGTTTTTTGTTTCTCTTCCTGCTTCTTCCTACTTCTTCGAATGTAATATCATCCGGATTCAAATCTTTATCGGAGTAGCTAAAACATTTTGTGCACTGCAGACTTTGCAGTCCTTATAATAATGCCGCATTGCCGCTCGAGACATATCGTTGATAAAATCACGATTCACGTAATAAACAAAATTGACAAATTCAATTATTATGATAACTCATACTCAAATTCTAAAAATCTACACCATAAATTAACACCACGTAATTTTTACAACCAAATCCTTTATTACAATTAGATATATACTACAATATTTGTCAAAAACAAAAAACAAAAAAAAACTCGTTAGTACATGTTTCTTTTGACATATTAGTGATTAGATTCTGAAGATCAGATAGGCTACTAGACAAACATCAGCAAACATCAGCAAACATCAGCAGTGTTTCCATAAATTTTTTTTTTTTTTTTTTCATCTGGATTCAATACGAAGAAGAAACGATTACAAAGCAGTTAAAACAACAAAAGGATACTAAAAAGGATACAAACAGGAACTAGAAACCAAACAAAGAGCCACTGCCGCAACTAAGCTTGCCAAAGATGCCCAAAACTGCAAAAAACCAAAGAGAGAATCAAAGATTCAAAGGAAGGGATCATCGTGATTGCCCCCGGCCAAACCACCGATATCCACTTGCTCCTACGAGAGAGAAGCTCTCCAAACCACACCGAAGGCTTCATAAACCGCCAAAAAAGCCAAAAGGACCCACCAACTTCCGGTTACGGCGACGTCGAACACGACTAGACACACATAGATAGAAGCCTTACTGACAAGGACAGGAAGCTAAGCCTGGACAGCTCAGCTCGATGAAATACCAAACATCCAGCGACCACATCGATCTTCAAGAGGTTAAAAATGCAGACAAAGGGAACCAAAAATTGAACAGAGCAAAGGCGGCAACAACCAAAAAGCCGAGAAGAGAGGGAGATCTGAAGAGCCTCCGTCCAGCCAAAGACAAGAAAGGAGCTGCCGGGACATGAAGGAGAAAACAGGCGCCATTGCAAATCTGAACGAAGAAACGCCAAAGGAGGGAAGAGACAGAAACTCCAGAGGGCTAAAGACCTCAGAAAACCACACCGGAGATCCCAGTCACCGACCCCAAAGACCGAGACGATGAAGACCAAAGCAACGACCAACCCAACTGACTGGAAGAGGGAGCAGCCGTCAAACCCTAGAAACTAAGGCTCGGAGAATCCCCGGAGATCCCACCACCAAAACCCATCGCCGACCTCAAGCGAAGCGAGTCAGAGCGAGAGAGCCCGGAGATCCCATCACTGACCAACCGAAACCAGCAGCACGAGAACTCCCAAGCACACCTTGAAAGAACCAAGGCCGGCAACACCATCCAAGCTCCATAAACACCAACCGCGAGCAACTCTAAACCAGATCTACAAACAACTAACCTAAAAACCTGCAGAAACAAAAAGCCAAAAAGAAGCAGAGATAAAGGGGGTCCCTCTTCCGGCGACGGTGAGAGACACCGCTCACCGGAAAGGGAAATCGGAAGAGAAGAAAAGGGTCGGCGGCTAGGTTAGAGAGGAAAAGAGTTTCGCCTCTCAAAGGCCTCCGATCGCAATAATTGTGGTAGCGACAGTGTTTCCATAAATGTAAATGAAAATAAAAATAAAATCAAGTTCTTAAAACAAATTGACTCGCGCGCTATTTAGCACGGAAGGTTTAAAATCTAATCAGATATTAGCTTAAATAAAATAGTCCTTGTTTAAAAAATAAAAAGGTCCTTTAACAAAAAGATTATAATATAACAGTCCATGTGGAATTGTGGACTACCGGACTAGTCTAGTAGTCTTTATTTCAATTAGTGACTTGGCAATTGGCATCACTTGGGACCGTTTTACTTGGGCTTAGTTTTGATGTTCATTTGCACAGAAAATTATTGGGCCTTAAATACCCACACAAAAGACACTTAAATACACTATTAGTTTATGTAACTCAATATTAGTATATGTGGACGTATATATGTATCCATAACGTATCTCTTGTGTTGGTTTATCGCATAGCACTATTTGACGGTTGAACGTCATTACTCATTTGTGTATGAGTAACAATTTACATTTTCCTAGATTTGAATTACTGCTTAGGGAGTATGGTTAATTAGTTCGTTAGTGTGACTTTGATTTTTGGGTAGTTGAGCATTTAGACCCTTAATTTAAAGCTATGTGGTCAGTTAATTTTATTAACGTGTTTTAGCGTTGAGTTGGAGAACTGTTTTTGGTAGCTGAGATTTCATTGGTTAGAACTTGAATAGACACAACAAAGGTCACCTTTGGGCATCAGAAGAAGAGTCTATATACTTAACTGAATAGTCAAATTAGTTTGTGAAGTTTGACTCCCTCAAAAAAAAAGTTTGTGAAGATTCTTTGGTCATTAAATCACATGGATCGATGGAAGAAAAAGATTTGTTGCAGAGGTTTAAAGGCGGTTTCACATTTCAGAAGCCCTTTTATCATTTATCGATAATTGTGTATAGATGTTTTTAAAATATCATGTTTTCAACAGATAAAAATGGAACTTATGTGAAGTGCAATATGTTGGTGAACTTCTTTATTGCTTCCTTTCTCAAACAATTATGTGGCCCTTTTTCAAACTGATCGTTATTGAAATTTTATTGTATTAATTATCTTGGCAAAAATTGTGTAAAACCCTTTGCAATTCAATAAAGACCTTGGAAGATGACATACATTATCAAAAGGGTATAGCGATAATTAATTTCTTCAAATATTAAGATAAAAAAGCTTTAATTGTGTCGTTTTGGAACATATCCAAAGTTGATAAAACATAAAACGACATATGGTTCCACCAAAATAACGACATAATTTCTAAAGAAGATGTCCATTGTCCACAAGACGAAATTAAGAAACAAAACTTCATCAAGAAACACAAATATGACAGATATAGCATCATCAAATCAAACGAAATATCACACCGTTCTTGGCGATGATTTTGATCCGACGGCTAGGAATGCTGATAGAGGTGCCAAGCATAGCCACGTGGCCAGAATAAAACCAACCACCTGCGTCGTGGCTAACAGCAGGAGCTTCGGCGCCAGTCACCTTCACTCTCCCGTTCGTAACGAAGACGGTGAACTTGTCTAGGGGAAGGCCTGGCATGTCTACACGCACGTATATAGGCTGCCATTATGGAGCTGCTTCGACTCGTGGGCCATCTCCGATCCTTAATAACATGCCTGGCTGTGTGGCTGCAATACCCGACCCGTTACCCTGGGTCTGCGCTTCCACACATCACACATAAAAAAAATATTCACATTTAGACAACCAAATTAACTCAGTACTATACGGTGTAGATTTATGTAACATAAGCAATTCAACTTTGTAATTAATGAATTATGTAAAACATAAGCTCGCGGAGAAGTAAGATTAAGAATATGTGAATATCATAGGGATACGAGCCATGGGAAAATTTGTGAGGACCATCGATAGGAAGATCTTTGACTACGAATAAGAGAAGACAAACATTTTAAGTAAACTATTTTCAAAACTATGTTAAGGAAGGAGACTTGTGTAGAAGAAATATCAAGATAAGGAAATTAATCATAACAAACAAAAAAGATAGGGAAATTAAGTTGGTGAACACGGCAGATCGAATAAGAAATAATACCAATCATCTAGGAATCTGGGCCACCCAAGAAATGCTGTCATACGAAAATTCAAACATAAAAATTAAAGTAAATTAAATGATTTCTGAATTCTAGCATTTAGGTTTTTTTGGATCTTTAATATGGAGACTGCAGAGGGAAGAGGAGACAACGAGGAGGGAAGGACTGAGTTGTCAGGTCAAAACGACTAAACAATAGAGTACACGTGTCCCTTTTCCATTTGCACAAATACTGAATACGACGCGCGTCTTCTTATTTGCGAAATTTTTCTGTTTCAAAACTTATTATTACTACAACGTAAAGTCATGTGTAATTAAATTAACTAGCTACTTGAGTAGCTTTAACATAAATACGATCTGATGTTTGACGTAGCAAACTAAATTATACCTTAATTTGCGCCAAATAACAGGTTATATATATACGTGCGAATACTCACACGTTAATTTACTTGAACGTTACAAACGAAATTCATTTTGTTTTTGAAACATCCAAAATCCAAATGTAAAAACATAGAAGCATGACCATTGTTCAACATAATTAATAATTCCACAAGCAAAAGAGCAAATATTAGACCAAATCTTCGAAGGGAGGGATGATGAGGCGGATGACACCATGTTTAGTGATTACTTTGATCTGACTGTCGTCATAGCCTTGAGGGACGACCGCCACCTTGCCTTTGTACTCACGCCCACTCGAGTCATATATTGCCAGAGGTGCTCGTCCACTCACAGTGACCCCACCGTCGTTATCCACCGCCACCGTGAATTGGTCGTTAGGGACGCCGGGCATGTCAATACGCATAAACAGGCTGCCGTCTGAGAGCTGCTTTAATTTGACTCGTACGCACTCTTTGACCCCTCCATCACTGACGGGTGCGGTAATATGACCTGACCCGTGAACGCCGGATCTGTTCAATGTTTATTCACAGAACATCGATGTCAATATGCGAATCCCTCTAAACTCCTCATTCCGTAATAATAATTGATATATATATAACATTCACGCAAGTGTGTGTATGTGATATATATATATATAGTACATAATGTGTATACATACGATAAACACTAATTAATGACATTAACAAATAGGAGGGGGATCATAAAGTGCATAGCTAGAGGGTCAGTGAGTGCCACGCCAACCTATTAGCATAAAAATAAATTAAGTGAACGGTCTCAAATAGCTCTCTTTTTTGTTCGTAAAGGTTTCTTCACAATTTATTAACCTCAAAATAACAAAAAATGAAACGAAAAATATCAAATCGAATACCTTGTGGGATAAGTCCACGAAGATGAGCTGCAAAATCAAAGAATAAAAAATATATGATTTTTTAAAACGAGTCAAAGTTAAAAAAAAAAAAAAAGAGAAATATGTAAATCAATAAGTCAAACGATTATAATATATAAACATACCAAAAGGATGGCCACCTGCGACTGCAACAATAGAATCAACACATGTCAGAATTAATGTCAGATACTATAATAATAATAATATTCATGATCTCTTTAGAAAAAAAAACCCTAAAGATAAGATCTGATTTGTTTACCCAGAAAACAAAAACCATAAGAACCAATTACCTTCTGGGTTGTACCCACGAATTAAGTGATCTGTCAAAAGAATAAAAGTTTTAATTAAAAGTCACAAAACACACACACACACACAAAATACCATATATGAAAATAAAAAATCGGGTCAAAAGATTGGAAACATACGAAGGGATGGGGATGCAGCAGTCATTCCGGCAGCTCCAGCTGAGACAGTAACAAAAGAAATAGGTATTATTAATTTACTATAATTTTTTGGATAAATGTCAGACATAGTTTGCTACGCAACAACAAAAGTAAAAAAGAAGAATAAAGATTTGGAGTTCTTTTTTTGTTATGGTAAAATAAAAGAGTTGGAGTTGGAGAAACATACAAGAACAAGTGGAAGGGAGATTAGGATCGACCCTCTGCTTGGAGAGGATGAGCCTGATAACGCCATCTCCGAGATAGCACTGAACATTGCTGATTATGCAGCAATCACAGACAAGTCCAGTGGCGGTTCCTAATTCCCGGTCAGAAGAATCGTGTGTCAGTTCTTTCGGTGCGTCTCCGAAGACGAAAACAGCCTTCTTCTTCGATGACTCGACATAGATCTTAACACTCTCTTTGATGACTCCTGGGAAATCAACCCTCACGAACAGATCCATCGTCCCTTCCATGAACTTGAACTCGGTAAATCCTCTCGGTCCACTCACCTGGTACGGGTTGTTTGTTGCGTAGAACATACCTGCCTCACAAGCAAATAAGACATATATACATATATCCATTATTCATCAGTCGGCGACATTAACGAGTTCAAGAAAATGATGAACCAAAATATGCAGGGATTTGGAAGATATATATACCTTCAGACTGAGGGACGGGATCGATGAACGTGATCGGCGTCATGATGAGGTGGCTGAGGATTTTGGACGTTCTTAGGGTTTTCCAGTTTATTTCTTTTCCTTTTGAGCTTTCACTTTCTCTCTGCTCTTTAGGGTTTTAGACATTTATAGAGAAGAAGCTTGACCATGGAGGGAGAAAGAGTGTGGGTGAGTGAAAAAGACAAACAACTTTATTTCAATTAGACAGAAATAAAGTTCACTATGCATGCTTCACGGTAATTTTTGATACATACGGCTTTCACTTTTCACTTTTCACTTTTCATTTCTCCCTATCTATTTTATTTGCTTATTCGTTTAATTTTTGTTAACAACGTTTACACATCTACAGTCTACTAATGAAAAAAAAAACTAAATACGTACACCTACCAGATATTTATTAGGCCTGTGGTTATAAGCCAAATCGATTTTTTCAAACCGAACACAAATTATCGGTTTTCTATTCAGAGTTCGGTTCTTGGTTGTGAACTGATTGGCAACTTTACAAAATTCATACATTCGGTTCGGTTTGGTAATTGGTTAGTTCGGTTATTTCCGCACCAAATCATATCCAAAATTTGAATCAAAAAATTGAACTAACCGAATTTATTCAAATTTAACCAAAAAAATAAAAACTCAAACCGCCTTGGTTTGAATTGCAAACGGCTAATAAGTCAGAGTGAACCGGTTAGAATCACCAGTTTGTACATGAAACAGCAAAACCTGAAGACAGCAGCTTCCATAAAATGGCAGAAAATCAACATGAGGAAGGGACGAAAGCCACCCAAGTCGTTTTGCCCATGGACTTTGGTCTTTCCGACTATATAATCTGAGACCAGACAATCGAGCATCATCTTAGATTCAGTAGTGCAGCTGCAATTAAAGATGCTCCTGTGAGTTTCTGAAAAAGCTCAATTATCTTTGTTTCGGCTTCAGGGTCTTCTTCACTCATGACGAAATTTTCTTCAAGCTCTGTTTTCTTATCCTGGAAGACTCTCATTGACTTCTTCGTTCAGCATTCTTAGGCTCAGAACATTCAAAACTGAAAACAAAATGGCATGTTGATGGGTTGGATTCACAGTGTACTCAACCACATGAATCATTCGTAGGCTCAGAACATTCACTATGTATCTCTTCCGTTGCAGCTTCCTCATCATTCAACAAAATCTAATAGGAAATACAAAGCTTAAAAGAGGTAACTAACCAAGGAGTCACACACGTAGCAAGAAGGTTATTGAAAAGGATATGCGTACGAGCATTTGTTCAGGGCCTTACTGCAATAGGGCTGAAACCCGAAGCAAGGTCATAGAATAAGAGCAACCAGCCCCATTGTCAATTCCACTTCCTCCCAGTCCCTAAAGTCGAATCCCCCATTTAATCAAACAAGGAGGAACAAAACAAGCACTAATCATTCACAAATCTCAAAGCAAAAACGAGCAACAGATAACTAACCCGAGTTAACATTAAAACCAAAAAAAAAAAAAAAAAAAAAAACTAACCCGAGATACATACAGTTGGCCTTAACTTCGACGACGAGGAGGAGGAGCATACGATATGTCGTAATGGAGAACGACTCCTGCTTTGCACAAACATGAAGGCAAAGTCGATAAACAACTTACACTACTCTGTACATTGCCAAAAAAAAAAAAAAAAAAATCTCGTTACAGTACTCTCTGTACACTGAATCTGATCGAAAAGAAATTAATGGGCCGTTGTTGTTCAAAGTTAGCCCATTTTCTTTTATCCTCTATCAATTTCTAATTCTCCGGTTTGGTTTTTTCTTACTTTACTAGAGCATGACCAATGGTCGTGACTCAAAATTTCATAAACTTTCTCCTACAGGTTGAATTGTCGCAGTGTTTGTTGTCGTACACTATAAACAGCACAACCGCCATTTGACATTTTTTCTCTTTTACTAATTGACTATATGTGTTTTTCGACCCCCATGGTTGTAGTCATTGAATTTCCAAATATGAAACTTACTTTATCGATAAAATTTCTTCGACCAACATATATCCCACACATAAATTTGCTTGAAAATATTAGTATTAATCAGCTTAGTTAGTTCTTTTTTAGGGATAGGCAAACAACTGATTAAGAACACTAGCTTTTCTGTTCTTTTATATAAGCAAGGCTTTAAACCGAACTACAAAATATTAAGATTTGAGCGAAATAAGATAGATGCCGGTTGAGTCGTGTCCTATGCAAATGCAATAGCCGATAGGTATGGGATCTTGATACACAAACACAAGTATTTAGATTTTTCACATACTCCAAAAAACTGGTTGGACTTTGGTAGTGAGAAAACAAAAGGTTGAGGAGAAGATAGAAAGAAAAATCATGAACAAACGTGCCACGGACGTTTATATAAAAATGGTAACACATCAATCTTCAGTCAACTGCATTAAATTAGGTTATCCTTCAGCAATACTCCTTGAGTTGTCGTTATCAAATGCCAGTCGGGGAGGACCAATCCTCTGTTTCTCCTAGATGGGTTTTGAACAGTTCAATGTTAAAACGCATTTGTGGTGGTGATTGGTGACAGAGGCACAATTACTTCATTCTATATAATCAGGAAAAATACAGTTTTGCCCGCTCTAGTATCCAAATTTGTAATACGGTTTGTTATCAGTTACGTAAATTTCTCTCACATTCACATATAGATGTGTACACTACCTGATTACCATTTGTTTGCGTATACGTTTGCAGTTTACTAGAAAAACGTTTATCTTTGGTTAAAATTATTTTTCCTAAATGAATCAATAATGTTAAGCATAGTAAACAATTTTCATTTATGTTGACGCAAACGCAAATTTTGTGCAATATAAAACAATCAAGGCTGTACAATGCGAGATCATAGCAAAAGGAGGAGAAGACAGTTGTGTCCCAAAAACAGGAGGAGAGGGCAGAGACATCATCAAGATTTTCAAGATGTGATGTGATAGAAATTGATAATCATGAAAATCTTGTGAAGAAAGGAATTTAGTCGAATGACAAAAGGAATAATGAAGGGATCCTCCGACGATGGGTCCTAGTTAGGTCAGGTCTCCACATTAGACAACACCAGACATCTATCTCAAAAAGTATTGATGGGGTCCATAAGAGAGACAGAGTGGGTCCGTATAATTGGACCTTTTATTGGCCCAAAATATTTGGGTTATCGGAACATGTCCCATTTATCAACATTTTTCTCTTTCTCCTGCGAGCAATGGGCTCATAATGCTCTGTAAAGAAAGCAACACTCTTATCAGTTATCACAGTTTCAACAAACTTTCAAACCAAAACCTTGTACCTAAAAAGTTGCCTATACTATATTACCTCGTAAACACTTCAATACGTTCCAAAGTATGGCAGTTGGCAGATGTATTTTGAAGAGCTGAGAAACACATGTCCGAAAAATCATTAAGCGCAAACCGGTCGTTCGGATGCTGCTTAGCGTCCAAATAGTCTAACCGGTTGTTTTGGAGTCGATCGATAATGTCAATGCTGCTTAGACAATCGTTTGTAGAACTGTGTGTTCCTTTCGGTTTCGGGTAGGACATTTTGTCTTAAGTTTGAATTGTACAGTGTTTGTTGCGGTATAAACAACACAATCGCCATTGGCATTTTTCTCTTTGTTTTGAAGCGTGACTGTGTGTTTGCTGTTATATTAACAGCAATCGCCACAAATTTATATTGATTATCACCATTCAAGAGTTTTGTATCTATTACAGTACAGCTATAGTAAACATTTTGAGCACGCATGTATTTCGTTCAAATTAAAAAAAAAAAAAAAACACAAATATAATGGGCTAATTTAATCGATCAAATCAATAGTTCTATTAAAATGTTAATTATATATCCATTTATCTTTTATCAAAAAAAAAAAAAAATCACCGGGCGTATTAGGAAAACTTATATTCGATATAATTTTATTCCACTCATTCTACGTATTAATTCGATCTGCACTATTTCTGTCGTGGTCACTATTTTAAGCATTTTTCTACCCCGTGATTTTCACCTTTTTCCAAGACTATACACATTGAATTTCCAATAAATTTCTTAGACCAAAAAAATTACAAGCCACATAAAAACAGAAATATTAACTAAATATCTAAAAATTATTAAATATGTTGGTGGAATTCAGTATGAAAATCTGGAAAAATATCACATGAAAACTAAATACATTTTCCATGTTTCTCTTCATAAAAGTACATTTATTTAATTTTTTAAAAAAATATTGATAGTAAAACAATTTTTACTTGCTGCTAGAGTAAATTCGTATCGACATATCGATCCCGTACGTATAATTCCTTGAAAATATTAGTCATTATTTAGCTTAGTTATTTTTGGGGATAGGCAATCTATGTTATATATAGACTTTTTGTAAGACAAATGATTAAGAACACTAGCTTTTCTTTTCTTTTATATAACCAAGGCTTTAACCAAACTAAGAAAGAATATTATAAAGATTGAGCGAAATTTAGATAGATGCCTGATGAGTCGTGTTCTATGCGACATCCGATATGTATGGGATTGATAGCTACATATCATATGTATTATTATTCATTAATGGTACATTCAAACGATACTACATTATATTGAAAGGTAAGTAAAGTGGACAATAAATAGGAGAGGAAAATGTTAAATTTGGGTGGGGAAGTTAGGAGGGGACAAAGTGGAGGAATATTAATATCCCATCAAGACCAACAACATCAACAAAAAAGTACTATATATATTTGACAAATAAAAAAGCAAAAGATAATATTTAAAAAACAAAAGCAAGTAAGAGTGTGACATTTTGACCTTTTCTATATTTAAATTTGGATTTGTTTTGGATTCCGAACGGTTTACCTCAAGATGAATAATAATGTGGATAGTTGGGTTTGTACTATATATATAATGTGAAATTAATGGCGACACTTCTTTTTAATTTCCGTGCATAGTCAAATTAAGAGTTTTTGCAACCACTTTGATATGAGGACACCCCTCTTCGTCTCTCCCCCTGTTTTTACCTCTCTTTTTTACGCACTATCGATGTATTTTTTTTTTTTTTTTTGACAAAGACTATCGATGTATTGATTTATCTAATTTTACTGAAAACGCTTTTAGATCAGAGGTATTTAAAATTTTTAAACTAAATAATTTGTGCTCCACGTTAATAACGTTGTGTTTCTTACCGTGTGTAGTCTTTAGATCTGTAATATGCAAATTTACGTAGATTATGTTTTTTTTTTTTAATATTTCAACACGCTGAAAGTTGAACTGTTTGTCTATGTCGCAAGTTAGATTGTGTATCGCAACTTTTTATTTAAAAATATTGTTTATAGATTGTAAATTTTAAGTTATAGTTTATGAATATGATGATGTAATTAAGATGACTTTGTAGTGTTATACATGTATAGTAACGTATATTATTAAATGATCTGCTTACAGCTTACCTGGTACCTTTTTCTCAAAAATTATAAAAAAAAAATTTGTGTTTGTTTTATAAGTTGATTTGAATTTTGATGGTTTTGTGTTAACGTTTATTGGTTATATTGTAATTTAACTCAACCACTTACACTAAGAATATTTAATATTTTTATTTTATTAAGACGTTAACTTTGTATTTCATTTTTGACTTTCTTTTAAAAAAAATTTAACATGTTTTAAATATTTTGCTTGTTCAGTTCCATTAAACTATAAGTAAATATTTGACTCAAATAAATAATTCTTAAACTTGGTGTAGAATCACATTTTTACTCGAAATATGGTACAAAATATATATTTGCTTTTTCTAGTGTTTGAACATGATAACTATTGATTATTTTATACAATTTTAGTTTTGTAAATTTAAATTATATTTTTAAAATTAACATGTCACAATCCTTAAAATTTTCAATCTCTTGCTTCTAATAGCCCATTAGCTTTCTACTATGTTAACTAAATTATATTATGTATTTTTTAACTCGTAAACACATTACAATTTTTAAGAAAGATAAATCTTATATACAAGTTTTTGATTAATAAGATAACTATATACTCTTTCGAGTAAAATATATGGTTACTTTTCCCCAATATATATTACAACTTTCATTAATTTTTAATATTTATTTATCACATACTTTCTATTTATTAATTATTTTGTGTAATTTTCTTAATTTTATATATAAATAATTATAAATAAATATGTGTTAAATGAGTAGTTTAATAATAATTTAATGCTAAATTATTGATGTGGATAGAGAAAACTAATACGACAAAAGCCTAAAACAAAGATAGTGAATGTTACGTGCATAGTCTAATTTGGAATAGAGAGATGATAGCTATTACGTTTCTGAAGCAGTGAAACTATTATCCCATATAAACTAATAAGACATGTTAGCCAATTATTTGGATTTAATAGATTCATAATAAGGTTTCAGTTTGTTTTTGTTTTAAGTTTTTGTCGTCTTCTTACACATATACTGATATACATACACACATGTATATATCCAGTTTTCTTTTTGGAACATTTGGAATAAATAGACTATTATTTCTCTTAAATCTGAGGGAATAAAACCATAGAATTATGGTTTCATCACCAGGCACTATGAAATAAAATAAGGTAACCATTGTAACCGAAAAGAGTAATTTCAACCCCAAGTTAAAAAGAAGAAGTTGATTATACAACCATTCTTTATTTAACTTTAAAAAAACTGTTAAATTTGTCGCTTGTGAAACAATCAAGCACATGGGTCAAATATTGACTACTACTACTACTATATATATATATATATATATATATATATATATATATATATATATATATATATATTAATATATATATGTGAAATTGTGCATTGTCATTATGACTCACAACTAACGACAAGCTAAAAAACCCTGTTAGAAGAAAACCCATATCATATAGTATAAAACCTACAAATTTCATGATGATAATAACAATCAGATACACATACATAAACCGAAACGATCTCATAATTCTGTTTTAGATAAGAATATATAGTTAGTTCAACTAATTATAGACATGTCATTTCATTATCCAACTCTTAAGCACTGTGATTCTACAGTAAAATACAATATTATTTTACCATAGCTGAATAATATTATGATCAAGTTTAGCTCTACTCACCCGGTTAGAATAATATATCCAATAAACTAAATGAAAACTATTATTCTGATAAATTATAAAGAACTTATAAATCCGTGACTTTATTATATTATTATTTTGTATTATTATAAATATGGCAAAACATAAAGGTATATGATATAAATTATTAAACAAAAAGATTGTCGAAAAATTGTAACTAAATAAAAATAAAGAGATAAATGGGTGTAAATGTGTGGTCAGCACGTGAGAGTTACTTTTGGCGCATGCGAAAAGCTGATGGAAATACCTCATCGTCAACACTTTTCATTTTATATTATACAGAAATGGCCTCAGATGAAAAAGTAGATATAAAACATTAAAATTATTATTTCTTTCGGCATCTTAATATTCATATTATCAAATCAACTTGCATAAATGATAATTATAAAGATTTTAGTTAAAGGTTAAAAATATTTTACTGTGATTTTCTCCATCGAAGTATCGAAGTTCCATTTCAATTTCACTTAAATGACTAGAAAATAACCTAATGAATTTTCTTAGAAAAACAGTAAGTGTGTTTGTCATTATTGAACAGGAAATATACGGGAAACGTATTAATTAGATCGTGACTTAATTTTAATTGTTATGGTGCAAACACGATAAAGATTTGTGAACAATGAAAAAAGAAAAACACGGTTAGGAATGTGACGGAAATGAATGATTGTTTAGCATTTGGATATTATTTATGTATACTTTACATTTTATTGATTGCCATTAAACTGGATTTTAAAGTTTTCAAGTATTTTACAAGTTTTCGAGTTCTTCTACATAAAGTGTCGTAATCTAGATCTACTCAATTTGATACTCTACTCTCAGTAATCTGTAATCGAATGGTATTAATATATAGCCAGCAACTTTGTACATATATATGCTCAAGTTTTATTATCCACAGTTTTAATACATGATTAAAATGCGATCATATTGAATAGTATGAAATATATCGAATAGACCAAAATGAAAAAAAAAATATATAACTGTATACAGTAATTATTCAAGTGGCTGTAGTTTAGTGGTAAGAATTCCACGTTGTGGCCGTGGAGACCTGGGCTCGAATCCCAGCAGCCACAATGTTTACTTTTTTTACCAAAAAGTAAATGATATTAGTCGTAAAGAATAAGAAAAAAAAAAAAAGAGAAATAGTGCGGCGATGTGTGACGGATAATTGAAGTTTGAAGAGAAAGTGGGGTCTACCTGACCGCGCCATAAAAGAGACGCAGATTGTCTGGAATTAAGGAACCATTTATTATTTTCCATTGCTCCTTCTTTCAGTTCTTTTATTTTTATTTTATTTTATTGCGGTAAACACATAATAATACGCCCTAAAAGAATAATTCATTATCTATTTCAGTATAATTGTCGATTTGCCATTTTTCATGCATAAAACAAGCTGTTTTGTTCTTACAAAAATCAGCTGTTTTCTACAAGTATGTTTTAATTATTTTTTGACTAGAGGTTGTTTTTTATACTCGTAAAACGATCTTTAACTGAAATAGCCAGAGAAGTTTCTATTAGTTTAATCAAAACATTTTATTGACATGTGAAATCATTTTCTACTTACAAGTTGAAAAAAAAAAACAGAAAGAAAAAGGTATTAAATTTGGAACCAAAAGAAAGTAAAAAAGTTTTTACAGAAAGTAATTACACTTGCAGATGAAAGAAAAGGCAAGTATGATGTGTGAAAAAGGGCAAAGAGGAGTCGTATCACAGTGTTTGACTGATCACTGTCTTCTGATCCCTTTTTCAGTTTTAAAATTGTAACTTACGAATTAAACTGTCCGTTGCTCTAATCAGTTTGTAAATGATAGTTTAATAGTAACTGACTAATTTAGACTTCGAATAAAACTATTCGCTGCTTTAATCAGCTTTTGGCGTGTTGTTAGCGATTTAGTTCCCATAGCCTCAACCTCTTGCAGGCTAGCTCTCAATTCTGATCGTAGGACTAATGTGATTAATTTGATCCAGAAATTTGTTTTTGTTATTCTCACTACTATGTAAATTAGTTAATTTTACTAATCTTATTCATTAATGAAAATGTTGAACATGGTTGTTTTTTCCGCTCCATAGCCAATTTTTGTTTGTTTTTACATATCACACCTAACTATTGTAATATTGACAACATAAATTTACAAATTTGTATCTTACATATGTACCGAAAACCCTACTCTTTTTCTTTTTGTGTCCTTTTGATCAAAGGTCCAACTATTAAAAACATAATTACATTTTTATGGTACATTGTACACCTAAACAGTTTATATAATTTTCTTACCGAATAATACAAAAATATGTTCGTATAATAAATGATGATAAGACGTGCTAACAATAAAACACTACCACAAAAGGATAGTGAGAGAATGTGTTTTGTAACAAGACATATTTTGATTGCTTGATGTGTTAAAATGATTATGTCAAGACAGAGAGCGATCATAGGCTTTAGTTTGCTTTTCCTTGCGTCGATTTCATACGAATGACGATTTTATATGGAATTTTGCATTTCGAAATTTCCTTAACCAAATTGAAGTTTCCTTAACCAAAATCTTGTTACAACTTAATTAGAAGCACATCTTCAAGAGCATAACTTGAAGAGTATATAGACCAGATCTAATAATCAAGTCTCCTTTTATTATTTTGTAGTGATTAGAACTTTCAGCTAACAAGAACTCCTCCAAATGAAAAATAAAAATTCCGTGGATTCAAGATGTATATTTTAACTTGGGATATAAGGTGTGATCGATAAGACTTGTATTACCCTTTTTACAGGTTAAGTTACATTTCTCCATCGTTTCATCGTTTGTATTCCATGTAGGTATTAAAATATGTAAATGAATTCCATCTAAAATTCGCAATTTCTAGTTTTATGTACAGTATAAACTCTATAAATTAATACTCGATAAATTAATAAATACGATAAATTAATAAATACGATAAATTAATAAAATTTTCTAATTTTAAATTGGGTCAGTGTAAAATACGACACAGTTCGATAAGATAATAAGATAATAATTTTTTTAAAACTCTTATATAAAATATGGTCCCAATAATATTATAAATTAATAATTATCATATAAAAACTATATATATAACTAAAACATACTAAAATATGAATTTTATGTTGTTTGTTTTTTCTTAAAGTTGAAATCTTTAAAACTCATATCTAGTTTTTCTTATTGGATCAAAAAAATAATTTTAGATGTAAGAAATTTAGGGAATGATTTTGATGAAAATGAAATCAATGATTTTGCATATCAACGAATGTGTAATAAGTGAAAAGTTATGAGTTTCATGTATCTTACACACGAAAATACAATAGGAAAACTAAATGAAAAAAAGAATTTCAAATTGACAAATACGAAAAATGTAAACAATAAAGTATATACATCAAATAAAATAGTTGATAAAATATTTTTTTTTTGAAAAAAAAGTTAAGAAAATATCCTTTTAAAGAAATACTTTTTATTTAATATAAAAAAAGTTTTAGAAGATTATTATAATTAAAAATAATAATAATTATCAAAATCGATTAACTAATAACTCTATAATTAATAAAATATTAAAATTCTAACATTATTAATTTATAAATATTAATTTATAAAGTTTCTACTATATATGTTTTGTATGCTCGCTAAAGCACTTGTTGATTTTTATGAACTTTAACTCAAACCATGTAAATTAGTAACGTTTAATTTATCGAATTTGGACAAGAATATGATGGACTCCTATATATAGTCATTTCACACAAACAATAGGGGCAACTTCGTAAATGATCGCTATATTATTATATAAATATATAAAATTTAAAAAGAAGAAAAAAAAACGCACCACTTTTCTTTTTCCGCTTATGCACAGCTTGTCGGTTTGCGTGCAAATCCTCTGTTTCACAATTTTCTCTCTCTCTTCTCTTTTATTCCTCCCTCTGTTCTCAGTTCAGAGAGCGGACACACATCACTTACTCTCTCTCTCTCTCCTTCACTTCTTAACTTTCTCACATAACCACTACTCTTTCTTTTCTCTTTTTTAAATTTTCTTCCAGAGTCTTCAAAACTTTTTAGCTTCAATTTGTACCAAGTGATGTTCTGTCTTTCTTCTTCTTCTTCTTCTTCATCATTGTTAAGGACTTAAGGTTTATGTGTCCTGAATTCTGATAAATGCTTCTCCTGATTTGTGTCTCTCTTCTTTGAGAGAATTCACGTCTCTGTCTTGGGAAAGTTTGGGTCTTTCTCTTTTCCCAGACAATCCAACTCTGTAATTGGGTTTTTTTTGTTTGGGTGTTATATATATTCTGTTTTTCCTCCAAGAATCTCTAAAATTCTCAGATCTTCTGAATCTTCCCTTTCTCTGTTTTTAATAACTTTTCTCTCATCTTGGTTTCCCTTTTTTTCTTTTCCCAATTCTCGTTTCCACATGTCGTTGGTCTTTCGCTACAAGCCACGACCATAGAATCTTCTTTGTCTGAAAAAACAAAAGAGCCACAATTTACGTTTCTCTTAAGAAACGACGGACTTTCCGAAGAAAATAAATATTTAGAAAAAAAAAAAAATAAGAAAGTAAAGAAGAAGCAGAGAAGTTTGAGACTTTGGAGTTTTGTGGTCGAGAAGAAAAAAAAATGGAGATGGCGGTGGCTAATCACCGAGAGAGAAGCAGTGATAGCATGAATAGACATTTAGACAGTAGCGGCAAGTACGTTAGGTACACGGCGGAGCAAGTGGAAGCTCTCGAGCGTGTCTACGCCGAGTGTCCTAAGCCAAGCTCGCTCCGGCGACAACAGTTGATCCGTGAATGTTCCATTTTAGCCAATATCGAGCCTAAGCAGATCAAAGTCTGGTTTCAGAACCGGAGGTATAGATTCTCTAATTGCTTCTTCTCACTCTCTAAGAAAGCAACAAAAAGAAATCTCTAGTTTAGGATTAGGGATTTGGAATTTGATTAATGGAAGGACCACAGACACTTGTGGAGTATTCTTTTGTCTACTAGTTTAGTAGCTCTTAGATGAATTTGGTCCGTGATTCGATTCTCCGACACAGTTTCCTGTTTATCAAAGGGGTTTCTCAGAATTTGTCTAATAGTGCCAGATTTGGACTTTCATGTGTATCTTCTATCCTCGTTAGCTCTATAAACTATTCTTGTGACTATGTTTATTGTCTGATGTCTAAACTGGTTATCTGTTTTTGTGTGTGGTTTAGGTGTCGAGATAAGCAGAGGAAAGAGGCGTCGAGGCTACAGAGCGTAAACCGGAAGCTTTCGGCTATGAATAAACTTCTGATGGAGGAGAATGATAGACTGCAGAAGCAAGTTTCTCAGCTTGTGTGTGAAAATGGATATATGAAGCAGCAGCTAACAACAGTTGTATGTAACTTCAAAAAAGGAAACATTGTTTCTTCAAAATGTGTTCTTAAAGAGAACGATCATGTAAGTTTTTTGTTTTTGTTTTTTCAGGTGACTGATGCAAGCTGTGACTCTGCGGTTACAACTCCTCAGCATTCGCTTAGAGATGCGAATAGTCCTGCTGGGTAAAGTCTCATTTTGGCTTTTGTAGTGACTGTTCTTGCCTTGTCCTCATGGACTGATATCAGTTGGTTATGTTGGTAGATTGCTATCGATCGCAGAGGAGACCTTGGCAGAGTTCCTATCCAAGGCTACAGGAACTGCTGTTGATTGGGTTCAGATGCCTGGGATGAAGGTTTATACGCTTCTCCTTTCATTACTTTTTAGATGTTGATATATCTATGTGTCTATGTGCTATATCTACGTGTGTGTTTTAGCCTGGTCCGGATTCGGTTGGCATATTTGCGATATCGCAAAGATGCAGTGGAGTGGCAGCTCGAGCCTGTGGTCTTGTTAGTTTAGAACCTATGAAGGTAAAGAAAAAGGCACTGTTTTCAATGCTATAGACTCAGAGTCAACAATGTTTCATTTTCAACCGGATTCTGTTTTCTTGCAGATTGCAGAGATACTCAAAGATCGGCCATCTTGGTTCCGTGACTGTAGGAGTCTTGAAGTTTACACTATGTTCCCTGCTGGTAATGGCGGCACAATTGAGCTCGTGTATATGCAGGTCAAATCTTCTTTTCTCTTTTTGGTTTAGTTTAATATCTCTAACAATGGAAGATGAATTAATAAGAAATGACTTTTGGTGATCAGACATATGCACCAACGACTCTGGCTCCTGCCCGCGACTTCTGGACACTGAGGTACACAACGAGCCTCGACAATGGCAGCTTTGTGGTATGCAACTCTCAAAATGTCTATCAAGCGTTAACGTAAAAACTGTTAGAATTGGCATATTGATGTTCTATAATCTAAATGTGTCTTTGACAGGTTTGCGAGAGGTCACTTTCTGGATCAGGAGCTGGTCCTAATGCTGCTTCAGCTTCACAGTTTGTGAGAGCAGAAATGCTTTCAAGTGGGTATTTAATAAGACCTTGTGATGGTGGCGGTTCAATTATTCACATTGTTGATCACCTTAATCTTGAGGTAATTAGATCTTTCACAGAAAACATTTTGAGTTTGCTTCCTTAAAAGCATTGATTCTAACTAAATCTGTTTTCTTGCATTGTAGGCTTGGAGTGTTCCGGATGTGCTTCGACCTCTTTATGAGTCATCCAAAGTCGTCGCACAAAAAATGACCATTTCCGTGAGTGTATATATAATAAAGTAATAAACCATGAGATGTAATTGATTCATATGCATATCTAATGGTTTCTTGTTTTAGGCGTTGAGGTATATCAGGCAATTAGCGCAAGAGTCTAATGGTGAATTAGTGTATGGATTAGGAAGGCAGCCCGCTGTTCTAAGAACGTTTAGCCAAAGATTAAGCAGGTATATTATATACAATCATGAGCTAAAATCTAATTGTTCTTTGCTCTTTTGATCTTATTATCGTGTTGTTGGTTTGCTTGCAGAGGTTTTAATGATGCGGTTAATGGGTTTGGTGACGACGGTTGGTCTACGATGCATTGTGATGGCGCGGAAGATATTATCGTTGCTATTAACTCTACGAAGCATTTGAATAATATTTCAAACTCTCTGTCCTTCCTTGGAGGTGTGCTTTGTGCTAAAGCTTCAATGCTTCTTCAAGTAAGTTATCATTGTGCTCTGTTTTGGTACTCTGTGTCCTTTTCAATGGCTGTAAATTTGTGTTCTTTGTTATTGTCTTTTTCGTAGAATGTTCCTCCTGCGGTTTTGATCCGGTTTCTAAGAGAGCATCGGTCCGAGTGGGCTGATTTCAACGTTGATGCGTACTCTGCTGCTACGCTTAAAGCCGGCACCTTTGCTTATCCGGGAATGAGGCCTACAAGGTTCACCGGGAGTCAGATTATAATGCCGCTAGGGCATACAATCGAACACGAAGAAGTGAGACACTTTCTAGTCTTGTCCATTGAGAAAACATCATATTTGTTGTGTTCTTTCTTTAATGTAATATTTGGTGTGTTGTTATGCTTCAGATGCTTGAAGTTGTTAGACTAGAAGGACATTCTCTTGCACAAGAGGATGCGTTTATGTCCCGGGACGTCCATCTTCTTCAGGTATTTATCATTTCTAAGAGATCTTGAGACTTCTTCCATTTCAGTCATGGTGAATTTGACCTTAATGATGTATGGCAGATTTGTACCGGGATTGACGAGAATGCTGTTGGAGCTTGTTCCGAGCTGATATTTGCTCCGATTAACGAGATGTTCCCTGATGATGCTCCACTTGTTCCTTCTGGATTCCGAGTCATACCCGTTGATGCTAAAACGGTACTACATTGTCTTTGCTGACTTATAGATGATAGATGGTTAGTCTCAAATGCCTCACATTGTCTACAGGGAGATTCACAGGACATGTTGACAGCTAACCACCGTACATTAGACTTAACATCTAGCCTCGAAGTCGGTCCATCTCCAGAGAATGCTTCTGGGAACTCTTCTTCTAGCTCGAGCTCGAGATGTATCCTCACGATCGCGTTTCAGTTCCCTTTCGAAAACAACTTGCAAGATAATGTAGCCGGAATGGCTTGTCAGTACGTGCGGAGCGTGATTTCATCGGTTCAACGCGTTGCAATGGCGATCTCACCGTCAGGGATAAGCCCTAGTCTGGGGTCCAAACTGTCTCCTGGATCTCCTGAAGCTGTTACTCTTGCTCAGTGGATCTCCCAAAGTTACACGTAGGTTTCTTAATGTTTTTACTTATGATTCTTTCTTATAAGCTTATCGATAATGTCTTACGTCTAATATGTTTTGATTTTCCAGTCATCATTTAGGCTCGGAGTTGCTGACGATTGACTCGCTTGGAAGCAACGATTCCGTATTGAAACTTCTTTGGGATCACCAAGATGCCATCTTGTGTTGCACGTTAAAGGTGTGTTTCTCCTAAACCAAACAAATCCTGAATTGAAACAGTTTTAGACACATAACCGTACTCGGTTTAATGTGGTCTGGTTATGTACTTGCAGCCGCAACCAGTGTTTATGTTTGCGAACCAAGCTGGTCTAGACATGCTAGAGACAACACTTGTAGCCTTACAAGACATCACACTCGAAAAGATCTTCGATGAATCCGGAAGAAAGGCTCTCTGCTCTGACTTCGCCAAGCTTATGCAACAGGTAAAAATAAATAAATCTTTGGTAAGGTAATGTTTGTTGGATTCATTGTCTGAAAATGCCTTTTGTCTGTACAGGGATTTGCGTGTTTGCCTTCAGGAATCTGTTTGTCGACCATGGGAAGACACGTGACTTATGAACAAGCTGTTGCTTGGAAAGTGTTTGCTGCATCTGAAGACAACAACGACAACAACAATTTGCATTGTCTTGCATTTTCTTTCGTAAACTGGTCGTTTGTGTAATTTAATATTTTGTGAGGGTAAAATTAGGAAGACTAATCAAATTTACTTTTAGACGAGAGAAAACTCATTTTTTTGGTTGTGTAGTGTCTCTCTTTCTCTGTTTTTGATCAAATTTTCTACGCTTTTTCATTGTGTTTTTATTTATTTTAGTGAGGAAACAAAAAAGAGACTAGAACAGCCTTGCGGTTTCTATAATGGGAAAATGGAGTTTCACAACCCTATTTTATGTATTTAATTACGTTTACAACGTAGTAATATATATATTTCAAAAATAAGAAAAAAGAAACAAAGAATCAACAAGAAACTGCAGATGTAAGAAAGAAAAATTTACAGCCGAATACAATTTTTGACCGGCCGTTAAATTGGAAGGATTTTCAGAATCTCATGCATCTAGCAGGTAAACCGGTCTGGTGATCGACGGCAACAATCTCAGAGACATTGTTGCAACGAAGAACATCTTGGCCAAGCTTAGCTCCTGCAGCCTTAAGACCTTTAAGAGAAACCGGAATGTTAAAGAGGTTTAGCGACGGAAGCTTTGAAGCCGGAGGGAGTTTCTGACTCGGCAAGAAGTTTCTGAAATCATCCTTAAGCAAAGGAACTTCGAAATCGGTTTTATCGTGTTTCACCACATTGTCTTTGGCTGCAATGTGAGCTCCTGGCTCCATGTGGTTGGTCGAGAAACTTTGTTGGTTAGGGAAGTTAGGGTAGAGAGTAACGTATCCTCTAAGGTACATCATATCGATCAAGAACTTCTTCCAAGAAGCTTGCCAACCGTTGGTTCTTGATTTCGGAATCTGAACCGGATTCGCTTTCGCGTTCTCCGTGAATCTCATGTTCATGTAGACATAGAACTCTCTCCATTGCTTCGGGAAGAAAACAGCTCCCCAGCTACAAGGTAACTGGTGAAGGTAAGGTGTGTGTGGATGGATCTGTTTGAAGAACTCTGTTGGGTTCCATTTAGGTCTCTCTTTAACGACTTCGACAATTTTGGGCGTGTAAAGAGAGATGGAGGAGAGCTCAGGGAAAGAGATTTGAGGGTCGTAGTGGTAAGCGAGTAGAGCGTATTTGATCCAGAGGTAGTAGTAAGGAGAGACTTCGATGTCGTCTTCAAGCAAGAGACCAAAGTCATCATCAGAAGCTGGATACCAACTCTCACTCACAGCTCGGATTAGTCCTCCTTGGATGATTCTTCTTCTTAAGGTCTTTGGTCCGTGAGGCCAATCGAATGTGGTAACAACTCTTATCGTCTCTTCATCTACTTTGCTATCCATGTTGAAACTGATAGGTATCTCGTCGCCTAGATAGTACGCATTGCTCAAAGACCTAAGCAGTCTTAGTAAAGATTGAGCTCTGTTTTGGGTGATGATGTTCACTGAGACTCTCATCTTGTTCCAATCTGCAATCATGTCGATTTTCGGGTAAGCGAAACCAAAAAAAAAAGAAGAAGAAAAAAGGTAAAGATTCTTACTTGGCAATGCTGTTGATCTTAAATCAGCCATCCATAGAACCTTAGAGATAGAAGCTCTTGGAAGAAGAACAAGTGCGGTGCCATTAGGGTTTGTCTCAGTAGCCATTTTCAAAGCTTTCTTGACATTAGGATCAGCATCAGCTAACGTAATCACCACGCTAGGGTTATGGATCTTGATAAGCCCTTTCATGCTCGAATACACAGCTTGCAACACAGGCACCTCTGAGTTCGACACACCCAAGATAGCTCCAACTTCCAAATCAAAAATCTTGAATCTCCTCTCCTTGCAAACCACCTTAGGCCAATTCAAAGCCGACGCCGCATCCTCGCAGGGACAGAATTTCCCGCCCGAAACCGCGAGGTAAGCCTTTTTACCGACGGTGGTTCTGAATTTTTCAAGCAGAGGACCTAATGCTTTCACTTCATCGATCGAATGCGCGTAAAACAGAGCGTCGATCTTCTGAGGATACATCGCAGCCCATTGAGTTATGTAACCCGTAGACAAAGCTTTCCACCATTGATTGTCTCTCACTTCCACAATGTTTTTGAAAATCACTGTGGTTTCTGATACGTAAGCGAGCCTGTGTTCACTATCTCCCCATGTCTCCTTGTCATTTGGATCCACAGGAAGAACAAAAGAACCTGCATTTCTGTACTTTTGAAGCTGATAGCTGCCAAAACGCAAAATTTCAAAACAAAATTATTACTCCAGAACAAAAAGGTTTCCTTTTTTCTAACTTTCATCAGAGAATTGAGTCTAATTGTTTTTCATCCTGAAACAGAACATTGTCTACAACACGTGACTCTATCACTCTCACGAAGATCATCATCCTACGAGACGTTACTACAATGATTGTATAGCAATGCGAGATTGTATGACACTACACAACTTTTTAGAATACTATAATATATATATATATATATTAATTTGAACATAATTTATAACAAAAAAAAGTCATTTTTGTGTGATTAAGAAATGATAAAAGTTACAATTCAAGCGACATTGTGGTTGGAGAAACTAACCTCAGGTGAAGATCTTCGCCGGTGGCGAATGTGAATGGTTTCTCGATGAACAACGCTTTCACGAGCTCCGCTGATAAGAACCACGAGCTTGATAAGAAATCAACCTGGAGGATTCGATCCAAAGTGATGTCATAAGCTGGATCAGGCAAGTAAAGCCCCGCTTCTTTCGATCTAAACTTCCTATAGCTCGGAAACGTGAAATCCTTCTGCCGGAAAGGAAGAATCCGTCCGATGCTTCCCAAAACGGAGTTCTCGTACTTCTCCGTTCCGGCGACGTGTGAGAGCATCTGAAGCATCTTCTTCCCAGGGATCATATCGTCGTCGATAACGTAAACCAGATCCGCTTCCGTCTGAAGCGCGATCTGGAATCTTCCATAGTACTTGAAGTCGTAGTTCGAGCTGATGAAGCTGATCCGAGAGTCGTTGTAGCTTCCGGCGATTCGCCGGAGAGAAGCTTCGTTGGGGCTCCCGAAGGCCAAAACCCAGACATGGTGAAACGGCAGCGTTTGGTGGAGAAGAGAATCGAGCTGAGCGCAAAGCGTTTTTCGCTTGAAATGGTTTAGTATCACTGTTACTTTGGGTTTTGTCGGCCCGTTTAAGGCCCATTTAGACTTCATCTTCATCAGCTCCTCTAAACTCTCTGACCCAAGATTCTTCTTCTGGAAACCCAAAACGTCTTCGTATAGCTCTCTCTTCATCTTGATCATTTGCTGATCGTTCGATTTCTTCTGCGAGAAATCGATCTTCTCGTACTCGCAGACCTCCGTCGGAGTAACCACCGCCGGAAAGTTTTCCTCCGACGATTTCAGAAAGGAAGCAGAGTCTTGGAAATGGCTGACGACGTGAGGCGTAACAATGTAATTACGCATATTATGGGCCCATTTGGTGGCCCAAGTGAAGTCTGGCTTGGCCCGTAAGTCAATGGAAGGACTCATGTAGTAGAGAAGTCCGGTGGCGTAGACGGCAAATGCGAATTGAAGAAACGTCAGCGCCGTCACGAACTTGGCGGAGTTGAGTTTCCGGCTTGGTTTTGATTTCCCGGCGGAGTATTCACCGAAGATGCTCTCTATATAATCACCGCCGCTTCTCACCGCCGGTGGCCGGATAAAACCCATTTTCTCAGAATCCAAAACCTTTTATTATTTTGAACAAAACAAAAAAGAGAAATAAGAACGTAGAGGTTGGTTTTTTTTTTTTCTTTATGTTTCTATGTTAACTGTTTATAGAAATGTATATATATAGATGGACAAGACATAAACACACTTATATATATAAAGTGAGATTTGTGGGTGAAGAAGCATTACATAAGGAGGATATCACATGGGGTAAACGTTCATTAAGAATAAAGTGAAGTGTTAGTTTAAATAATAAGATTTTTTTTAAAATAATTTTATTGGTTGAATGTATTAAAAAAGGTTACGCAATACCGTTAAATTTGTAACTTATTAAATTGTTTTGTTATTCAGAGGAAATATGATTTTTTTAAGGATAATTAGAACACTCAACGGGAAAAGCCGGGTTCATTGGCGTATAAAAGGGATACCTTAATTTGCATTTAACACTTCCATATGCTATGTTTAATTTGTTGCAAATACAATATTGTGTGGATAACTGGATATCATAAACTATATATAATCCCATTACTCATATAGTCATCTTCACTTTTGTTCAAGTTATTTGACGAAAAAATGAAAGAGCAATATATTTTTGTTCAAGTTAATTCAGTTGTTCACTTTTCGAAATATGAAATAGAGTATCGAACAACTCTTAGCATCCACTAAACTTAAAAATGTTGAAGAACTTAACCAACAGTAATGTACACGGTATGGAAACAAACTCAGTTTCAGTGCATACTCTTTCTGTTAATAATTAACTAAGAATTTAAAGATTTATGCAGCCTAGTCGAGAAGGAATTAAATAAAAAGTATATTACCTTTGTGTACATGATCGATCGTATTGTGGGAATGATCAAGCCTTTTCCTCTTCAACAATCGATCCACAAAATATATTATATTATAGTACGATTTCTCCTTGAATAATGAAAAAATAACGTGTAAAGAGTTTAAGAATCCAAAGAAAGAAAGAAAGATTTGAGTAGAGAATGCGTTATTGAAAGTTTTAGGAGTATGAAAACATTTTATACAAATGTTTCGGATACAAGCGACGGTTTGACTTTGCAATTTGCATGAAGATACGTAGTTGAACTTTGCAGCAATTTGTCACCTTTTGCTTATATTATAGTCTCACTGTTATCTTAATATTCTACTTTTTAATGGACTCTAGCCGAACATTTTACCAGAAAATCTCCATATATCCATATATATCATAAATAATAACAAGAAAACAAAAGGTAGGAAAATGTGGAAGAATGTATTAAAATATATAATTAACATCATAATTTTGTTTTTGCATTAAAAATATATATTAAAAACAGTATATATGATATATATACAGTTCTCTCCCATTATTTGATTAAGTGGCGTTAAGCCCTCCCTAAACGGCAAACGCTATAATGCTATATGTCTAAAGAAGTTTAAACATTGATAAATATTAGTATTCCTGCTGTGATTAATAGTTATGCACTTACTTGTTACTTAGATTACGATGAGTTTTGAGGTCGGTCACGCATGTGAAACTACAGTTACAAATATAAATATCCTTCATCACTCAATTGAAAATACGGTGACCTTATTGCCACCTTTTTTATTTGACGTCGATTGCTTCTTTTGGCTTATTGAAAGAGTTCATTTATATACATATCAGTATACGTATACAAACCATACGTGTCTATATATATACCAGGATACTATATATATAACGTTCGTGTACAAATTACTTACTATATATATATATATATATTTTTTTTGGTAAAAGTAAAGGTGCATGTCTAATGTTCCTCACATTGATAAGGCATCATATCGCATCCATTCACATCACATTTTTAACTTATACGATGTATATTTATCTTGTATACATTTCAATATGAATACATCAGAGGTTTAACCTTTTTAAGAGTTGCTAACGAGACGGAGCATAAACAAATTCTCGGCGATTTATTTACTCATGTGATTCACGCAATTTTCAAGTATTTTAATTAGTAATGTGAATTAAAAAATTAAACATTGTATTTACAAGATGTGAAAGTTATTTCATATATGGTGATCAAGAAGACCAAACCATTTTAACAAAAAAAAAACTCTGTTTATTAACCTCTTAGTTGTACGATCTACTTTTGTGGCAAGGATAATTTTAGGCAGCTGGTAAATTAAGTTTGGAGACTAGCTAGGTAGCTACATATAAAAATGAATATCTAACGAAAAATGATTCATGATGACCGGTCTCTCCAAAAGTGGAAAATTTTGTAACTATGCATATTTTTCCTAAGGAGTTGTAATTTGACTTCTCAGAAACGAACCCGTTTTTTCACGACCAAGCAGCTTCGTTGTTCCATTGTACCTAATATATGTGGACCGACACATAGTAATGAACACGAATGTATAGTGTAATTACTTATTAGAAGTTCACCAAACTTGGCTTTTAGTGTTTGTCAACTTCATAGTGTCAGATACACCACCTTTCTAATGTGTATATATGTATGTCTGATTAAAGTCCATGTACAAGTGGTATCATGTCTGAGTCAAAGTCGATGTACAACTGGTAATCATATTCGTTATGATCAAAATTATATTTACGGGTTGCTGGGAGTTTTGATTTATCTCACATATTTTGATCATACCTTTTTTTTTTTAACCATAACTTATAGTTTTCACTTTTTCACATGTTCTTGAAACAAGAACAACATAGCGCCGGACCGAGGGCGGTTTTCAATCCAGTTTTAGGTTTGGTTTCAGTTGAAACTTTTTCGCTTTCTTTTCTACAACTATTTTATTTTTTTTTGTTTTTTGGGTGCAACTAATTCAAATTCTTTTCAAAGATCTTTTTTTTTTTTTTTGGGTATGATTTCATTTCATGTGTTTGAAATTTTAATTAACTACTCGAAAATGTGTATTGAGTTAAAAAACTAAATCTGATCAAAGACGAATCAACTACGTCACAATGCACTAGATCAGTATGCATATTTTTGGTGATGCGACGTATATTTAACAGATAAGTACGAGACAGTAGACACAGTAAATGCAGACATATAAAACATCAATTTGAAACGTACATACTACATAGCATAAACTCTAGTGTGCTACTTTAGGATGTCGCCATCTAAATAATTAAATCTAAACAAACGATTCGATAACCGATTGTTCTAAAGTATGAATATAAGTCTATAAATATATTAAACTCATGATCATTGATCAGATATGGTTTGGATAATTTGGTACACATAGTTATATTCCATTCGGTTTGGATTCGAGAATTTTGGTTTGATTCGGTTCGAATCAATTTTTTTGCCTAGCCAGATCAAAAATGTTTTTATTGCTATTGACATATTCGTCTGAAACTTTTTACTATAAGATTCTATCCAATTAGGCTAGTCTCTCAAAACAGTCGTTGGTTTTTCTAGCCAAATATGTTTGTCCTTCTATGGTCGTCCAATGAACTTAATTGAAGTATTAAACTAACGAGTTCGACCAACAAGCTTTTCAGAAATAGATAGATTATAAGGATTATTGCCAACATGATATATAAGCTAAGTAACCATTGAATTTTTTTGGAGTCTCTAGTCTTTCCAACACAATTTTGGAAGAGAGAAACGATGACATGTATAATATTTCCATGATTCAACCATATTGCTTATTTGTGCATGATTAGCTGTTATCAAATTAAGTAGTAAGCCTGAAAAATGAACCTTCTAGTCCCTTGTATTGCACGATTTGAACCCAAAAAATGTTTCCCTTTCGTTTTTTCTTAACGATTTGGTTATTTAAGTTTGATCGGTATACGAATAAAAGAAAAAAAAAGAAAAAGAAAAAGAAAAGCTAAACTAGAATAAGATTCAATATATATAACAAGCGAAGAATTGATTAGTTCTATGTGGCCATTCACTAATCTAGAGGAATTTGGCGGAGGAAAATAGTTTTAAAATCGGTCTGACATAAAATTCTTAAGCTGATTTTTATTATCAAATGCTATTAATAACTATTTGACTTTTACAAATCAATATAATTACTACTTTGACTTTATTGAGAGAATGTGGAGGCAGATCTTGAGATCCAACAAGAACACAGGCTTTAGCACGTGATCAAGTCGCATATGAATTTATATAGTCTTTAGTTTTTAAATACCAAACAAATTTTATGAGACGCACTGAAAAGAATGTAGATCATAGTTACTCACATTTGTGTTGTGGAAATACAAGAAAGTAATTTTGGACGTTTGTTAAAGTCAACAAAAAATTCGAGGACGTTTGTGAAAGTAATCATTTACGGAGAGATCAATGAAACTATTAGAAATAGTCGCATTACAATCCTACTGCTTGGCCCAAATAATTATCGACTATTAGGGCCCATAATTTAAAGAAGATAGTCAGATACCAAATGGTAGTGAATTTATGGCGGTTTTTTGGCCTTTTTCTGATAATAACCATTTGCATAATACTGAGAATTACCAAAATATCATAAACTCATATGGTATACTTTACAAAAAATTTAAGTTCTAATGAGAATAATTTGGAATTTTTAGGTAGCATATGTATATAAATTTTAAAAGTTTAAGGGAGAACATTTTCTCCACAATCACAATTCACACGCCTATACCCATCAAACACATTAAGAAAAAATCAACAAAAATTATAATTCTAATGAAGGAGATAAAAAAACCAAGCCACTCTTTGCTGAAAATTCAAATAAATATTATACCTATATAAGCACCAATTCCACATTTGTCCCATTTTTTTTCCAACCCCACCAAAAGCTACTAATTCGACTTATACCCCCAAAATTGAGAAATTCAGCTTAAACTACCCTCCCAATTGCAAAACAAATCGTACTAAGCAAAACCACCAAAAAAAAAACGAAGAAAATTATGAAAAATCTCCCATTTACACTTCCAGCAATCACCTAGGTCTTGGCCTCGCCGGAAAAGAGAGAGCTTGCCGGAGTTTCCTCTGTGCCGAGGGACTTGGAGAAGTCGAATTCGAGTTCGAATTAGAACTAGCGATAGGGATCCCGAAAGTCATCGTCTGAGAAAGATTCACCATATCCACCATCGACTGCGTCTGGTAACTCGTCGTCGTAGTATCGCTCATATCCCCCCTCGCCGTGGCTCGTTGCCACGAATGCGAGCTCAGACCGGCCAGAACGTAAGCCCTACCGGAAGCCTCGTACACCTGACGGCTCGCCATTCTCTCCTGCGTCTCCTTCAGCTCTGCATACAACGAGACACACAACGGATCTCCGGCTCGCCCTGACACCGACTCATTCAGTACCCGACGGCAAGTCTCCAGAACCGACACAGCTTCAGTCAAATCACCGCGCTCAGCTAAAACCCTAGCTTCAGAGATTGCTTCAGCCGCACGTAACCTGATTATCTGTCTGTCAACTTCAATCGAAACCACAGGTCTCCCTTCCGCCATCACCACCGGCCTGAGGATCTTTACTTCGCCGGCATTGTTCATATCAACGTTCTCTTTCGTCACCGGATCTCTGTAAACGCATCGAACCTTGAGCAACGACATCGGATCCGAAACTCCATCCACAATGGGGATATCGAGATTCACCAAGAAGTTCCTCTCTTCCTCTGCGTAGAGATCACCAACTCCGATAGATCCGGTTCTCGAATCCGGACCGCTATTGAACCGGTAGCTTCCAGCTTTAACCGAACCAATCCGCAGCATGTGATGAACACACTCGATCTTCACGCACAGCTCTTGAACCACGACGCTGAGAAGACCTCCAATGCACTGCGCAAAGGCGTCTTGTATAACCGTCTCCGACTCTATGAAAGAAAACGTCCCTCCAGAGTTCTCCGCAATGAAATGCATCAAGGAAGCGTCGTGGTCAGAACCGAACCCGAACGCGTGAACCGGGATCTTGTTTCCGTTGATCTCTTTAGGAAGCAGAGACTTGTAATCTTTCCCTCTGGAACCAGTGGGGCTAGTCATGGTGTATGTATCTTGACCATCAGATAACAGCACGATGCTCGTTACCGGGTTCTTGAATCTACGGTCGATCAAAACCCTAGCGCCTTTCTTCAACCCCTCCGCAATGTTAGTCCCTCCGTTAGCGACCAACGAGTTAACCGCCTGCAACGCCTCTTGTTTACCGGTCTCGGTCATGAGACGGAGAGGGAAGTTCCGGCGAGCCGTGGAGGAGAAGGAGATAACCGAGAGACGGTCGAACGGGCCAAGATTCTGAATCACAAATCCCATTGCTCGTTTCAGCAAGGCCAGCTTTGACCCCGCCATGCTTCCACTCACATCAAGAACTGTGATTAGATCAATAGGAGCACGAGAAGAAGACATTGAAGCAGCAGGAGCTTTTAGGTTGATCAGCACAGCGAAGTCCTTAAACGAAACCGATCTCACTACTTCAGAGACCTCTGCGTATGTTTTCACTTCCAGTCTCCCAGTGACGACACCAGGTTTGGATTTCTCCAAACTTGACTCAGCAGGACGGTCTTGTTGATGTTGTTCCAGAGCCTCATCATCATTGAAAACCGCTGGCTCGTTGTTGAAGATCGAGGAGACCGGCCTTATATTGGCAGGCCGTGGAGAAGACTGAAGCTGAGACGACCTGCGAGGTGGTATTGTCATCCAGGCATCATCTCTTGGTCGACCTATCGGTTTAGGCTTGGCGCTAAGGCTCTGGAGAGGGACCTCGTTCCATTTTGCGCGACAGACGGGACAAATCTGGTTCCCGTGTTTGACATTCGTGGTGATGCAGTGGAAATGAAACGAGTGAGAGCATTCCGCTGTGAAGATTGCGTGCCCTTGACCAGGTTTCATCGCCGTCAAGCATATGGCACACGTTTTCTGCAATGTCAACAAAGGAGAAGACAACATACAAAGAGTGTTTCAGATTCTGAATAAAAGATTCAAGGAAATTTTAAAAAGTTTAGGAGAAGAAAATGGATATTTACAAAGAATCCAAAGGAACCTGACATACGTGAGTTTGTGTCATAGTCTCTGACACATTTGTTTCTGTTACTAATGAGCCTCTATTATTGAATGATGCATAAAAAGAAGAGCAGAGACTATTGTCTAAAAACCATTAAAAAAAAATACATGGAATCTTTTGGATTTCCATAAACTTGAAAAAAGGGAAAGTCACAGAGACTGAGTTTAAGTTTAAGTAACCCTTAAGTTTACTAGTTTTGACCACTCAATAATCTTGGACCAAAAAATTGGTTTCTTTGTTAGAATATGGATCTTGGAATCTTGATCAAAGTTCTTTGGAATCTATGAGGTCAAACAATTAAAAGAACAATGGACGAAAGAGAGGGAAAGACAAAGGTCACAGCTTTATAAAGTTAAAGGATAGGTTTAACCAGATTAGTAATTAAAAGCTTTTTTAGGCAAATTCAACGCCAGAAAGAGATCAAAGCTGAAAAAATAAAATAATGCAAAGCAAGGTTAAAGAAAGTGTTAAAATAGAAGAAGAAAAAAATGTATAGCAAATAATTATCTTGGTGAGGTTTTGAAAACTACAGTTTTAGTTAAACTAGATGTATAGCAAGATTAAGAAAAATGTTTATCAAGAACAGAAAAGTTAACTAGACTAAGGAGAATATCTATTAACAGTAGATTTAGAACACTAAGAAGAGCATCTTTCAACAATAATTGAAAAGTTGAATGCGAAAAAGCAACAAGAAAAAAAAAAGATTGGTCCTTGAAGTGCACTTGACTATTGTCCAAAAACTTTATTCCAATAGTGGCTCCATTTGGAAGAGTTGATAATTACATGACAACAAATTGTTCATCTTTCTTCAACAATACCAAGAAATATTAAACTCAAAAACAAAAGAAAAAATGAAAAAAAATAAAAAGAGTGAAAGAAACAAATGGCACTATAAACCAGGGAAAGAGACGGAACAAACAGAACCCAATCTTAAGCCAGCTATATTGTCAATATCTTGATGAATACATAATGATTCGAATTATAAGATAAAGTTGGTTTTGGAGGAGATGCGATAACCAAATCCTATTCTCACTAATCATTCTACATCTTCATCTCCTAATCCCCATTAGCTCTCAAGATATTACCAAAAAGTTTGTTTGTTTGTTTCTCCCATAGTTTTCAAAAAGGATTTGACTTTCAGAGCTTGTAAATGTCTAAAACAACAAATCTACTAACAGAAAATGAGGGTCATAGTAGTTGAAAAACACATCTAATTATATGAAAGATTTTGTTTTCTTCTTCTTTGTATGACCAACATGCTAAGCTTGGTTTTTCATAGAATTTGTAAGAAAAATAAATGGGTTATTCCCTTTTGCGTTACTCATTAAACAAACAAAAAACTACCTACTAAGATCATTTGATGTGCGTGAAGATCCAAACACTTTGTTAGAAAAAGGAATTAGTTGAAGATTAAACAAATAATAAAGCAAAAAAGTAGATTAAACAACGACAACTAAAAGTAAAACTAAATCAATTTTGGAGTTCCAAGAAAGATTAGCCCTTTGGATTTGCTGTCTTAACCAAGTCACTAATTTTGAACCACACAAAGATCCGGCGATCCAACGGTGACCAAAAATCGAAAATTTCACAACTTTATACCTTTTGCAGCAAAACCAATTTCAGAATTCGCAACAAAAGTTTGACCCAAAAGGAAAATTCAACCCTAGAGATGAAACCTAATGGAAGAGAATCAGATATTAAAAATTTAAAGTCTCTGTAAAAACCGATGATTGTGACGAATCCACAATTCGAAAAAATAAAAATCGTAAAAGTGAGTTGAAATTAAAGGAAAAAACAAACCTTGGATGAAGATTTGCGGCTAATGGACCTAGGCAATCGGAGACCAGAGGAGGAAGGAACCGGCGTCGTGGGCCTTGGAGCCATTACCGGAGAAAGCGAAACGGTGTCGTCGGATCTTCTCGAAGGAGAAGAAGAGTCTTCGAGCGTTTTGGGGACGTAGAGGCACAGGTTTAGACCTAAAGCCAGCTTTGCTTTTCGCCATTTGCTTCCCATTTCTCAATACAGAAATCAAAATCAGAACAAAGGAAAACAAAAATTGGAGAGCTTGTTTTGTTATTTGTGGAGAAAATCTTCAGCTCTTATCTTCTGTAGACATTAGTTAAGAAGATGGGTAAATGAAACGAGTTTGTAAATTGCAGAGCTTTTGTCTGGGCAGAGAGGGGAGAGAGAGAGAGAGAGACGGTGGGCAAGTTTTTGACCTGTTTTAAGGGATGATGGATGAGTAAAGGGTAATTTGGTCAAAAAATTTCATTATGAAAGCTTGGGGATTATACCAAAGTTAAATTTGACCTTTGATTTTGATTTTTTATGGTTTTTTAGTATTCTTTTATTGGTCAGATACGACTTTTTACTTTGTTTGTTCATTATTATTTTCCCAAAATAAAAAATGTTCTTTACTAGTCTAATAGCATGAGCATCTCAATTTGGTCTTGATTTGTTTTCGCCGCTTAATTTGCTGTAAATAATTTAAGATTCGGAAAATATGTGGAGCACTGTATATGGCACACTGATTTGGTAATAAAAAAAGATCTTATATAATTGACGTATCTTCCAAATATGACAACATATATTTTGATAATTTATTAGAGATATTTTTCTCCCCCAAAGTTTAGTTGATGATGTTTGTTGACAACATGCTATAGAAATATGATATCATAGTTTGGCGGTTTAGTACTATGACTCGCTAAAAAGCATTTTTTGGTTAAGTTATGATTTAGACGATTTTTGAGTTTCTCAATACATTTTCCAGTTGCACCTCCTAAGGAAAATAATTTCAACACAATTTCATTCTAGGAATGCTTGTGCAAATACTTTTTTCATTAGACAAAAAGCTTTGGATCATTAATTGTTTGCGCTCGTTAGCTCCTTTTATGTCCAAAGAGAAGAGATTGAAACTTGTGGTGAACTTGCAGGGTTTAAGCCGTGACCCGTGACCGTTGAAGTAGTTGAAATTGAAAATTAATCAATGCAAGCCTAATACATACAATTTTGTTGAATTGAATTAATGATATTGTTGACTTTACAAAATTGGCTAGGTTTCCTTATTTACTTATTTAATTTGTCCACCGTAATTTCAGCAATTTTGGAAGTAAGTCATATCTTGCTTGCATTATAACCTTCACTTGCAAACCATTCCAAATTAGTTCAGCTGTAATGGCAAAATAGTTGATTGTCATGATCATATTGTCAACTTGAATGGAAATGGATGTTTTCTGATTAAGAATACATATTAATTTGGATTCTCTTCATCCCAGAGGCAAGAACTCTTTTCAGTGGAATTTAATAGATAGTCACAGAATGATGGTTCACCAACTTCTAACCACTGCTCTAGAGAAAACAAAATTACATGCATATATGTATATTAGTATAAAAAACAAAAATCCTAAACCTAAGATAAACCTAGCTAGATAGATTATCTTCAATAAATCATTTGGAAGTTAATGTAGATTGTAATATTCTATCATCAGTTTTTTTCCCTTCTTATTTGAATTCTTAATTAAGACTTATATATTTGAACACAAAAAGGATTCTGTCAAGTGACATTAGTTGGCATTCCACGAAAGTTAACAAATAATGTAACAAGTTCTAACATTCGTTAAAAGTCATTGTTCTCAAATATGGTTAAACTATTTAAACTATGTGTGTGAGAGTATGGCCGTATGGGTATATCATATGCGTGGGGGTGTGTGCATAAATTTATGGAAGTGTAGTAACTCTTTATACTATAGAGGAAATTGATAAGGAAATGCATTAAGTTTGGTTGAAAAAGAGAAGAAAAAGAGAGAGGAAATGAGTTGAGGATCGAAAAAAAAAGGAGGGGACAAAGATAAAGCGAAAACCTTCATAGCCATTAATTAGAACCCATTCATTAGGTGGAGATCGAATATTGAAATTCTAGTCTATTACAGGGTGTCAACCATCATAGGAAAAAAATATTTAAAGAAAACAAAAATCTCATGGAGAAAATCATTTTCAATGACACAAAATATCCAATATTCACATCTTTTGGATAATAATAAGTTGCTTAATGACCTAATTTTCAGAAGTCGTTGTAGAATACTATTACATGTCACTATTTTTCTTTCTTTCAAGCACATATAATATTGATTTGTGTTATGCATATTTTGTTTCCTACGATAGAATGTCAATGTAGATTTTGCTAAGAGAATATGCACTAGACAGTCAAATTCTATCCTTTTATCGTATTAATTTGTTCTTAGAAATCCAAGAGCATATGGAGGGTTTCTCAATAAAATATTAATGATTTACAATAATTTCATTTTGTGCTTAAAGCTCTCCTATTTTAGTTTTCTTTCAATTTGAGATACCATGGAGAGACGAAAGCCTTTGGTCAAAAAAAGAGATACCATGGAGAGATACTCGAGGAGTAAAGATGAGTTAACGTGAGCTTCTAACTTCTAAGTCAGAGATTGAGTGGTTGTTGATCCGGGTAAAGTTGACTTTTTTGCTGCTATTTAACCATTTATCAACGAATGTTTTTTTTATTAACGGATAACATGACCAGACCACCAGACGTTCGGCTAACCTAAATTGTTTTAAGATTTTGTCGAATCGGTCCATTTGATGATAAGTAAATCGAGTATTTAACATTATACGAATGATCACCTAATCTAAATTACACGTGACACTAAATAATACATGCCTAAGCTAAGTAACTAACTCATGACATTAAATAATGCATCCATACTTAAGTGACGGTTTTAGTCTAACAGATATATATTAATGCTAAAGCACAAAATCATCAGTAAAAGGTAAAAACGGATCAGGATATAAGTCTAAAACGAGAATTCGTATGATTAAAATGTATAATCTCCACGTGACATTTTTAAATGGCATGTCATATTAATCAATCAAATATAGCACATGTACATATATTTTTGATCAGCTTAACCAACCAAAAAACTAAACATTTTTTAATCAATAACTCACATATATGCATTCTATAGAATTTGAAAATTCGGATACCAATACCACGTCCATTAGGTTGATCAAGAAACTGGTTATATGTTGGTTAATATCATATAAACAAACTGGTTTATATATGTTAGTTATGAGTGCGTGTAACAGTGGATAAATGTGGTGGAATATTTTCGTCTATATGGAGTTTGGATGAATAAATGTTAGTTACGAATACGATGCTTTGCTATTAAAACTTTAAAACACATGTCGTGCTTTGCTGTATACAACCAAACCAAGATTGTGAAATGTTAAAAACAAAAACAGAGCACTTGCACCCACCAAAAGTCAGTCTCACGTATTAAAAGTCACCCCTAAAAAACGGTCTCGTCATTTATTTGCATCCACGGTATCTTGTGACCCTTCTCATGTTATTAACTTTATTTTCATTTTATTTTCCATAAATTTCACGCATATATGTGTGTATGTGTGTATCTACTAATAGTAACAATATAAATCTGAAATATGTACTATAAGTTATAAGTTTGTATTTGAATAAGCATTTACGTAAAAAAAAGTAAAAACTAGAAGAATAGCTTTTGTTGGCTTTAGCCTTTAGTAGACGCAAAACACTGATACCATAGCTGCTAAGGCTGCGAGAATATTGGTTTGGAACCTAAATGTAAGCGTAAACAAACTGTCATGTCTTTTAAATTGCGATTTGAATTTGAGTACGGTCTAAGAAACCATTAAACGAAGGTATCGTGTTAAAATCTTAATTAAGATTTTTTTTTCCCTTACAAATTCGCACTGAATAAAGAAAAGAAAAAGGAAGAAGCAGAAAACATTAAAATGGTGTTATTCAATCATGTATTTAAAATCAATTCTACATGTTTTATAATCTTTCAGATTTAAAATTTTGATATTATTTTAAAGAATCCATAGGAGTTGATTCTAAAATCTCTGCAATATAGCTTGAATTCTGTTTTAAATAATTGACTCATGAAACTCCATTGGAATTCATTCATTTTAAATGACTCAATAAACAAAGATTTTAAAAATCATTTAACTTTTGAATAACACTGGATTTTAAAACAAGATTTTAAATCTTGATTGAATAACACTAGATTTGAAAATCTATTAATGATGGATTACAAATAAGATATCTAATAACATTGGATTTAAAAACATAATTTAAAATCATTAATTGAATAACACTGGATCGTGATTATATTTCAGTTCATTTCAAATACCATATCCAATAACACCCCCTAAATACTTTCTACAAATTCAGGTTAAATTTAAATCAATCCCATATCAAAAAAAAAAAAAAATTGTGTGGTATATGTTTTTTTTTTGTTTTTAGGAAAATATGTATTTGTATTTTGTTGGGTTGAGTTAGTTTTGAATACGTTTGATGTATTTTACTTTATTTTGATTTGGTTTTGCTTTGGTTGAATTGTAAATTAATTTTTATTCCGGTTCGCTTAAGTTTGTTGGGATTTAGTTCCATAATCTGTTACAATAGGTACATTTATTACTTGATGAATATTACGTCAATGTTATATTAGTTGATCTTGAGATAATAGAGACAGCGATGTAGAATCTAGAAAGTGAGGTGTCAAATGAAAAAAGAAAAAAAAAAACATGAAACAATAAGCATGGATTTTGGATAACATGTCAAAGCTGAAAGTTTCTCATTGGTTTACGCTGAATCTTCCATCGAGTTCTTATCTACACCGCCGCCGTTTAGTTTGAACTAAACATATCATTTTCGCTTCTTATTTCTTTCTTTTTGTTCCGTATAAATATTAATTCATTATAAATTATTTGAATAATCCAGGATAGATCATCAGTCCATCACACTCGATAGATAATTATATCCATAGCATACACTTATTTATAAAATAAACTTATCTGAACATAAAGTACCGTTACTAAGATAATATGATTTCTGCAAAATAATAGAAGCAAACTTATAAAAAATCTCAACATGGTGCAAGTAAAATTGTTCATCATAATCTTATATGTTAATGATATATAGTTGTCCATTATAGATATAATGCAGGTAAATTATCCGTCTATTATGAATCTTTTTGGAACAGATAATATTACACATTGAAACTTTTTTCTTTTTAATAATTATTTACATGCATCATTTATAAGAGAATAAGTGAAGACAAAAAAAAACGAATACCAGGTATTTACATGTCTTAGTTAGAATGATTTTAATTGTAAATGTTATTAAAGCCACTGTGTATACATATGGTTTTATTCAAATGATGACACACAGTTTTGAATTCAAAGATAAACGATTGGTCAACAAAGCAACCTAATATACTATTTTGGATAACGAAAGATGAAATCAGTTGACAAGGATATATATTGCTTCGTCTTTTAATTACCAGGGCTAGTATATTGTCAAAATTTTACTTTTATTTTTTTTTTTTGACATCGAAAGTCTCCATGTATTATTATATAACGTCCAGTGTAATAGCCTGGGCGGCCATTCCAGTCGGACCGTAAGTGTTTACATGGGAAAAGGAAAGTTCTCGTGCTCTGGCCTCTTTGGATAAGGCATCAGCACGGATGTTATGAGTACGTGAAATATAAACTAAGGAAAAATTCTGAAAAAACGAGCGTAGAAAATGAAAGTCATCTAACTCTGAGACCATAGAAGGCCATTCTTCTTCCTCATCGATAAGCTTAACCAACTGAAGGCAGTCCGATTCAAAGCTCATTGATGTAAATCCCATCTGCGTGATTGCTTTCATGGCCCATAACAAGGCTTGAAACTCCGCGTGGAGCGGAGAGGGGACTTGTGGGCTTGCGAATAACCCAAAAATAGTGTCGTCGCTTGCGACGTCCAGAGCTAATCCTCCTCCAAAGAAGTTCTTTCCATACACCCATGATGCATCTACCTGGCATCTTGGAAGTATTACGTTTACAGGTTGTGGAGTAGGTGCGTCGGAGTTCAGGTTTGCATCAATGGCATCTGCAACCACCTGTGCGGCCATCCATGCTTCTGTTTCCGACTTAGCTGTTTGTATAGTAGTAAGGGGTGTGACATCTTTACCTTTAAAAACCTTTTCATTTCTGGCTTTCCATATGGACCAAGCAATCCAAGGGAAAACAGCTAAAGCTTCAGTAGGGGTTCCCTGATCCCTTGCTCGACACAGGAGATAATCGAGGTTGGAAAAGAGGGCGTTACACGGGAAGATTCCCGGAAGAGCTGGTATGTCAGACAAGGCCCATGTTTGAGTTGCGGAGGGACACTCAAACAACATATGGTTTATCGTTTCTTCTGCAGCTCCACATCTCGGGCAAGATCGCACAGCCCCGCAATGTCTGTCAACTAATCTGCTGCATACTGGAGTAATCCCGGCTAGAGCTTGCCATACGAAGTGCTTGAGCTTTTTCGTCGTATTTAGAAGCCAGGCTTTGCTCTTTAGGACATCAACGCTAGGTTGTAACACCGGCTGGGGGCTCATCTCTTCCTTTAATTGAACTGCGAGCAGGTAGCCTGTCTTCACCGAGTATAAGCCCGATTTTGTGAGTGCCCAACAAAAGCTATCTTCTCGGTTTAACCTGCTCGGCTTCAGACTTAACACGAGATTGATATCTTCGAGATTTAAGGCGTCAGTCAGCTTGTCTAACAGCCATTCCTTTGTATTGGGGTCCAGGAAATGGGAGACCAAAAGGAGAGGGTCTTGAGGTATACCAGTATCCATCGGCGGTCTTGGTAGGTCTCCGGGTATCCATGAATCACTCCAGACATAAGTCTTCTCCCCTGTACCAATCGTACATCGGAGGCCGGTTTTTAGGAGGGTTTTTGCAGCGAGAATGCTCGTCCACCCATACGATGGTGCATTAGACTTCTCCACTTCAAGAGGGGAGGAGTTCCTATAGTAACGTCCTTTTAAGACTCTCGCCAGCAAAGATGACGGATAGTGGATTAGTCTCCACATTTGCTTCGCAAGTAGTGCGAGATTAAAAAGTTTGAAGTCACGGAAACCCAAGCCACCTTTTTCAGACGGTAGACAAATCTTTTCCCAAGCTATCCAATGAATGCCACGGCTATTTTGTCGGTTACTCCACCAGAAATTAGAGATGGCACTATATAGTTTTTTAATAATTCCTTGAGGAAGAAGGAAGCAGGACATAACATACGTCGGTAGAGCTTGAGCGATAGATTTGATCATAACCTCTTTCCCTCCCTTTGAAAGAAGTTTTGCAGACCATGAGTTAATGCGTTTTCCCAATCTATCCTGGACAAAGGCGAACACCTGCTTCTTTGAACCACAAATCTTTTCCGGTAAGCCTAGGTAGGTCCCCATTCCTCCCTCATTGTGAATACCTACGACATGTTTTAAAGAGGTTCTCAGATCATTTGGTACCTTGCTACCAAAAAATATGGATGATTTCGAGGTGTTTAATTGCTGACCCGAGGCCCTCCCGTAACACCTAAGAATTCTCATCAACTCTGCACATTGCAGGACATCGGCCTTGCAAAAAAATAAGCTGTCATCTGCAAAAAGGAGGTGGGATATGGATGGGCAGGCTCGTGCAATCTTTAATCCAGTTATCTTTCCGGCCTCCTCAGCCCCTCTCAATTGAGATATAAGACCTTCAGTCAAGATAATGAAGAGAAACGGGGATAGAGGGTCTCCCTGTCGAAGGCCTCGAGAAGGGATAATGTTTCCTTTGGCTTCTCCATTTATCAAGACTTGATAGGACACCGAGGTAATACATGTTTTTATCCATGAAACCCAAGTAGCAGCGAATCCAAGTTTAAGCATCAGAGCTTCTAGAAAGTCCCATTCCACCCGATCATAGGCTTTGCTCATATCAGTTTTAATTGCCACAAACTTCGCCTTGCACATTGAATTGGTCCTCAAGGCATGAAAAGCTTCTTGTGCAATGAGAATATTATCGGTGATTAATCTTCTAGCCACAAAGGCTGACTGTGTCTCCGAGATAATCTTCGGGAGGTATCGCTTAAGCCTATTGCATAAAATCTTTGATATGAGCTTATAGATGACATTGCATAGGCTTATTGGCCGGAATTCAGTCATATCTCTCGGTCTCTCCGTCTTCGGGATGAGGCAAATATTTGTCTGGTTTAGCCGCCGGTCTAGTTCATTATATGTGAAGAAATCTTTCACCATTTGTATGACATCGCGAGCTGTAACCTCCCAAAAATGTTGATAGAACAGGCTAGTCATTCCATCTGGGCCTGGAGCTTTATCCGGGTTTATGTCCGCTATAGCTTTCTTGATCTCTTCGTTGGATGGGGGCTGTGTTAACGATAAGTTCATGGCTGGAGTAACTTTCTCGGTAACGTACCGGAGAGCATCATCAAAGGAATGTGGATTTGATGACGTGAAAAGATTCTGAAAGTAACCTGTCGCAGTTCGTTCAATGTTAGCCTCACTCTCAGCCCAAGTTCCATCCGGTTTTTTTAGCTTTGTAATCCGGTTGCGAGCTCTTCTCTGTTTTGTAGAGGCATGGAAAAATTTGGTGTTTCTGTCGCCTTCCTTAAGCCAAGTAATGCGGCTTTTCTGCTTCCAGTATAGCTCTTCTTCTCGGTATGCCATACATAAATTCCCATTAAGCTCCAAGACAACATCACTTGAAGCCGTATCATCGGTATGAGCCTTCTCAAGTTGCTCTTTAATAGTCTCGATCTTCTTTGCTGCATTGGTCTTATTTGATTTTTTCCATACAGAAATAGCTCGGCGACAATTAAGGGTTTTGTGGTATACCTTCCCAATATCGGGAGAACGTTGTGTACTCCATCCTGACTTAATGGTATCTTTAAACCCTTCTTTACCTAACCATCGTTTATCGAACCGGAAGTTACGTTGGATATTGGATGCTTTAGATTGTATTCTGGCCAGAACGGGCCGATGATCAGAACCCCAAAGCTGTAAGTACTCCACATTAGTGTGGGAAAAGGATTGGTGCCAATCCTCATTGCCTACAGCTCTGTCTAATCTACATTGGACCTTTCCGGAGCTTCGATATCCGACCCAAGAGAGGGAGTTTCCTTTGAAGGGGAATTCAATCATACCACAATTATTTAACAAATTCCGAAAGTCTAAAAACGAAGACTCAGCTCGCCTTCTACCTCCGCGTTTCTCATGGTTTCCGGTAATCTCATTGAAGTCCCCAATCATAAACCAGCTCCCTTTTCTGTGAATACTTAATTGAGATAAGCTCTCCCATACTTTTCCTCGGTGTTGCGTAACCGGATCACCATAAACAAAAGTCATGAAGACTTTCTTCCCCTCAATAACAGCTGCTGTGTCGATCATCCGATTGGAGGAGGACAAAATATTAACAGAAAAAGAGTCAAAATAAAAAAGAGCTAGTCCACCGCTTCGCCCCTCTGGCTCCACGGTGAACAGCTTATCATAACCAAATAAAGTCTGAAAAGATTGCATGAAAGTAAAATTGTTTTTGGTTTCTGAAAGAAAAAGAAAAGAAGGTGCAAAAAGGCGGTGCAGCTCTTGTAAGTGGTAATTGGTAAGATCAGCTCCTGCACCTTGACAGTTCCATGCTATTGTCCTCATATCTTCTTACTGGGTGGTTTCTGGGACACCACCGAACCTGAAAGAGAAGAAGTTTTCTTGCTTAGAGCAGAAGGAAACACCTCATTTCGAGGGATTTTATGAATGGGGGCCACAGAGTTAGAATGTATACTCGTCCCCTGTTTCTTTTTTGGTGACGCAGTGATGCGCCTTGCGTGCAGCTTCTTGGATGCTGAGGTTCCTTTCCTTTCTGGGCTTGCATAAGCTTTCTTTCGAGTGCTTATGTCTGGTTTTATTTTTGGTTTTATAAGTGCTGTCTTGATCTTTGGGTGCGCCAAAAACTCCGCTGGATGTGTGCGCGCTGCTTCATCTTGTTGTTGCGAGCTGATCGGGGATAGTTGGGATATGGCCTCAATTTGTTCTGCCTCATGATCCATCTCATCCCCAAGAAGATCATCATTATCTATCATATTCTCATCCATGGTTGGAGCCTCTAGCTCTTTAGCAACCCTTTCCGCTTCAGCTTCAGTAAAATTTCCTTCTTCAGCATCAATCATGGTTTCATCATCTTCTGGATTTGGAGTAGTATCAGACAACTCTCTTACAGTATTAGAGCTTAGTGTCTTAAATTCTCCTTCCCTGATAACCAGCGTACCGGGTTTACGACTCAGGAGTGCGTCTTTCGCCCTCTGCTCTTCTCTATTCGATATCCCAGAGGCATGATCTTTACCCTTACGCTTACGAGCCTTCTCCTCCTCAGTTTCTTTTGCGTATACTACCAGATGGCCAGCTGTTCGGCGTATATTATTAGGTGATTCGTCCCGCCTAATAGAGATAGTACGTTGAGAGTCAGTTGGAGTTTCATGATAATCCTTCTTCTGGACAGAGAATCTGGAGTGAGGAGATTCCTGTTGCAGGTACATGGCGGGATCCTGGTTACGTCTCGGTCTCCACATTTGGTGGGAATCATTCTTAAAATCTTTAGAAATTCTGGTGTCTCCGCGAGTACGAGTGTAGGGTTGATATCGATCTCTATTCGAATATCCCCTACTAGCAGAGGGACGCTCAATTCGACTCCATACTTCCTTGCTTCTGGATTCCCTTTTATCTTTTAAACTGTACCTTAAGTCTCTGTTAGTCGCTTCTCTCGGCACTCTGGGTAAAGGTTTCCCATCAAGAGGAATCGAAAAGCCCCCAGTTGCACGATTGTCACTAATAGATCGTTGGAGGGTATCCCGCTCTTCAAAGCGAGAACGTTTAGCCTCTCTCTCTTCAAAGCGAGGTCTTCTTGGATCTGGATGGTATGTCAGGGACCCCCTGTCAAGAAGACCACTCTGTGCAGCTCTCTGTCTTTTGTTTCTTTCCCTCTGTTCCTCCGTTAGATACGGACAGGCTCCTTCCTCATGAGATAGAAGCTTACAAGTAAAGCAGTAGCGATGGAGACCTTCATATTCAAAGGTAATTGTACCTGTTTCTCCGTTAGGAAATCCCACTTGTCTCTCGAACTGTATCGGGGCATCAGCATTTATCGAAACTTGAAATCTAGCTTTGACAGCATCAATTGAGACAACAGTACCCAAAGCTTTTCCAATTTCGTTGAAATTATCCTCATTCCAAAAGTGTACCGGGACTCCTGTTGTTTTGACCCAAAAGAGCATCGTGTTTGGAAAGGCTTCGCTGGTAAAAGGTTCCCATTTCTCAAGAGAGAAACTCCATCTGTTGAAGTGCCAGGGTCGTTTCTTCAAAACCTTCACCATGTCCTCCTCTTTATCAAAATCAAACTGGAATTGTCCGTTGCCAAGGTTCAGGCCACGTACTCTTCCTTCAACATCCCAAATTTTAGGTTTGGGGAGCATTCCAATGATGGCGTCCATACTTCTGCCCTCTTTGTGGAACATACGACCTATCACAGTATTCTTAAATTTTTCAGCCGCCGCAGTTAGGTCGCACGCCGGTAGTTTAATAAGATCAGTCTCCATATCCAATCTTCTACGGGCCGTGTTTGAGGAACTGCCACGGTGAAAATTTCCATTCAAATTGCTCATCTCGTTTAAAGCTTATAGGAAAACGCTAACACGGAATAGATCCGGAAGTCTCAGAGACGAAAGAAGGTGATCGATGCACCCAGAAGCTTAACACAGCGCTAGAAGTGAATACGAAATACGTAGCAATAGCTAGAGACCCCTTGACCACGAAAACCGAATCACAGAACAGGAAAAGGATACTTTTACCACAACAGCGAGATCGTTCTCCAAGGTAAAGAGGATGAAACAAACCTTGCCCTAAGAGATGATGCCGTGATAGAGAGTATCCGATCGCCGGATGTGTGTTTAGGGATCTAGAGGCAGAGAGAGATCACACACCAAAACCCTAATCGCCCAAACCCTAGCCATTTTTTACTGAGTATTAGAGATATTTATTATATATATAAAAAAAATTTTACTTTTATATACTATTTTGGATAACGAAAGATGAAATCAGTTGACAAGGATATATATTGCTTCGTCTTTTAATTACCAGGGCTAGTATATTGTCAAAATTTTACTTTTATTTAGAAGAAAAATTATACTATTATTAGATTTTTTACCGAGTTAAGAGTTTGAAATGCACTTGGAATCGATGGAATAGATGTAATGTATGTTATTAGAAAAGAAAAATGAAGGTGTAAGATATAAGATGTAAAATGATCAAAAACCAAGTTGTCTTGGTCCAGTGGAAAAGTCATGGGTTCGAGTCCTCTTAGTCACTTAACCGCGCATTAAATTTGAAATATTCTCAAATGCGTATCCGGATACAAGGTTTCATGGGATTAGTCTTTAGACCTATAAAACTTTTGAGATTCCCACGGTTATAAAAAAAAAAAAAAAATATATATATATATATATATATACTATACAATAACACAATCATTCAAAGAAAATTATACAAACTTTGATATTTTTGTTAAAACACACAAGATTTCCTAAAAAAAAAAAGAGGAATAAAAAATAGTATTTTTAAATGGCCAAAAGATACTGAAACTCAAAATCATACGGGATCTTCTCAACCACCAGAGAGGAAGAAGCAGAAGCTTTGGAATTTTGATTCTTAAAACAATCCACCATTGACTTTCTCAAGGAACCAGAGGTCGTTAATTGGTTGCAAACCCATTTCGCCAGATATCCCATCTGCCCCATCTCTCCGCCGCTGCCATCCGCCGTTGCCACCACAAAATCGGCGGCATGTTTCACTAGAAGCTCCGGCAAGATTACCCGTTTAGCCGCCGTAACCACCACCGAGGCTTGCAGATACTCCATTTTCGATTTCTCTAGCTCTGTCGCCACTCCTTCTCCAGTGTATATCCTCACCTTTCAAATAATATAACCATCAACTTTTTAACGTATCTTTAAAAAATAACACAAATATTTGATGTGTTTGGGAAAATCACAAACTAATTACTATCTCTTTTTTTACAAACTCACAAACTATATTAGTAGATTGCTTGACTAACAGTGTATTAATTAATAAGTTTTACTAACCGCAGGAGAAGATCGAGTTCCGCAAGAGAGAGCAAATGTGATGTTAGGATCCGTTGCTTCTACGCCATATAGTTTACGAATGATCATTTCTTCGTGTCGATCCTACGGTTATATTTGCATGCTTAGCGAATTCTTATGATTAATCGGATCAATACGAAGAGCATTATTGAAAAGACAGATATTTTTATACCTGAGTCATGGTAGGATTTGCAGGCTTCCTTAGAATACAATGCTCTATGGTATGAGCACTTATGTTTTTGCCTCCAACATTCATCGTAGCCTATAATTTATATGTACTTTGATTATTGCAAAACTTTTTTGTTTGTTTGGTGGAATGTTACATTATTGCAAAAATTAATAACGTACATTTGAATATGGAGCTACTTAACTTGAATTAGTGCTTACTTTAGAAAGGAAAAAAAGTAAAATATACCTTATTGTAAACAAGAGATTGTAGTTTCTCAGTTGTTTTTGGAACTCCATGTTGTAGATATCCCTGGTACATACACAAAAGCAAAGAACATAAATTGAGTATATATACATATATATGTAAGTAATTTTCTAACTAAAAAGAAGTAAATATCGTCTTTTGTACTAATGAGAATATTGAAGAAGTAGAGTATACATGCATAACACATGCATTGAACATGTTGATCCAAAACGCTAACTTTTGTTGATGGCTCAACACTCTGAGATCCACTGTCTCAAGATTGTTCATTAGCACCCTGCATTTGTTCATAACGATATATTTAGCCGAATATATTTTGATGTAAACAACATTTAATTTCTTAAAGTTTATCTCTAAACTTACCTGAGTTTCCGGATCAAAGAAACCGAGCTAGAGCTTGAAATGCACTTTGAGTCCATAGAACTTGAAGTGACGATAACAAGATTCTTATAAGGACCAATGTCTCTAGGTAAAGATGCTTCTACATCAAATATTCCATAAGGATCTTGTTGTCTTGATTCCTTATAAGACGCAAGATTCATGGATTTAGACAAACTCGAGGATCCGTTCTCGATCCTAAAGCTTCTTGAACTCGAAGAGTAAGGAGCGGATCTCGAGATAGGACCCGATTTATCTAGCTCCATGACTCTTGTGGTTCTAAGGAGACGAACGTAAATGAAATTGAGACACTTCATGATGTTCTCGGCGAGCTTGTTTGGGTGCCACTTCTGTACGCTTTGTCCATCTTCCGTTAAAATCGTGCTTGACAGAGATTTTGGTGGGAGGTCTAGTGATGCATCAAGTGTTACACGCTCCTTGTTAAGCTGAAACAAATCACAAGCATAAATTGAGATTACATTGAACGAAGCAAATGATGCATGATAAAACATATCTAAAAATGCACCTTAGGAGAGGAGTATCTAGGTTCACGTAGAGGCGAAGGCGATTTCATCATCCTTGTCATCTTTTTCATGTTGATATTCTCTTGCAACTTATTTTCTTGTTGGACAGACCGATGATCTTTCTTCTCGACGATTCCAGCTTTCTCATTAGGCTTGTGGAAGCTTTCCATCGCGTAATCTCCTTTTATGGCTTTGTTGATGAAATGCATTGTCTTTGTCTCAAATGTTGTATTCTCTTGATGATGATGACTAGTAGAAGATTTGGTGTTGTTGTTTTCATGCTTCATCATGCCTTTGGTGACCATAGGGCTCGGAGGTGGGAGAGTAGGTAATATTGGAGCTTGGTGAGGGTTTATGTTGTCGTTGTTGTAACTCTCACTAGTTTGCCATGTTCGTCTTGATGAACTTGTTGATGCTTGTCTCACAGTTTCATCTTGTTCTTGCTTGAGATTTATCTGAAGATGGCTTATTTGAATCTCTAGTCTTGAAATTTCTCCTTCCACTATTGATAATTCCGTTATTAGTTCCTTCATCTGCAAAAAAAGGTAACTTATTTAGTTATTTTACCGCGTAATAAAATGTTTTTTTTTAGAAAGAAAAATGTTATATCATTAGAAGAAAAAGTTTAATAAAATACTATGAAGAAAAAGTTTGCTATCGGGGATGCGTGACGGTATCAGAGTTTATTATAGTATAATGTCTTTTCTACGGTAAGGGGATCTAACAATTTTGTTTGAATTTACACAGATACTATTAATTCATAATTATACTTTTAGTTAACCTGAGCCTTTGATTAAAAGCAACGTTACCAGAAAATAATGTGTATGATGTTATTATCATGATATCATCACATATTATAGTTTTGCTGCTTTTTCACTCGATCCAAACTTGGAAACTTTACTTGCTCTGCGGCATACGTGTATACAATATATATGGAGAAGCACATACATGTTAAAATGTCTATATATATTAATGAATAATAAATAGGTACCTTGGGAGGGAGAGAAGCAGGAAGAGAAATTGAAGAAGAAGAAGGAAGTTGATGTTTTTGGACTTTCTCCAATATCTCACGTGTCTTTTCTTCTTGATCCAGCATCTCCCGTAACATCCACACCTAACAATTTTTAGTTAATACATTTGTAACTGATTACCATAATATTAACCTCAATTGAAGTGAAAGAAGACTCTTTACTTTTTTTTTTTTTACAAATTTTAATGATAAAGCTTTAGATTGCTAATGAAGGTTATTTTACAATATATATTATGTCCTTTTGTCTGATTGTTAACGATAATAATACAATTCAGCCTAATTTATTTAGTTAATTTCTACAACAGAAACAATTATTATTATTATTATTTTTTTTTACAGCAACCGAAACAATTACTAAGATAAAATTGAACCAAACTTGGATTGGACCTATAATACCTTGATCTATGTATCATCATCACTTGGTGTTTGCCTAGGCATAAACATAAATAGGTAAGCTGCTTAATGGATTGCCATACCTCTTTCTCTATTTCTTCCTTTTTCTGCTGCCCATTTAGCTTTTTCGTCCTCTATACCACATCATCAGTTTTCCAAAAAAGAAAGAAAGAAAAATCAGTTAGCAAAATCATAGATTCTTCTTCTACATATGAGAAACAAAAAATTGGAATCATGCAGAAATAACTGAGGATCAGATTAATGTGAATGCATGCTTGCTAATTCGATCAATTCATTTTCATAAGATAAAACCATTGATTTTATATATTAAAAAACGGTTTACAACGCTATAAAATCTGAGTAGTCATGTTATCCTAATTACTCGATATGTTTAGGCTAAACGATTCATTGATTTGACATTTGAACGATAAGGAAAAGCGTAGAACACAAAAGAAGGTTAAACTCACAACACTACGAGGGGCATTTAAGGTCGGAGAGAGAGTTGTAGTGGCCATGGCTAAGATGGAGTCGTTGTTGTCGGGACTAGACCACCGAGACGAAGATGGAGCAGTGAGGCAGAAACGAAGGGACTGGTTGAGACCAGAAGGGAGGTAATGGTAATGAAGGAGGTTAATAGAAGAAGAATGAGACATGTTAAAGATTTTAGGCTTAGGCTTCACGATGAAGAAGAGAGCGATCGTGAGGGTTTGGTGAAGGAAGACGAGAAGCAGTTTTCAAAGCTGATGTTCTTAACCGTCCTTGAGAGAGAGTGGTGGGTAGTTGAATTTTTTTTTTCTTTTTTTTTTGTGCCGACGGTAGTGGAATTTATATTAAACAAAAATCAAACAATTCAGCTCATTTTTATAATTTTCTAATATCGCTTATGATTTTTGTTTTGGTTTTCTTTGTTGGAACGTAAAGATTAGGTTTTTGGTGGTCGATTGAAGTTATAACAAATTAAAGTACAAGTTGTATTATGAGTTTAGCTCACTAATCATTATGAACAATTTCCATTTATGTCTTTAACTGTAGAATTATATGACAAAGAAAAAGAAGAAGCTTTCTTAGGTCATGTACTGTGTACAACGACTGATAAGCTCGTTTTTACACTGTCCCATTTTTTTGGCTTTTAAGAAATAATCTTTCACAAAAAAACAAAAAAAGAGATGTTAATCTCTTAGAATTTTAGGAAAACATTTAGGACTGATGGACTGTAAATCTACAAATTAAAGTACACACCACTCAGTCACTCACCCCAGTATTGTTATATTCATCTACAAAAATATTAGATAAAATATTGATTAACGATATAATCACTCAACATAATAAACACCAAGTTTTTATCCTCAAAATTTTACCAAGAATTTTTAATCATTGGTAACCGCTTATCATTATCATTCTTGTCACTTCTCAAATTAAGTCATTCATATGAGTCATTGACTCAAAAAGTGTTTATTAATTTATTTGCAAAATTTCTGAAAAGAAAAGAGCCAATTTCTAAAACCCTTGCTAACTAAAGTAAAACCCCTCTCCTCTGTCGCCGGCTCAGCCTTTTAACTTTCTCGGCATCCGAACCATTGTGATTTGTAGTTCTCCTCTTTTCACCCGAAAATTTCTTCAATTGCTCTCTTCTTAATTCTTCAATGGCGGCTTCCCTTCTTCTTAATCGTGTTTCACGAACTAGTAGCTCAATCTCTCTCCATCGGGTCGCAGGAGCTCTGGGTTGTTTCAATTCCCATTCTGCTCAAATTCACGGTGGAAGAACCTCCGGAACACTCTTTCGAGGTAACCCTTTTGATCCTTTTCCTCTATCTTGTAACGTTCTCCGAAAAAAAAACTCGAACTTTATCACATTTTCCATCACCGTCTCTTCCCGTTTATTTAAGCAGAGTTTTGTGTGCAGACTTTGAGTACAGTAACTATGGTTTCAGATCTAATTGGGATTAAAGTTTCGGACTTTGATTACTTTTTTGCTATTCTTACTTGTTAGCCTTGCTATTGTAAGAAGCAAGATTACTTTTGTTGATTGGGAACCTCATTAGCTGCAAAAAATCTTATCTTTGTGTCCTCTTTGGATTGATGACTTTTAGATTTCTCTGTGAAGTTGTAAGATTGAGACTTTCTTTTACTAAATGGTGAAAAGATTCATTGTGGTTTATTGCTGAATCTATAAACAAAATTGCTGTTTGGATCACATAGTGAAGAGTTAGTCTGTTCGATGCATTGAGATATGGTTTCTCCCTTGTATGTGTAGAGAGATCACTGGCTACTCTTGCTGAAGGAGCTTCTCGTTTTGATGAGATGGTATCTGCGAACCAGCGGAAGTATTACCTTCTAGGCGGTAAAGGAGGTGTCGGGAAAACGAGCTGTGCTGCTTCTCTTGCGGTTAAGTTTGCTAGCAACGGTCATCCGACTATCGTGGTTTCAACTGATCCTGCTCACTCCTTGAGTGATTCCTTCTCTCAGGTCTCAATCAGCTTAATGACTTGGCTGGCTCTCAGATGTTTGTACTTGGATAGTGTGTTTCCGGTTATCAAACTTTATCTCTTGTTTTTTTGGCATCCAGGACTTGTCAGGAGGAGTTCTAAAGCCGGTTCAAGGTGTTGATTCTCCACTTCTAGCTCTCGAGGTGGTTAATGAACTATGCTTCTCTGTTTGCACACTCCTATATACTTAGCGTATGTTGCTGAGTTTTGATTCTCATGTTTTGAAACAGATAACACCAGAGAGAATGAAGGAAGAGATTAAAAGTCAGACGGGTGATCAAAGCGTTAAGAATATGATGGATAGCATGGGGCTAGGAATGTTTGCTGGCGAGGTTTGTGTTCTGTTGATTTTATAAGCATCCCTTATACATGATTCAGAATCTTGGTTAATGTCTCAGATAAGTTTGTGCATATTTTGGTAGTTAGGGGACTTGAATATGGAAGATATGCTCAATGCTGCATCACCTGGTATTGACGAAATAGCAGCTATTTCCAAGGCACGTATGTTACCTACCAGAATTTTGGAAACTCCCTGAAGCAAAATGAACCTTTCTTTTTCACTCATGCTGTGATGTCTTTCCAGGTTCTTCAATTTATGGAGTCACCAGAATACAGTAGGTTCACGCGTATAGTTTTCGATACTGCTCCCACGGTTAGTAAATATACTCTTAATTTTGCACTGTTCCTAGAGTATGCCACTTTGTGGATTCTTTTAATTCCGATTGATTCCAAATAGTTTCTTGCAGGGACATACTCTGCGGCTTCTTTCTCTGCCTGATTTCTATGATTCATCCATTGGCAAGATAACAAAGGTTTTGCTCCCTTTGTTATTTGGACTATTTGATTATGTTGAGCTTACTTGTCTCTAAATGGATTATTTGATTATTCAGCTCAAGAAGAAGATTACCGCAGCAGCTTCATCCTTTACGTCGCTCTTTGGTAAAAAGCAGAAACAACAAGAAGAACCTGTAAGTAAAGGCTTTTCACTTGAATCGATGCTTCCTATTCACCATTTCTTGAATTCTGAAGATTCATTTTTTTAACAGTCCAACGAATTAGACCAACTGAAAGAGAGAATGGAGAAAGTTCGAAATGTTTTCCGTGATGCGGACACTACTGAGTTTGTCATTGTAACCATCCCAACGGTAAACACCATCCTCTTGCTTGTTCACAAAGATCATTAGCTTTACTGTCTCTTTCTCAAGATCTTGGGTTTTATTTGGTAACATATTCACTGGTCTATTATCTTTTCCCTTTAGGTTATGGCAATGAATGAGTCTTCGAGGTTACATGCATCCTTAAGAAAAGAAAATGTGCCGGTTCACAGGCTTATTGTCAATCAGCTTCTACCTCATTCTGAATCCGACTGCAAATTTTGCTCGATGAGACGAAAGGTAACTCTATTTAATTCTGTGCAAGCGAAAGGAAAGCTACTGAAATGTTTGATTTGATTCCAGTAGACATAGCCATTGCATGTACCTTCGATGTGATATGGTTGTTGGTATATCAGGAACAAACGCGTGTGCTCGGACTTATTCAGAACGATACAGAACTTTCCGGGTTGAAATTGATCCAATCCCCGTTGCTAGATGCAGAAATAAGAGGCGTTCCAGCACTCAAGTTTATGGGTGATCTCATCTGGAAATAAAATTTATTAACCTTTAAGCTTTCATTTCCAGTGCATAAACAATAAGTTAAATGCTTCTGCTGTCTTAAGATATGAAAATCTAGATGTTGAGAGGAAAACAAAGCCAAGAAAGTAATGGAAGTTCTTGAAAGTTTCCTCATTGGGTTCTTCTACATATTTCTACATTTTTACCCAAGTATAAAACAGAATCGATAACAAACAGGTGATGATCATCTATGTTATATCTAGACTTAAAGACAGATGTACAACATGAGGAATTACAGGTAGGAAAGTCTTTAACTCTGATGATGGAACTACCTATGAACAGCATACCGTGCTATGATCTTCTGCGAATGTTTGTGTTCTAACCTGTAAAATCTTGGTGACTGCTCTATGTCCTCTATTGATTCTTCGAGTATAGTTGTAGTTTTGGGACGAATTTGGTATTTTTTGAGTCTTCCAGAGATTTTCAGGTATAGAAGGAAGAGGTTACAGAAACTTAAAAGCTACTTCTTTTGGAAAGTAACCATACAAAAGAACGCTGCACATCGGCTCAAGATACCGGTTAATGTCAGGAAGATGAGGCAATGAGGGAAGTGCTTGATGTTGTATCCGTTTTCCATCAGTGATCCACAGCGAGTGATAAGCCAGACTCCTTTATATCTGAAACATTTTACAGAAGAGTAAACAAGATGGTCTAAAGATACTGCAGAAATGTTGTGTTGCAATGTGGTTTTGTAACAGTTAGAGATTTAAGTTTGCAAACCTTTGAGCGTTTGATACCACAAATGCTTCGAGAGCCCATCTCGTGTAGCACACCTTTGAGATTGAGTCTACGATTTTGTTGTCATTTGTACTGGTGGCAATCAGAGTCAGAACCACCGGAAGCAGCACTGACCACTGCGCAAAAGACAAAGAGAAAGATGTGAAACAAAGCTCTCTAGTCTGGATCTTTGCTTATTGGACACTTACCAGTTGAGCTGGACCAGGTTCGAAGAGTATGGCCAGTGCATAAGCTATGCCAGTCACACAGTAGACAAGACAGATTAAGACAATATAATTGTCTGTAACGGTTGATCTCGGATTGTTGAAGAAGTAGAACATGGAGAGATAAACGAGCGGTTTGACAATGGTGTTGAAGTGATCAACCGTGTCTTTTGCTAAGAAGTAAGCTAGACTGCTCATTCCGGCTCGGCTTTCTCTCCAGTAGTGTAGCTTATCCAGAGAGAATGATCTCAATGCAGTAATCTTACACAAGAGAGCTGACAAAATCCAGAAAATTTGGTATACAAGGGTTAGAAGAAAGAAGCAAATTTGTTGTCAAAAGAGCTTGCAAAGTTTCAAACTTACAGACAGCAATGACTGTATATGTATATCCCATTGCACCAAAAGTTTCATCGCTCACTTTAGCAAGCGTTCCTAAGCAGATACCAGCAAGCAAAAGTATAAGGTAATCTACAGCTAGTGTTCTTGCTTCTCTCAGTCTCTGTTTACCTAACCTGCAAAGCACACATATTGAGTTTAAGAACAGGATTCTGTTGTGAATTGCTTGATTTTGCAAACTATTTTGAGAGGATTTTTACCTTCCTAAGAAGTATCTGAATTGCTGAAACACACCAGGAACTTCTCTTTCAGATAAGTCACCTGAGCTACTAAAGTTATTCTGCAAGTTATCTTTCTTGATCTCAACATTTGCCTTGACATCTTGCCAAAACTCTCCAGCAAAAGATGTACCATCATCTCCCACAACGCTGCCGTGAGCGCTTCCTCCATGAGCAGAGTTCTCAGCAGAAGCAGAAGAAGCCATCCCTTCAATGCTTTTGAGCATGTCCATAGGAACTTGATAACCATTATGAAGCATCCATCTAACCGGAAGCTGCTTATAAGTAACACCTGAGCTTGTGCTTGGCTTTAATATGCCTTCCAATATATCAATGTAGTAATCAGGAGGATTCACACGCTCTGGAACAACGATCCCGAGGCTCGAGAAGTATTCTTCAACTTTCTTGACTGATCCCTGGTAACATATCAGTCCACCTTTTGCCAACAATATCAGATCATCAAACATCCGAAACAGAGTGTAGCTGCATAGAGAGACAAAGGATAAAAAATGAGAAACAATAACTAATCCTCTATTTTAGTATTAGCCAAATGTGAGAGTCTGTTATTATGTTGAACCTTGGTTGATGGACAACCATACAGATGTTTACTCCTTCAAGAGCTTCACGGCGTAAAGCTCTGAGAAGTAACTGAGAAGATGAGCTGTCAAGCCCTGAGGTAGGTTCATCTAATATCAGAAGTGATGGTTCCATGACCATTTCAAGACCCACATTGACTCTTTTCCTCTGACCTCCAGAGATTCCTCTCTTCTCCACAGTCCCAACAAGAGAGTCTCTAACGTGTTGCAGACCGAGTGACTCAATGACTCTTTCCACAACTAAAACCTTTTCCGGCTTTGGGAGATCCGCAGGGAGCCTGTAAAAATTACAGATAATGAATAAGTTTTTCAATAAACTTGAATATCAAGAAGCAAAAATGTGGCTTACCTGCATCTTGCACTGAACCAGAGATTCTCCTCCACTGTCAAGTTTCCATGGACTATGTCATCTTGAGGCACAAAACCGATGATTTTCTTGTATGATTGAATCGATGCAACCTTCCCGTTTATAAGAATCATTCCACTCATGATGCAACCTGGTGCTTTGCCTGTCAAAGCTGTTAAGAAAGTTGTTTTCCCGGCTCCTGAAGGACCCATCACAGCAGAGACACGTCCAGGTGATAGCTTCCCAGTCACACATCTCAGAAGATGTTTGTTTTTCCCTTTCAAAGTAATGGAAAGATCTTTAAAGGCGACTTCAATCGTAGGTCTCTTTCTTACATCGATGTCATTAGCCATAGAGATGACTCCAGAGAAAGTCAAGTTCTTGTTCTGCTCCTGCATAGCTTTCTCCTTCTCAATCTGGCCATAAGCGTACCTGAACATCTGGCTCTGAGTATGCAAGGCTTTACCTTTTGGAGCATGTTTCTTAATGTTTTTATCACCAATCTCAAGATTGAAACCTTCAGGGTCTTCAGGGTTTTGTTCAATGTCATGTAACATCTCTGTAAGTTTGTTCTTTTCCTTCTTCTTTCCCTTCTTCGTGTCTCCTGACATTGGTGGTAAAGCAGCGTCTGATCCAGGCTTTGCTTGGCTTAAGCCTCTCATCAAATCAGGCTGTTTCATAGATTTCCTCCGTGAAAATGTCCTGGAAAACGATTGTTGCAGATCGGTGGCATGCTTCTTGGCAATATCTTTGGCGGATTTCCATTTCTCTCGTGATTGTGTTTCACGCACGCTCTGTACTGCTTTCTCTCTGGATTTTGCCTGCCTTCTTTCTCTCGTCGCAAGAACTTGGTCAGAGCAGTTGTATAAGATTATGAGCAAGAAACCTAGACCAGCCTACACAGAAACAAGCCAAAGAAGACTCAACTCAAATGATTGTAACTAAACCAAAACAGATACATGAAGAGATCAAACTACGTATGACTCACGAAAAGCATGATTCCGTATGCTGTGATGTTCTGATTTGTTGATCTTGGATTGCACGTTGCCAGCTTAAAACAATCTGTAAATTCATCAGACAGAAAAGAGACGTTAAGTTCTCTGTTCTTCTCCTTCTTGATAGTTTAAACAAAGAGGATCACTCACTTAGCTCAGCAGTAGAACCTGTCCTGCAGTAATGTCTGAAGCAAACAAAAGATTAGTTTAGCTGATTAGAGAAAGTTATTTAAAATCATTCTATAAGTTAGTTAGTTACCCTTTAGTACAAGGAAGCTTTTCGATAGTGGAAGGACAAAAAGATCCAGCAGAACAGAAAACTTCAATGCTACTACCAATGTCAGCCCAAATATCAGCTCCACCACAAGTGTGATTTGGCTGTCCAGAAGGAAGCGTGTAATGATATCTGCAATAACAATATAATCCTGCTGCTAATCTTACACAAATGTTCAAAAACAAAACTTAGAAAAATGATGCAAGAAAAACAAGACTTACGGGTCGCATAACCCTGTTGTTCTGTTCAGCTTTGCTTCTGGACAAAAAGCTCCCAAAGGACAAGCTTCACAAATCATTGCGAGAGGAAACAAGATTAGAAATAGCCAAGTGATGTTTTTAAAATCATCTTTTAAACTGTTTGAAGATATATGGTTAGTTAACTTACGGATCATGCAGGTAATGCCACGAGGGCAGAAGAAACCTGCGCAGCAAGGCGCGCATTCCTGAGTTCTTACGGGAACGTTTTTGTCGTCTTTAAGGTCAACTTTAACGTCTTTAGCAGTGCGACAAGCCCATCCAGGTTCACATCCAGACATCCATGAAGATAAATTGCAGTTCTTGTTCGGTTTCAAGTAATTCGTAGCTCTCTTTGCACCTCCTAATAATCCATTGAAGTATATCCTAATTTCTGCAGCCGTGCATACCCTCTGCATCATGTCACCTATTCTCATTCATACCAAAAACGTCAACAATTTTTATTATTTTATATTTTTTATATAAAATTGCTTCTGACTTTTTTCAATGAAACAGAGATCGATGATTGATGATTACCTTTTGTGGTTTTACCACAGGCGTTTAAGAAGGCTGGCTTTGAAGAGAAATTAAACGCTTCATTATAATCTTCTTTTCTGCAACACAAAAAGCCATTTCTTTCTTTCATTGATTGGTTTGACAAGTAAAAATATATAAGAAGAAGATTATTTTGTAACTAACACATTGGTAATGCAGAAACCGAGTTCTCGTTTAATGTCATCCTCAAAAACTTCTGTGAGATTCGCTATTTTGTCAAAGACGAATTGGTTATAGAGGCGAGTCGCAGCGGGATTATCCAAGCTTTTATCTTCTTGACAGATTACTCCTTGATGGAAAATAAAGGCAAGAGAAACGAAGAACGAAACAAATGTTTCTTGAAAGCGTGATAGTTTTCTCCTTCCCATCCCTGAAATTTTTCCAAGAAAAGGGAGAAAATATACAATGTTGCAGTGAATTGTTCTGGTGATCGGGATGGATCAATGAGACATTAGATTATTGATTTGTCCCTTGAGATGAGAGAGAGAGAGAGAGAGAGAGAGAGAGAGAGAGAGAGAGAGAGAATTAGGGTTTGTGTTACTATTATTATTATTTTTCTTTTTGGGGAGAGATGGTGGTGTTTCTTGAGAGTCAAGAAATATGGAGGAGAGGAAGACATGGCTATAAATGAGGAGGAGGAGAGAGAGAGATTTTGATTTGACCGTTTGACTTTCGCTAACCCGTGTCGTGGTAATAGATTTTTCACCAAGCAATCATATAAATTAGCCAATTAATTTACGGCTAGGGCTCTGTATTTCGAGTCAATCACGAAACTTTCATCACACTCCAAAAATCAGTCGCTCAAAAGTTTGAGGGATATATATGTTTGTTTTTCTACATCATTGCCGCTCTTCTAGGACTCGGAGCACCCACAGCTGATTCGGATCGTGATAACCCGGGTTCAGATTATTTCGTTGTCGAATGCTTCAGTCATGTCTTTGGACTCGGTCTTGTCCTCTTTCTCCTCTATATTATTTCTCCCAGTGTCGCTCTAGGTGTCGGAGTACCCTCTTTCGTGTGCTTGATTGCCTTCTCCTACATCTGTCTCAATGCCGCAGAGGAGGATTTGCAAGCGAAGCAAAATCGTCTACGAGTGTAGTAGCCCTTCTTTTACGGTTCTCTTTTTTTTTTTTGGTTTTTCTTTTATTTCTTTGTGACCGCATCTGAATAAAGTTATTTTTATTATACAACTTTTTTTTTTGGTGGGGTTTCAAATTAACTTTTAGCGACTAAAATGGTTGAAAACTAGGTCAGGGACATTCAGATTTTGGTTAATCGAACAAGTGTATGTTTTGATGCTCCACCCAACCCTATTAGCGAAAATAGACTAATAATGAAAAATTGTGGTTGGAGGGTGAACAAACACTGCGGAGGAAGACGGCATGAATGACCACCTATTCGGGTTCACTTCTTCTCCTCTTGCTTCTGATGGATCTTGAAAAGACGCTTCCACCTCCACCTCTTATAGGCGTTAGGTCCCTCATTCGGAGATTCATCCAAGTCTACCGTAACGAAACTCGCTAGAGATGCAAAACAATAATAACAGCAAAGACTGCTGCTACAAATGCTGAAAACCTCAATGACAGGATGCAGTTCATAGCCCACAGGGCAAACAATCCCGCAGGAATTACGATGAACTTGTCTACTATCATTGCAATCAAACGCCATCTCCTACCACTAGGTATCATGGTTACAGCAATTCTCGCACACACATATGCGTACTCTAATAGTCCATAAATCCACACCCACATAGAGTAGGTGACATAGACGGTCAAGTTCTTGTATGGCAGAAGCTGACTTTTCCTTGTCCCCTGCTTTGATACTAAGGATCAACAACCTGATCCGAGCCTGGCCTAGTTGTGCAAACAGACCCACAATTGTGGCTGCGGGCATTAGAACCTCGTGAACTTCCCTCGCGAATGGGGACCTAGCAGACAAAAGCACAAAAAGTTAAAAAAAACTTTCAGAAAGATAAACTGCTAAACCACAGAATGCCTCAAGAAACCTTGTTTGTACCTTATGTACATTGTTCCCGTTCCGGAACGGTAGCAAGCTCAGAACCTGAGCAGTGATCCTTCTCCACATCACCTGGTGGTGCCCCCAAATTGTGTCTTGACCCCTCTGAGCCGTCTTTATCCTTTTTGCCTTGACCCTGATGGCCAGAAGCAGTGGGTTTGGGTTGGGTTCTTGCAGAATCTGGAAAGCTGGCTGATCCATTCTCTGAGCCGTGATCCTGTGGTGTCTCTGACTATTCTTTCTTCACATCCTATGGTGGCGTCAACTCTTCCCTCGTATCGCCTTCTTGACCCTGATGGCCAGAACCGGTGATCGCTAACCCATTCTCTGAGCGGTGACCCGGTGTCGAACCTTTATCCTGTCCTGACCCAGTCTCTGACGATTCTTTCTTCACACCCTGTGGACCTGTGGTGGCGTCGACTCTTCTCTCGTATCGCCTTCTTGACTTTGATGGCCAGAACCAGTGATCTCTGACCCATTCTCTGAGCTGTGACCCGGTGGTGTCGAGTTATCCTTCAGATCCTGTGGTGGTTGTGGCGTCGACTCTTTACCTTGATGGCAAGAACCAATGGCTTTGAGTTGGGTTCTTACAGATTTAGAAAAGCGGCCAATCGCCGATGAGTACGATTTCGCGCTGCCGGAAGAAGTCCCACGTAGCGGCAGTGTTGTGATGAGCGACAGTAGAGAAGACGCCGGTGAAATGGGTGATGAAGATGCCGGTGAAGACGGAGGTGAAGAAGTATCCATGACTTCTTTTCGTATCTATATATATATATTATATATTATATATATATTATTATATAAAGCACAAGTCTAACTTATTTGTGTTATTTATATTTTTTAAATAAATATTTTTCTCATAATTTTGTAAGTGTTATTTATATTAAGCAATTTTAGTCACAAAAACAGTTTTATTTTTGTAATAAATACTTTTACAATTTCATAAAAAATTAAAATTCTTCATCTTTAACCCGGTTTTTTTTAGATGCTTATTTTACTTATTTTAAACCTTCTTAAGTGTTCTTTATATTTTTCTAAATGTTCTTTATTTTCTCTTAATTTTGTAAGTGTTCTTTATATTTTTCCTAAGTTTTCTTTATTTTCTCTTAATTTTGTAAGTGTTCTTTATTTTCAACAATTTTACTCACAAAATAGGCTTTTTATAGTAATTATTTTTACAATTTTATAAAATTTTCAAAAGATTTCATCATTAACTCAGTTTCGTTTAGATTTTTATTTAATGTATGTTTTCGTTGAAATTATTTAATTTATTTTAATATTTAATAAAAAAAATTGACAAGATAATTGACTTAAACTTAAAATCTGAACTTTAAGTTGAAAACATCTTATAATATAAAATTAGATACGTAAGGTGGTACACATATATATTTATAACTCACATGATCACCGCATCTTTCATTTTTAATTAAATCAAAGTTAACATGAAATTTAAACTAAAGATTGTTAATTTTGTTTTAAATGAAGAAAACTAAAAAATTCAAATTCAGTATAAACTTTATAAATTAATACTCGATAAATTAATAAATTCTATAAATTAATAATCTTCTCCAGTTATAAGTCGGGCTAATGTAAAAATTAGCAAAATTTGATAAAATAATATAATAATAATATTTTTGAAATTCATATGTAAATATATGGTTTCATTAATATCATAAATTAATAATTATCATAAATAATCTTATGTAAATACATATCTATGCTGACATATTAAAATATAAGTATAATTTTTATTTGTTTTTATTAGAACTCAGATATATTTAAAACTTATCCATAATTTTAGAATGAAACTATACAAAACATAATAATTTTTTTAAAAATATATTATTTTAATTTAATTTATTTTTTTATTTTAATTAATTATTAATAAAAAATTATTTTATTTAAAATCGATAATTTAATAACTTTATAAATTAATCCCTAATATATTAAAATCCTAACTTTGTAATGTAATCGGTTTCGTTCTCCCCCAAATCAAGAATCTTAGGGTTCTCTCTGTTTAACATTTCTGTGCGAAATCAATTTGATAAAGCTTCGGGGTCTCTCTCTCTCACTCTCTGATGAAACCAAGAATCTCTTAGGGCTCACTCGTCGAGGCTGCTTAAGCTTTGGGTCTAACCCGAAATCTGAGTCTGAAGTCCAACTCAGATTCTCCCATGTTGACCTCTCCTTGCTCTTCTTCGTCTCTCCTCTGCCATCGCCCAGCTCTCTCCAGCTCGCGCTCCAAGTTTAGGGCTCCGTGTCGAACTGTCTTCTCTCCTGCTCTCACCCAGATTTCCCCTATTACTGCTTCACCTTCTAAGTCCGCCAAGCACGTACGCTTCTTATTTTTGTTTCTCTCTTTGTTCAATTACGAAACTTTGAATTGGGTGCGTTCGAATTTTGATGAAATTTTGTTACTTGAGCTTTCTGAGATGCTGAAGAATCAATCTTTTGTCTTCAGTGTATTGAACTTTGGTGCTACTTTATCTTTCTGCAGAAATGGAAGATTTTGTGCTTTAGGAATGAGGATTCAGCTCCTGAGAATCCGGAGCAGTTGGTGCCGGAGGAAGTAGTTAAACCAGATCAAGAGTATCCATCTTCAGATAATAAAGATGGCAAGACAACTCTTCAAAAGGTTTGATATCCAATTTTGATATTAGGGTCTAGACTCTTAGGTCTTGACTGCAGCAGAATCTCATATTTGGCAGTGAATTGTTATGTATACTGTTTTTGGTTTACTCATGTTAGCCTCAAAACAATTGTACTTCTTTTAATCTGGAAACTGATGAGTTTCTATGAGAACTGAGGCAAAGTCTGAATATTTTGTGTTCAAAGTATATTAAACCATGCACTTTGTTTTCATCGGGTTTCAGGCTGCAGATGCAGTGTTGAAAGCCATTGGAACTCGTTGGAAGGTACCATGGACTGCAGAGACCATTGTGCAGGTATCTTGTTCTTACTCAGCTGCTTCTGTAATGCATATTTTTTAAACAAGAACATTAGTGAAACGTATATAGAATCTGTGTACTAGATCATTTGTTAAGGACTATGGATAGCTTAAGATGTGGTTTTTGAAAGTATAGACTACTTCTTGCCTCTTGCGGTCTGTAATAGTTAGATTTTGGCTGTTGAAAGGGGATAGCGTTGAATTAGTAGTACTATAAATGTATTGGCCAAAGTATTCGATTTCATCCGTTGCACCCTGAATCGTGTAATCATCTGTCATGCTCTACATAAACTTTTTTTCAGGTGATGGTTTTATGGGTAGCTGCATTCTGGTTCATTGGATCATGGATGATCCCTTTCATGGCGCATATATCAGGTTTCCACAAAGACTCCCTCACATTCAGAGGCCAAGCTTTGTTCAGTCTTATAACTGATGTAACAGAAGGTCTAGCTGGGATTGCTATCCTCCACCGTTGCCTCTCCATGTTCCGTCCCCTTGCAAGTGATTGGTTCCGCTTTACCCTCAAAGGAAACTGGCAACTAGACGTTATCATAGGCTGTTTCATGTTCCCTTTCGTTAACCGTCTCTCCCAGTTAAACCTCAATCTCTTGCCTCTCCCACCAACTTCAAGTCCGGTCTCACTCTCAAGTGTCGAGCTGTCGATAATGGCTAGAGACCCAGTGGCAATGGCGTTGTATGCGGTTGTGGTGTCGGTTTGTGCACCGGTTTGGGAAGAGATAGTGTTCAGAGGGTTCTTGTTGCCGTCTCTGACTAGGTACATGCCGGTTTGGTGTGCGATTCTTGTGAGTTCGGTTGCGTTTGCGCTGGCGCATTTCAATGTGCAGAGGATGTTGCCGTTGGTGTTCCTTGGAGTGGTTTTGGGTCTGATATTCGCAAGGTCAAGGAACTTGTTACCTTCGATGCTGTTGCATAGCTTGTGGAATGGCTTTGTGTTCATGGAGTTGATGCGATGATGATGATGATGATGATGATGAAGATGACTTGTCTTTTGTAGGTGTCTATTTTTTTTTTTTTCTCTTATTCTTGTTGTAATTGATTCAAGTTACGATTTTTAGATTTTTCAATTAAATGGACAGTTCACTTGTAAAAAGAAAACAAAAATTGTCAAATGACTGGAGCTTGTTACAAAAAACATAGAGACGGGCATAAATAATTACAACTGAACAATACGAATATTTTTGTGAATTGATTTTTGTACTTTTAAGAATTACTGGCTTGATAACAATATACATGGCAGGTAATGGTTACCACTGAATAATACGAATATTTTGTGAAATGATTTTTGTATTTTTAAAGAATTAGTGGCTTGATAACAATATACGTGGCAGGTAACTCCAGATTTAGCCTTCTGGAAGAACTTTCTGCTAACTTTTTCTATTCCGTAAATATACAATGTTGCAGTGAATTGTTCTGGTGATCGGGATGGATCAATGAGACATTAGATTAGTGATTTGTTCTTGAGATGAGAGAGAGAGAGAGAGAGAGAGAGAGAGAGAGAGAGAGAGAGAGAGAGAGAGAGAGAGAGAGAGAGAGATGGTGGTGTTTCTTGAGAGTCAAGAAATATGGAGGAGTGGAAGACATGGCGATAAATGAGGAGGAGAGAAAGAGATTTTGATTTGACCGTTTGACTTTCGCTAACTCGTGTCGTGGTAATAGATTTTTCACAAAGCAATCATATTAATTAGCCAATTAATTTACGGCTAGGACTCTGTATTTTGAGTCAATAACGAAACTTTCATCAAAATTCCAAAAATCAGTCGACATATATTGAAATGAGGAAATTCATTTTTTGACGGTCAAAAATGCAGCCAATGGTCAGTTCATCAGCAATACGCTTGCGATAATCACCAACCATATTTCAGCTTTGGTAGATCATCGGTCCTGTTGATCAAAGATTAACCGCAGAGTTAGTTTTACATATAAAAAAAGGGTTCATGAAACAAGATGAGATGTCACAGAAGTCTATCAGAGAACTCAAAACTAAGCAAAAGTCACAACCCGAGCCAAAGAAAAAAAAAAACAAATGAGATGAATGAAAATCTAGCCTTTGGAGGACTTTGGGTATTCCGGTTCCGAGCTTCATTGGTATGCCCATAATCACACATTCTGTAACTCCCTCAATGTTATCAACCTTCTCACTAACTGCTGCACTAAACAAATGATCTCCGGTCCTTTCGAAAGATGCCTGCATCAGCACACTTTTGTCCATCTTCTGAACCTCCCGGTTTTTTGTATCCCGAGAACCTCCCCTGATCAAGAAATGGAAATGACATTTAATCGTAGACAAGACTGTATTGGAACAAGTTATTAATAACAGATTCAAGTTTCATTATAACTCACCCGGTAGGTCATGACATCAGCCAAAAGCATCGTGTGACGAATGTCTATACTCATGTCGTGGTTTCCCATAACAGCCCCTATTTCATCAATAATTTTTGTCCTTGCAGCCTCAATTCCCAGTGTTTTTGCTCACTTCGACAACATTATTAGTTGTCTTAGTTCTCCCATCGATTCCTGGAGTCCCCATAACTGCCAGGAGGTTTTTCCTGAAAAGAGAGAGCACATACTGTCGATATTGCTATCCATCAAAGTCCAGAGTCTATTATTCACAAAAATCTCAAGATTGGTTACGTAGTTATTTATAGACAGGCATTTTTTTCGTGAAATACTGACAATTCATATCAATGGCTGACCAAAAACAGAACCAAAGGCTGCTTAAAGTCAACATTTTCAACAAAACAAACCGTGCCCAATGTGAGACATGAGCTATATCATATGGTAGCACTTACAAAGGAAAAAGTAACATACACACAGAGGAAAATCTAATCTCATGAAATTCAAGAAAACTTACCCCTCCACAAACAGTTTTTAGCTGTTCTTTCCATCTGGCCTTTTCTTTTTAGTTGCATAGATTATAGATTTAATGCTTGAATGTGAAGCATAGCCAATAACTTTGAAGCACTCTTTAAGTCGGAAACAATTTTTTCTCATTTCTCAGTTATTTCCTCCTCTGAATTGCTCATTTTTTGCACAAACAGTAAAACCTCCTAGATTACTCTCATGTTATAGGATCAATAGTTAAGAACAACACAAGGAATCACATACAAGTGTTAAAGAGAATCAAAAACGTTTCTCTGCAAAGCCAATAGAAAAAAACATTTTTGATTTTTACTAACAAATTTATGTGTTTTTTTTACAAAGGAAATGAGCGAGCTTCTATACACGTTTCTACAAAAGAGAATAAATAAAATAGTTAACATAAATTGGAAATTAATCAAATGCTTGATCTATATGGCATTTTTGATCAAATGGAGAAAATGTGAAAGTTCCTGGTATGTATAACAATCTCGTGAATCTCACGCGAGAACGCGGATCTGTGATACCAAAAGAAGAAATGTCAGCAAGAACAAAAGAAACTCATTTGAAAGATAAACTTGAGTACGTTACCTTGTATATCTCTGTGGTGGATTTTGCGAGGAGGAAGGAGCTGTTGGCGGATTTGGATTTGGCGGATTTGGATTTGGCGTATTTCCGATTAATAGAGGAGGATTTAGCAATCGACGAGCAAGGTTAGAGAGAAGACGATTTGTTGCCGTTTGGCGGTGAACAGTCGGTGCTATAGACGGATTGGGATGGGGATTGTTTCCCGTTGAGGGATTTCGAAGAAGAAGATTTGCGGTTAAAGCCGCTAGATGGATTTCCGATGGTGAGGGATCTTGAAGACGAAGGTTTGCGGTTAGAGGCGCTAGAGGGACTTCCGATGGTGCGAGAAGAGTAAAATCGGCGGATAGAGGCGGATACGGAAGAGGGATTGTGAAGGAGGGATTGTGAAAGACTTGTGTGAGGGTAAGGAGAAGTTGAAATATTGCCCTTGGGTTTGGATTTCGCGGTTGTGTTGCCACGAGCGGCAGAGACGCCGTTGAAGTCGGGGAAGTAACCGGTGAAGACGACAGAGAAGACGACGGTGACGGAACCGGTGAAGACGGCCATGAAGGAGAATCCATCTTCTCTGATTTCTTCTGGTGAAAGAATGGCAGTTAAAACTATCTTCCGAAAAAAAAAACTAAATTTACCATCTCTACAATATTAATTGAGAAGTACATTTAAAAAAAAAGACAAAAAACCAAGTTATTTACGGATAATGCCACTGAGTTAATGAATAAAAAGTGTTTGGATACATGTATAACAAAGGATAATAATGTATTAAAATTTTGGAATCGGCTGAGTTAACTCAGTCGTATTAAAAACCCGACTCATATGAATTCGGAGCAACACGCGGACCTTAAACAACTTAAAATAAACCGGAGTAACTGTGAGCAAACCACCAATCGATTACAAAACCAATCGGTACAACATGTACCGTACAATCTCCTTTCTCCTTCTCCTGAACTGAAATTCAGAAACAGAAATCAGAAAATCATATATCCTTTATAAACGAAAAAGAATAATTCACTAGATCGAAAAAGATATTAAATTACCTGATTTAATTAAACCAGTTTCACAAAAAGATTCGTTCATTTTCTTTTGGATTGAATCTTTCAAGCCCATACAATTGCCATTCAAAACTATGCCCACCAAATCTCGAGCTATAGATTTAGAATATGGGCGAATCTCAATTAGCTTTATAGTCAATTGGAGTCATATAAACCAAAATCCAGATAGAATATTACACAGTTGAAAGAAAGATCTTAAATAAGAAGTTGAAAAGTCTTACTCAATCGATTGAACACAAATAATAAAATTAAGCTTTATGTGAATCCTTTGTTGATGTCGAAGGTTAGATTATCAGAGAAAGAGATGATAACATTTACACGAATCTGATCTTGCTTTATTGATTCCTCAATTTAGCTCTAATACTTGCACTGTTGCATTCTCATGGTGCTTCTTCAAACGTATTGGTCTGTATGAACTTGATAGCGACCTCAAATTTAGCACTAGTGATATGTTCCTGTTAATAAATATATGTTCTTTTCGAGAAATACAGTTACACTTTACAAGAAAAAGTTTTTCCTAAACGAGAAATCTTCTTGTGGTTTCACATATTTCCATGTCTTTGTTCGAGACGCTGAGAGATTGCGTTGATGTTGGGTCTAACCCGAAATCTGAGTTTGAAGTCTCCCACGTTGACCTCTCCTTGCTCTTCTTCGTCTCTCCACGTTCCAAGTTTAGGGCTCCGTGTCCAACTGTCTTCTCTCCTTCTTGGGTTGCGTTTGGAATTGGGATGAAATTTTGTTACTTGTGCTTTCTTAGATGACGAAGAATCAATCTTTTGTCTTCATTGTATTGAACTTTGGTGCTACTTTATACTTTCTGCAGAAATGGAAACTTTACATGAACTTTTTTTCAGGTGATGGTTTTATGGGTAGCTGCATTCTGGTTCATTGGATCATGGATGATCCCTTTCATGGCGCATATATCAGGTTTCCACAAAGACTCCCTCACATTCAGAGGCCAAGCTTTGTTCAGTCTTATAACTGATGTAACAGAAGGTCTAGCTGGGATTGCTATCCTCCACCGTTGCCTCTCCATGTTCCGTCCACTTGCAAGTGATTGGTTCCGCTTTACCCTCAAAGGAAACTGGCAACTAGACGTTATCATAGGCTGTTTCATGTTCCCTTTCGTTAACCGTCTCTCCCAGTTAAACCTCAATCTCTTGCCTCTCCCACCAACTTCAAGTCCGGTCTCACTCTCAAGTGTCGAGCTGTCGATAATGGCTAGAGACCCAGTGGCAATGGCGTTGTATGCGGTTGTGGTGTCGGTTTGTGCACCGGTTTGGGAAGAGATAGTGTTCAGAGGGTTCTTGTTGCCGTCTCTGACTAGGTACATGCCGGTTTGGTGTGCGATTCTTGTGAGTTCCGTTGCGTTTGCGCTGGCGCATTTCAATGTGCAGAGGATGTTGCCGTTGGTGTTCCTTGGAGTGGTTTTGGGTCTGATATTCGCAAGGTCAAGGAACTTGTTACCTTCGATGCTGTTGCATAGCTTGTGGAATGGCTTTGTGTTCATGGAGTTGATGCGATGATGATGATGATGACTTGTCTTTTGTAGGTGCCTATTTTTTTCTTATTCTTGTTGTAATTGATTCAAGTTACGATTTTTATATCTTTCAGATAAATGGACAGTTCACTTGTAAAAAGAAAACAAAAATTGTCCAAAAGCCAAATGAAACGAGCATGTTACCAAAAACATATAAACGGGCACAAATAATTACCACTGAATAATACGAATACTTTTGTGAAATGATGTTTCTATTTTTACTAACGACCGACGTAAAGGCTGAAGCTGCTGCAATGATAATCAAATAATCCATTTAGAGACAGGAGGAGCAAACCTTTGTTATTTTTCCAATGGATTAATCATAGAAATCAGGCAGAGAAAGAAGCCGCAGAGTATGTCCCAGCAAGAAACTATTTGGAATCAATCGGAATTAAGAGAATCCATTAAGTGGCATACTCTAGAACAGTGAAAAATTAAGAGAAAGTTGAGCTAGAATTTGAGAATCAACACCTTGAACAGGCTTAAGGACTCCTCCTGACACGTCCTGGATGCAAAAACAAGAGATTAGCTATAACTGAAAACACAATTTTCAAGTTTGAGAGCCAAATAAGAAATTAATAAGAGAGAGGAAAAGGATCAAAAAGGGCTACCTCCAAAAGAGATTGGCTATAACTGAAAACATAATTTCCAAGCTTGCTTTTGTATGGTAAATAGCTTTAACTTCTTTATATAACTTGATAAGTGATAGGATAAATAAAAAACACCAAATACAAATGTGTAAACTTCAATTTCCATTAAGCTTCAAGCGAATTATGTACATACATTGGTTGTAGCCCAGAATCGACTACTATCTGTAAAATCTCCTAAAGAAGGCTACTATGTACATTGGTTGTAGTCCAGACTAGATAGTACTCTACTCGGTTCTCATCTGTGAAATCTCCTGTACAAGCTCCTACACAAGGGTACGCCTACAGCGGCTGCATATCTAATCAAGAAGACAATCGCAAGATGACAATTTTTTCTCATTTCTCAGTTATTTCTTTCTTCCTCTGAATCGCTCATTTTTTGCACAAAGAGTAAAACCTCCTAGATTACTCTCATGTTATAGGATCAATAGTTAAGAACAACACAAGGAATCACATACAAGTGTTAAAGAGAATCAAAAACGTTTCTTTGCAAAGCCAATAAAAAAAATCATTTTTGATTTTTACTAATAGATTTGTGTGTTTTTTTTTTACAAAGGAAATGAGCGAGCTTCTATACACGTTTCTACAAAAGAGAATAAATAAAATAGTTAACATAAATTGGAAATTAATCAAATGCTTGATCTATATGGCATTTTTGATCAAATGGAGAAAATGTGAAAGTTCCTGGTATGTAGACACTAGACAATTTATTACTCCCACAATGATTGAACGATACTCGCACAAATACAAACATATCCAACAATTCTAAACAGCCGTATGGTCCTACGAAACTTATGAAGCAAATTATCTACCTCTCTGGCCTGACTAGATCTAGACGTATGTGTGTTAATCATCAATACGTAAAGGGTTTCGCTTAGTTGAGCAAAAATCCTTATAACCAGATGGTAAGCCGATTTCATGTATTTCCTTTGAAAATGCTGATCATAAGAGACAAGAAAAACGGTTAAAACTTAACAAGAAAATGACTAATTTGAAAATGATATTATGTACTTTATATATGTCGAGTGGGACTGGTAGCATTTGCGTTTTGGATTGTTAAAACTTGAATGGGATATTCTTGTCGATAGATGAGATTCGTCAATTTTTCGTCTTCAAATTTTTCTTTCAACCTTTTTCTTACGATTGGATTAAGCTTCATTTTGATTGATATGAAGCAAATGATTACACATGCTATACACTTTCTCAATTAAGGTGGTGATATGAATTATCCGGCTCTTGAGCTCAATTAAGGCCAACTAATCCTTCTTCAACCTACAAATCCATTACTTGACAAACAAAAACTCCATTACTATAAAGGTTTTTTTGGTTCTTCTACAATATTCTTTTCCACCTATCTCGTTAAAGGTTGAGATATTTATTCAAATAACTTTGCCAATCTTTCTTCCTCTTTTCTGTATATAAATCCGATTACTATACATGCCATAGTTGGAGGAGATATTATATAAATAGGCCCCTTGTTAGTAACTTTTTGTTTCATAATGAAAGATTTTAACAACTTGGTCTTCCCCTGTTGTTCCGAGTCTATATATTTTGTTTTGACACTTTAAATATACAAAGTTACTTTTGGCTGCTTATCTATTTCTTTATTTGCTCTATCCAAGAAGTGAATTCTACCTTATTATAACATTTTTCAATTAGAGACACGAGAATTGAGCCGAACATATATCGACCCCCTTAAGACCATGTCTAATTCTGTAACCAAAGCCATCGCCGTCAAATCAGACAAACTTGGCAACATATATTTCGTGGTCAAGCCTCCGATAGGCTATAGTTTATTGGAGAATCTCAATATCTCGTATTTTATAGCAAAACTTCTAAGTAAATTCAGTTTCAATTCTAGCAGGCAGGCGCACTAGTTTTTTCCCCAATAGTAAATTCAGTTTCAATTCTAGCAGGCAGGCGCACTAGTTTTTTCCCCAATAGAAACGTTAAAGAAATACACTGAAATAAATTTAATCTAACTAAAATGTATTTTATTAATTACATTCACGATTGATATGGTTTAGAGAATGATGTAAGAGATAACATGATATATATATATATATATATATATATATATACATGTTTTGATATAAATAACAAATAATTATATCAGAAAAGTTTGCAGTCGTTTTGGTTTAGAATCTTCCAACCTTTAAAGTCCTCTGCAGTAAATTTGTATCTTCGTTTGGTTAATAAAAACGTTCAACTAAAAAATTGGATGATAATGCTTTGGTTTTCGACAAGATGTGATAGCCTCTTATTTGGCACTAGGCTGTTGAAACATTTGACTTTACAAAACTTCACGAATACATTTCAAATTTCTTAGAGAAAAAATTCAACAACAACAAAAAAAAAAAAAAAAAAAAAACGATAAGATAAAGTCAAAATGGAAAAGATGAAGATAAATTCCGTGAAGAAATACATTTCAAAGCTCTTATTAATTTTTATGTGTTTTTCTATACATATAATAGACATATTGATGCACTGTTGCGCAAAATAAAAAAGACATATTGATGCGCTAAGAAATTTATCGGCGAACTTTATTACATTTTTTGTTGTTGGAATTTTCAAATTATTACGCAACAAAAAGTATGATCATCTACAAGTGGTAGAAACGGGACATTATCTAAAAAAGTATGAAAAGGGACATGAAATCATTGAGTTAAGGTGTTTCTCATGATCAAAATGTGATTTCAGTTGGTTTAGAATATTGTTCCAGTTATACCATATCCGAATTGCATTCCAAACAAATCTTCCTAAAATTCACAACTATATGTATGTGTTATATATGTCAACGATTGATGAAATATAGAGTAAGTTTCAATCTTACGCCGGATTTAGTTAAATAGAAGTTATTTACATGCAACATTATTTTAAAAAGTAGTGGAAGACATGTGGATATATGCAAACTCCAAAGATGGTTCAAGAGTACCCAAATTAAGCATTAATTCATGTGTATTACATACAATTTCAGAAAGAGAAACTGATTTTCTTTCGGCTAGTTGCTAGTGAAACTGATAATAGAGGGTAACCAGTTATGAAATCTTTCTTTATTTTGTCAAACAATTTGGCACTAAATTTTTCTTTATTCTAGGAAAGTGGTCAATTTGAATATTAAATTTTATGATGGGCGTAATAATCAAGAATAATCTTAGTTGGCCATTTACCAAATCAAGAAAAAGAAAAGAATTCTAGTTGTGTTATTATATGAACTGCTTAAATGCAT